>BLKM01003049.1:1041843-1159897 GCA_013340265.1 Coptotermes formosanus
GGGGGGGGGCGCAGCGTAATTCGAGTAAGATGTGGAAAAGGTAAATCCGTGGAACTTCGTTGTGCAATCTTAGTTTATAGCCAGATATTTCAACTCTACTCCCGCTGGAAGAATTTTTGTTAAACTTTTTATTGTGCCGAAGGTGTACGTTAAAACGTGTTCGGTAAAATGTTTTTAGTCTAACCTCAACTTTAACTAAAACTCAGATCTACATTTAATAAGCTACTAACAAGTGGCCTGCCATGTCAGGTGGATATTTTGTCATTACGGTGTTCCGCGTCCTCAAATTTCAGATAAACAACGCGGCGTTCAAATCTTGAGGATAGTGGTGGATGTAATGAACAAGCAGGTTTGGGCAGTCAATAAGGAACGCTCCTCCAGCTTGTGGTTGGGTAGAATTTTAATCTGATAGAGTAGAATGAGTAGATTACTTGGACGCTAGTCCTAAACGAGAATATAGAATTTAAAAAGGCGCTTCAAAAATTCCTGAAACGTTCGCTTAAAGACTGAAGCGCCATTGCACTGTGCGACTGTCATCGTTGTAGTTCGTACTCTTCCGTCAGATCGCAGAAAGTAAAAGAGTGGATTCTGATGGTGAAAGCATGTAGTTTTAGAATCTACTACTAGATTTCGTTTTTGTAGACGCTATAATTTTTTATGACTTTTCCATATATTTATGCCCATGTTGCAGGTAAAACTTTGTAGCATGCGGTAATGAGATATAAAACATTTTTTCCTCCGAAAGTACCAAAAATTGTGTGGTGAGTCTTCGTGTGGCTGAACAACATTTCGAAGTTCAAAGGAATTACGTTAATTGATGAGATGATTTAAAGTTATATTTACATCTCTACTTGCGTATCTGAACTTTGTTTTTTGAAGTTAAACACAAAGCTTTTTAATATGCACAGCGTTGGATTTCTTTCTCACTTTACGCTCGTGCGTGCTTTGTATATAAAGATATATGTTTTTTTAATATTCAAAGCAAATTTAAAGTTCAGTAAGAATTTCCTTACAAAAACTCTCATTACCAAAATTACTGTTACAACAATTACGGGATCAGATTGGGATCTCAGGTTTTGGTGTTACAAAATGCATGTCAATAAAAATTTTGACAACAAATAAAACATATTTAGTAGTAAATATAGTATTTTATATTTAGTAGTAAATATTTTTGGCGTTGCTGGTTGTCGTCTTCGTAAAATGTGGCGTCTTTGCATCCTTTTGATGTGGTGTGTAATGGTATGTAGAACGCATGATTTGGTATGTTGACATGAAACATATTATTTGTATTTCGTCATATTGTTCCGAAGCTGGTTTTCTCCGGTTGCCAGGTGGAGACTTCTCGTGACAGCAAGCGTGCGCACACCGGAAAAAACCAGCACTGGAACAATAAGACGAAATATAAATAATACGTGTCATGTCACCATATGAAATAATGCGTTCTACATACCATTACACACCACATCAAAAAGACGCCACATTTTATAAAGACAACAAAGAGCAACGCCGACAGTATTTACTGCTAAATGCTGTATGTGTTTTATTTGTTTTCAAAAATTTTTATTAACGTGCATTTTTATAACACCAAAACTTGTGATCCCAATCTTATCCCGTAACTGTTGCGAATCTAATTTTGGTTTTTATGTATTTAAAGGGCCTGAGGATGACCATGTAGTGCTTGAAACGTGTAGCCGCATATCTATATAATACAATAAAATCAGCTGTGTTGATGGTAATTTATAACTACTCTGTAATTTATGCAACACAACGAGATGTCCAAAATAAAAACGTAACTTTTGGCCACATGAGAAGTTATTAAATTCTCGTACAAGATTTTCTGCGTTAGTTTAATCTTATCTCTTTGTAAGGAATATAGATTAAACTGTGGACCGCAATAAGATATACTCTTTCATGTGACGCATTTGTCGACTTATAGTAGATCCGCATTTAACAAAACGTACGGAAACGGGATAAGCAATATGCATATAACGTGACATTGCGACGCGTTGGCGCAACCATTGTTTAATGGAAAAGAAACAATGCCTTTTGTGTGTATTTTGAGCTATACGTCACTGCCAACAATACGAACATATGGAGTGTTGCACAACAGTTTTACAGCGAAATTGTGTCACCGGCAACAATTAAACTTACTTAGGTCTTCATGTTCAGTGTCCGATATTTTTGTCTAATTTTAACCAAATATGGATTATCTCGACAGATTTCCATAGTTGGCCCCAATACTAAATTTTACGTAAATACGTGCGGTGGAAGCTGTACTGACACATGTGGACAGACGGACGGACATGATGACCACCCGAATGCCCGTGAAAATGTGTCTACAGGGTACTTCTGTTGCTTGTAACAATGTGCTGGAGCAACACAGTCCTCTGCTTGTTACAAAAGCGTCCAAGAATAATGGAGGACAATACATGCTACATTCTATTAGTAGGATCGCGAAACACAATTGATGCTGCCAGAATCACGTGGCTGAAAACTGAAACGCACGGCAAGTTCCCTTCCTGAACGGATAGCAGAGTAACTGCGAACGCACAAAATGCAACATATTTGTCTTACGCACTGAATAAGCCCGTCGAAGCAGATAGGCCCACGTTTTGGCTTGAGGATAAAAACGAGGCTTCTTAGCTTTTCTCTCCCTTGGTTATAGCCTTCAACATTTTTCGTGTGTCAGCTACAGCAGGGTTTTCCAAACCCAGTGTCGCGACGCATGTTTGGGTGCAAGAACCATCTGATTGGTCATGAGCTTCCAAATTAATGGAACTTGCATATTTCTGTGTACAACATTCCGACTCCATTCGGGGGGGGGGGGGATAAAAAATAAAATGAGAAGTCCAGAAACTCTGTCTGATTTTCTTCTAATTTTATAATTGTGTGCCGTAAGTCGGTGGCCCTTTTCCGGGGCGCTGAGGAGGCACAGATACTGTTTATTTCGCAAAATGAAAGTGATTTACGATTTCAGATTGTGGAGAAAAAGACAGGGGCCCGCTTTACATATAGCATTTTTCAGTAAATTCGTTTTCTCCAGTGGCCCCCCCCTTGCGTGCTAAACATCTGCCACACCATACCTGCACTCACCCACTTATCTACATCTATGGAGGGCCATGCCATGCCTCAGTCGTCGGGCTGTCACCGCGGAGGGCCGGGTTCCATTCCAGACAATTTCTTGTGGGATTTGTGTTGGAAAAATGGCACTGGAACAGGGTTTTTTTTTAGTATTTCGACTTTCCCGGTCAGTATCGTTTCACCAGTGCACCATGCTCCTTCAGTCACATATCACCGACATTATGTAAGGTCAGCAATTGACAGCGTATTTAAATGACACACGTCTATGGACTTGCTGCGTCTCTTTGTGTTGCCCGTGACAATACCGCGTATTTCTATTCTCATTCGGTTGCGTAGTTTTTAGGCATAAGGTCCTGTGAATTTAATTTATTGACTTTGTGACTTACCAGCAGCACACGTGGTAAAGAAGGTGGAAAGACACTCGCTGCGGCGAATATAACAAGACTAAGACTATCGTTGGGATATCTACAGGCTAATAAATGGAGCCAATATCAACCACCTGCAGATAAATTTGAAATGTTTACTTTTATTTTGTAAGTGCTACTGTGTCATTCACTCTTGCCGTATTTTTACTGTCTCTACTGGCCCTACAGTCAATGTAGGACTTTGTGTCCTTCTGGATTCATTTCCAGGTATCTGTGTCTCTGTAGATATTTTTCTCCAACCTCAAACATTCATTTTATTTAAATCATTTTCAACATCGTCAAAATGTCTTTCCTTGGCTTTCCAACGGATCTTTTTTCCTTCTGCGATATTCTTAAACCCTTCCTTCACTGTCATTTCTTCTGGCATTCTTTCCACATGTCCTAGCCATCGTGATCTTCCTTTTTTAATTTCTGAGATAATATCTGGTCCTCTGTACAAATACATCAACCCTTCATTGGTGGGATCCTCCCTACGCCAGTTTCTTTTACTGGCCCAAATATTTTTCTCAATTCTCTGTTTTCGCAGTGCTTCGTTAAAACTGTCCACTAGGTTTCGACCCATTCTGTACTTTTTAACAGCCCGTTTCTTTGTCTGGCTTCAGGAACAATAAGACCAGATCTATTTATTTGAAGTTCCAAGATACGGTATGGAACATTCCGGCTTAATCTTAGGGAGAGGAAAGGTCGTGTTTCTGCTAATGCCACATGACGCAGCGGCTCTGTGTGCGACTGTAAGCATAACTTGTGTATTAGGAGTTGGACTTCACTGGCAGGTGCACCGTGTCTCAGTGCTGAGGGAGGCTGCAGAAGATTCACACCACGAGCAATGAGTTCGGTAAAGCTGCAACTTACCTTCTGTGTTAACACTGTACACTGAGGACAGCGTCATGATGAATATTGCGTCATTTGCGTTACTTTCACCGACGTTACACTACGTTGTGATACTAAAGTTGAGCATGCCAGAGGGCCAAATCCTTTAAATGCGAAGAAACTTTATGTTTCCGTCAAATTAAAGGTACCGTGCAAAGTTCTTAGGCATTCCATAAAGTGTAAAAACAGAGAGACTACATTAAAAAAACTTTCATATATTTGCTAGGCATTTTGTATAATGCCGACTTAGTTTCATGAGTGTGTGAGAGTTTGTACGTGCGCACATCCCCTTTGTCTTATTTACTGCAGTACAGACGCGAAGCAGATGTCACTTTAGTGTGGAGAAGAAAATACTTTGCGGTTCCAAATGTCATTCTAACTTCGCTTGTTGCAATAAGTGAATATGCTGCGAGTTATTATCTTTTTAAACATGTTGATCCATTCATACGGCTCATTAAAACATTTGTTCACCAGTATGTTGACAGTAAGTCAGTATGTGCTTTTGTAACAATTTTAATTCTTTAATACAGCAGATTAAAACATTTTTGATCAATATGTTAACAGTAATTTAGTACGTATTTTTTAAATAATTTTAATTCTTTCATCAACTTGATGAGGATCCGACATAACATATAGTGTATAGGGGTCTGGACGATCGGGGTTCGAATCCCGGCAAGGGTAATAAATTTTGCTCTTCTCCAAATCGTCCAGACCGACTCTACAGCCAACCCGTCCTCCTATTCAGTGGACACCGCCGTTCTTTCGCGGGAGGTAAAGTGGCCCGGACGTGAAATAACCACTCACGTCCTTCTAGGGCCGAAGTCAAGAAAGACTGGAACTATACCTCTTCTCCTCCTATATGCCTCCATGGCATGGACAGGGACAACTTTACTTTTACAGTTGATTAACGTGTATGTTTATAAATGAGTTGAAAATAAAATTACCTTATATTTTCCATTAATGCCTTGTCACTACATACTAAAAATTTACGCACTTTTCTTACTAACACTTTTCTAAAAGGAATTTTACTATTTGATATGGTGCCCCGTTATTTTACGCAACGGCTAGCCATAGTACGAAATCTGGCATGAAAATATGTTTTGCACACTGCCCAGAAAATGCTGCCAGGCACTGTATGGAATGCCTAGAAATCTTATACCGTGGCTGCAATCTATACACTTTGCCGGTAACGTACGTATATGGTGTGAGTTTTCCATGTGTGTGTATGTTATGTCGTCGTCACCTTGTAACGTACGTACGTACGTACGTACGTACATACGTACGTACATACATACATACATACATACATACATACATACATACATACATACATAATACATACATACATGCATGCATGCATGCATACATGCATGCATACATACATACATACATACATACATACATACATACATACATACATACATACATACATACATACA
Organism: Coptotermes formosanus; assembly: GCA_013340265.1. Taxonomy (NCBI): domain Eukaryota; kingdom Metazoa; phylum Arthropoda; class Insecta; order Blattodea; family Rhinotermitidae; genus Coptotermes; species Coptotermes formosanus. The sequence continues at coordinate 1,047,659 of BLKM01003049.1, forward strand.
TACATTCATTCATTCATTCATTCATTCATTCATTCATTCATTCATTCATTTTCACATTTCATAAGTCCAAGATTTATACATTTGACATGAAACTGCTCATAACAAGACACAAACAACACAACACACAAAGTGTAACAACGCAATACAACAGAAATGCTCCATAAAGCAAGACTGTAAATTAGTTGTTTACTGTAGGTTCCAAGAATTCAGCAACAATATAAAATGAAATAGTCATGAGATATGAAAGCAACTTATTTTTAAAACGAACTCTATCATTTCTAAGACTTTGAATGGTACAAGACAAGCTATTAAATAACCTAATACCAGAAAAAGTGGTGCCCTTCTGGAAAACAGAATATTTGAAGTTGGTAAGTAGAGTTAATTTTTGTTTCTGGTATTCAGGCCATGAACTTCTAAGCCTGAACGAAAGTTATTTTGATTATCTATCACAAACAACATCTAAGAGAGAATATATTCACATGGCAATGGTAAAATATCCGGTTTTCTAAAAAGTGTCGCGGAGAACACGCACATTTCTGTAACGACGGCCATGTTTCCACTGCAAGTATAGTATTATCTCTTCTCTTGGACAGTTAATACTCAGCTCATGTAGGAGTAACAAAAACAAGTACTCTGTAACCGCCACTGCAAATGTCAGCAAGAGCTGACGTCAGTTAACTGATATATACAGCGTACTCTTGATTACCCGCGCGCGGATTATCCGGTTTGCGGCTTATATGTGCACCATCGTAAGTTTCTAATGACTAAGGGAAAAGGCGGGAAACAACGTGATTCAACGCCGACGGCTAGAAGAAACCCCTCAACACGAACATAAATCACGGACTATTTACGTAAATCATAGGCGTACACCATGTGTGTGTTATGTACATAACAAATAAATTGCAGTTTTATTTTTGTTCGTGGCTCAGTAACATATGTGTTTCTCTATTATCCGTGCACCCTTCCCCACCATTATCTCAGATAATCGAGCGTACACTGTAATACATTTTAAGTTGAATATATTCACAAGAAACTTTACACATAGTCTGTCACAAGGAGATGCAGTAATCATGTGACGAAAAAGGAAGGCTAAAACAGATGTAACGAACAAATATTTGCACTCAAAAGAGCCCTGACAAAGCTGTAGGCTATATGACAGGCCCTATCTATGATGCTGGTATCGTCTATCCTGGTGTAAAATAAAGTAAAATTGGCCCTTTGCACGCCATGAAGGCATGTAGGCGATTGGAGGTGTAGTTCCACCGATTCTTCACCTCTGTGCTAGTTGGAGGTTAATGGTCAGCGTCACGCTTCTGCCGCTTTACCCCCTTGGAAAGAGACCTTCAAAGCACGGTAAAGTTAAAATATATGGGGACCAAAGTAATAGATCAAAATTTTACTCGCTGAGAAATTGAGAACAAATTAAAGCGGGCAATGACTGTTAAGGTTCATTTAAAAATTTATCTTGTTTACTATCTAGAAACTTTGACATTAAAATAAAATATTCAGAGCTGTAAATTTTCCTGTTTTTTGTGCACTTGAAAGACTTAGTCTCCGCTTTAAAATAATGTAGGTGTTGGATAAGGAGCGCTGAGGAAAATACTTTAAGGCACAGGACGCTGGGTAAAACTGCGTAGTGTGGAGGAAGTCAACGATAATGCGATGGCAAGGGCATGCAGCACTTATGAGAAATATGAGAAATGCATACAATATCTGGGTCAGAAACCCAGAAGGTGAGAAACTACCTGGAAGACCTAGTAGTAGATGGTATGATGATATTAAAATGGAACTGGAAGAAATGGGGCAGGAGGGTGTGGACTGGATTCATTTGGTTCAGAATGGGAACCAGCTGCAACCTGTTGCGAAAATGGTAATGAACTTTCCGTTCCAATAGGGGGCTGGGAATATTCTGAGTAACCAACCGACTAGCGGCTTCCGAGGAAGGACTCTGCTTTGTGGAGTTATTTACTTAGTGTCTGCCGTGGAAAGTGACATAAACTATAAAGATCTGAAACTCGTTCGTTTAACCTTTTAAAGCCTAGCGGTAACTTTACATCTCACCAGGTTTAACATTAAAAAATTCTACGTGGTGCCCACATTGCGTTTATGTGTTTTGTGTGGATCTCAGAACAAACAGCAACTTTTGCCTTATAAAGCATTAAGAGACTGGTCTTTATAACCGAAGTGTAGAGTGTTTACAGCGCGGTACGCACTGAGTCCTTATATAAAACAGATACACTTCGTCTTTAAAGGTTTAAAGATATAGGCCAGCACCATCCATACGTCTTCAGTTCGAATCTGTGCCTGGACACGGATTGTCCTGTCTGAGGTCCTTCGCGGTTTTCCTGAATATCTCTAGACAAATGGCGGTATAGTACCTTAAAATATGCGATTACCATCTTCTTTCTAATTCTTTCCACTTCATGATTCACTATCGTTTGATGGTATATTGTGTGTGGCAGGGGTAAACATATTTTCCAAACTCCTGAAGCCCACTGCAAATTCTAGGCGCCAGAAGGGTGACGTGCACCAAATTCCACGCTCAAGGCCCACAAATATTAGGTACCATGGTACAAAATGTTGTCGCCCTGGTGAACTGGAGCATGGGATTTATTCACACCTGATCTGCGTTACTGATGACATCGTTAGACAAATTGTCAATAAATGAATACTTATCATAATCACTTATTCAGTGTGAACGTCTGCAGTAGATATGATCAGTGGCGTAGCTAATTTGCTTGGCTGCCGAGACGAAAAATCACAATGGCCACCTCTATCACATAATGGATTTTAAAAAAGTCGCAATCATTTGCTTAATTTCCTATTATTTGGCTTAATAATTTAAAATTAGTTGAAAGCAGAAAATTAATTTTTTTATTTAAAATATTTATTCCCTCCATTTGCTACCCGTTGGGCCCTGCACGCGGGACGGCCGCACTACTCATCTCCTTGTAACCACGCCCCTGTCAAATAAACTATTAATGAAGCAATGCCTTTCCAAAAAACCTGTAGTGTGTAATCTTCTGTTCAAGAAACCACATAGCAACTGGGATGTCTGCGTTCTTCTCGGATATTACGCAGTGTAGAATGGTAATCCTTTACCGACGTTTCGGGACAACCTGTCGGTCCCATCTTCAAGGGTCTTCTTGGACTTCTTAACCCTTGAAGATGGGACCGATACGTTGTCCCGAAACGTCGATAAAGGATTACCATTCTACGCCGTCTAATATCCCAGACGAACGCAGATCTCATCAGCGTCGCGCAGGAAGCCTCAAATCACACATAATAATTGGCTTGTGTCAATGACAGAAAAATCGTGTTTTTTTGTAGGAAAAAATGCCTCCCACACCGGATGGCTTGGAGGCGGCCATTGAAGAGCTTGGAGGAAAGAAGAAATGGGTATGGATTATCTTCTTCTTGGTGAGCACCCCAGGAGTATTTAACATCTGGCACCTTACGGCGTATGTGTTCTTGGGAAAGGCGCTGCCTCACTGGTGTTCAGTGCCAGAGCTCCAATCTGCCAATTGGACATCAGAGCAGATCAGAAATATCAGTAGCCCAGGGTAAGCATACCTTCCAGAGTCTGTCTCAAACTGGTGGTAAAGCAAGACGTCCATTAAGCATCTTCTAAGTACGTTTGACATGAACAGAGGCAACCGTAGCTTTAAAGTATTTTTACTGGCAAGCCACATCACTCCAATAGTGATTGAGATGCGCCTTAGCATGTGAAGACATTTTGATAATTCAGCATCACTTCCTCATGATAGCATTCCCACTTACCAGCTTTCATCGCTGGCCATCTCAAAATATTTTAATAATGTTACGCAATTTATCAGAAACACGTTATTTCACAATCAACCAATGAAAGCCTTTTAGCAGCAACACAGGAGCCTTGCATTTGTAAGGCGCCTGGTTCAAGTCTCATCCACATTACCGGTGTTTATGATGGACTTATTTTATGGTTTTCCACAATCTCCTTAGATTCATATTAGGATAAACCTAGTGTTCTGAATTCGGACACGACAGTTTGCTCAATATTTATCTTCCCACCTCGGTGCCACACAACCTCTGCAGTTCAGAGACCGTCATTACATAACTTAAGATCAATCACAGTTTATCACTGATTTTTCCCTTTTATTTTATTCACCACAGGTGTTAAGGCTCATAAGTACAGTATGACACACAAAGAGAAAAAAACTGTCCCATGGCTCAGACAGTAACTAGCTTTTCATTGCAAAATTTCGGGTTCGATCCCAGGCCATTCCACAATAGGTTTGTGGTAGATGAAGTGGCACTGGGAGACGTGTTAGACAGGCACTATTTCAGTCTTCTACTGCTGTATCATTCCTTTACCTGTCTCTAATGCTGTATAATGTTAGCAACTGAGAGTATTGTGAATTGGCACATTAACAGGAAAAGAGAGACAACATTAAGGATAAGTTTCTGTGTCAAGTCTTAATTATAATTTATTCCCTGACTTGTGCTCATTTGTCAATGAGAAGGTGTCATTTTCTGAAGCTGAAGTTCTTGTTAGGTAGCTATGGTTACACTCGCTGACAAGACAGCAAGAACAGGCCTTTATTTTCACGTGGGTGCTAATACTGTTTTGTATCAAAATCTCTGAATAGGTTTCTGGCATGTAAATATGCGACCATCAAGTGTCTTGTACAAGGATACTTAGGATGTCATAAAACTTTGTCATGAGAGTACTGAAGACTAAACAGTGACTGAGAGTAACTGACTGGAATAAGAGAGACCAGATGGTAACAGATAATTGACTTTAACATATCTGTATAGAAAAAAAATAAAGAAGCACGCATCCTTTAAAAATCAGACATAGATATAGCAGTAATAAAGATGTTAAGCACATAAGCCACTTATCTCATGACCTTTGTCTTAATGTGTCATAATTCTTCTTATCTTCCTACACACTAATGTAATCACTATCATCTACATTAAACTGGTACCACTGTCGAAAGAAAATGCTATCAACTCCTGGCATGTAGAACATGATGTATACTTCATGTCTTGTCATAAACACTTCATGTCGTTGAACACGTTATCTGATTGGGAACACTGCTGTCTCACATTCTGGAGATATCTATTTCAAAAGGGTAGAAGAGGACCTTGAAAATGGAGATGGCAGGCTGCTCTGAAATTTTGGTATTTATCTACCAAACTAAATGGTGATATATCCTACAAGACCAGTCATTTTCATAATCATCACCATGACTGACTAACTCCATGGAGCAGAGTCCTTGAGAATCTAATATCTGCTTTGGTAGTGAAGAAATTTTCCTGATTTTATAACAGCCTGTCACTTGTCCCTATCCTGAGCCAGATGAATCCAGTCTGCTCACTATCATATTTCCCAAAGATCCATTTTAATGTTGCAGCTACCACAATGTCCCCTTGGTGTGAAGTCATTAGGACCAACAACAATTTGGATTCAGTATTATAGAATTTTTAAGCTATCTTTCTGCTGTTGCAGTGGAATCTCAGAAAACAGCTGTGAAATGTTCAATTGGAACTACAGATATTTGGCACAGCGCTCGTATGAAGAGGCTCTGAATTACACTAGTCATGCTAGCTCTCCTGGTCAGTACGAGTGCAACAGCTGGTCCTATGAAGGGAATGGGATTGTCTCCGAGGTAGGATCCTAGAGTTTGTGTGTTTTTTAGTGGTGAAGGGCCGCGCAGCAGATGCTGTGGATGCACTGCAGCCATGAGGCTTATTGTGCGACACTATGATGAAGATGAAGATGATTATTTTTTGTCCTTTTCCTAGTAATGTGGAATGAAATTGACAGGGGAAAACCGAAGAACTCGGGGAAAAACCTGTCCCAGTGCCACTTTGTCCACCACAAATCCCACATGGACTGACCCGGGATCGAACCCGGGCCTCCGCGGTGGGAGGCCGGCGACTAACTGCCTGAGCCATGGCACGGCCCTTGAGTTTGTGTTCACAGTGCACATGCTTCTCCTGCAAGGTGTAGTTACTGTTGGGCTTTAAACTGTTAAGATGTCAGTATTTTTGTGGGAACTTAAAACCTTTATTTGAACAATTCCAAATGAAAGGATGATGTATTTATTACTGTGTAGTGTAGAGTGTGTAAAGTGCATTTCCTACTGCTCATTGTTAAGTGAGAAATTACTTTGCAGTATAAATGCTTACCAAAAAAAGTTTGAGATGACGGTGTAGATCTTTATACAGTATTGCAAAGTACAGCGAATTAGCTTTTTGAAATGCGATTCATATGTTTTTACTGTGTAACTTGCATGCATGCTTCCCACTGTTGTGAAATTACAATGGCATATTTTCCCATAAATTTATTTGTGGTTTCGTTTCTTTGTAGTGGGACCTAGTATGCAGTCGGACTCCTCTCAAATCCACAGTACAAATGGCTGTCGCTCTTGGGAAATTCCTTGGAGCCCTTTTCTTTGGTTTTGTGGCTGACAAGTATGATATCGAAAATATTTTAATTATTTTGTGATAGAGCCATTAGTTAAAATGAAGCACAGTGTACCCCACCTTCTTCCTCTTGCACTTCAGGCACTTATTTCTGTACCTTCCTTCAGTATGGTCAGTATGTTTCCTGTGCAGGTGGGGTCGCAAGAGGAGCATCACAATATCCTGCATCATGTACATCATAGCTGGTCCAGTGGCTGCATTTGCACCACACTACCTTGTATTCTGTTTTGCTCGTCTTGCACTTGGAATGTCTGGATCAGGCACATACAACTGTGGTTTTACCCTCTGTAAGTGACACATTCTGCTTCATAAATTTAACTGTGTGGAACTTCTATTTTCAAACATTATACACCCCACAAGCACCAGAACAAACCAACTGCATCATCAAATGTATTGGTAATGCTCTGGATACTAGATTTGTGTTTAGAAGGTAGCTGGTTTGAATCTCAGCAGGGTTATCATTTATCCTGACTGGGGATTTTCAGGTTTTCCAGGTACTGCTGGAGTAGTTCCTTCAAACAGGTCACATCTGCCTTCTTTAACTTCACAATAATATAAAATAATACATATAGATATACATAGTCTACCAACATCATTGTAATTGAGCAGTTGGCACTCATGCTCTGCATTCAGGAGGCCCTGATTTTTACTGTTTCCTGACTAAGTTTTCCTTCAAACCCTTTAGACAATATCAGACATAGTACCTTCAATAGCTTATGTCAATTTTTTGCCAATTCGTTGTCCTGTTTGACCCTAAATAATGAAGGAATTTGAGAAAGTGTTGTATCAAGAACTCAGCAAAACATAATTCTTTGTTTCTTCCTTTCTTTCTTCATTCTTTGTTTCATTCTTTCCTTGCTTCTTTTCCTTTCTGTAGAACGAAGGATTTTAATTGTACACAAACATGTCATTTTGGAGTTCCGTGAACACTACAAGATGATTGTTCTGTGGGTTGTGCTACCAGTGGCATATACTGGGTGTGAAACAGGGTGTATGCAGGAATGGGAATCTAAATGAAAGTTAATTGAAATTAGTCAGCTTTTTAAAGTGCTTCTCAAAGTATCAGAATTCATCTGGCAAACTAGTTTTATTCTTTTTTTTTTCAGTTTCTTGGGTGTGTGCTGTACACCTATCACACCCAGAATATGTACTGTGAGTGAATTCAGTAATTCCAATTTGAGATGGACTCAGTGGCAGACTGTAAGATGTCCAAGGGGTTTCCTTGCATTAAATTCATTGCCACTTGTCATCAGGTACATAAGGTAAATACACCTGCACTTTGGAGCATGCACAAATTGCCTGTGACTCTTTAAAGTGTACATTTCTAACCTTGAATTTTCTTTCAAATATTGTCTGGCATGTGTGTGTTTTGGAAAGTCACATACATGGATTTTTACCAGTGCAGGAGAGTATGGCCATCCTACTGCAGATAGTCCCATATATATGTACACATCTGTTCTAGTAGCTAAGAAACTCTAATTAAAGTATCATTTTACAACCCTCACAGGCATTAGGAATTAAGTGTATTAATACAATAGTTCTTGATAAATAATATTTTAGATTTTTTGGGTGATTTCCAGTAGACCAATACTGTAATAAATATAATATACACTGTAATATTGCATACTTTTTCTTTCTAGATATGTATAAATTTAAAACTTGCTTCAGAGAGCCAACTGCCAGAACCAGGGCATTTTGTATCTAATGCTGTTTCAGTGGCAGACAGGTTACACAAGTCTTTGGGGTTGGACTACAGTCCATCCTAGTTGTACATGGGCAATCTTAATGTACTTTTAATGCACTTTTCTTCTACAGTAACAGAGTTCATCATAAAGAAGTACCGCACGCTGCTTGGCATTCTGTACAACATGTCATATCCATTGGGAATGATGTTGCTGCCTCTGATTGCGCTCTACATCGAGGAATGGCGCATGTTGCAGTTGGCACTATCTGTTCCCACTGTCATCCTTATTGTTCATATTTGGTATGTTACTACTGGGTCGAATTTGAAGTAAAGTGTTCATGATGTCTCATGGTAGAGATAAGAATTAGCTCTATTTTCCGTTTTTTAAGTAGTAAGCTGTGGACAGGTCTCGATAGACAGGACAAGAAAGTATGTCTCAAGCTGCTAAATGATATGCTAACTGTCCCAAAATAAGGTTACAGTACTTATTTTGTTCTTTCATCATTTGTTTGTAATATGTTACTAGCAGGACATTAAAATAACAAGCAAAAATAACAGCGCAGAAATAAACATGTTATAAAGATCTTTTTTTGAGACATTCAAAATACCTAGCATTAGTGCTAAAACAAAATCTACAATGCCACACAATGGAAGTGTGGTGTGGTAACATTATTTTCAGACATCTATTTATAACCTGCAGTTACACTTCTGGTTTGTGGGTGTTTGGGATTTTTTCTGTGAAGCGTCCCATCAGGACATCTTGTGACCGATATGGTCGCACAACAAGAAATTTTTAAGAATTCTGGGTTATACTTCTGTCACATATATGTATTTTTAGACATAAATTTAAGAGGTCTGAGATTTTCATGTTTGTGAAAGTTTAGATTGTGATCTTCTGGTTTATATCACAGTGTAGTCTTACACAGCTTCCCTTCTTTTGGAGGAAACTGCTGCCACCAGAACCAAGTCAATTGAAATTTTAAGGAGGTAATGTAAGGGAGGTGGAGGGAATTGGACTTCTGAGTGCTGGAGTATTCATCTCCTACAATGGTAAGGCTGAAAACACTGGGTGTGTACAGCATCCTTGACAGTGTGGGACTGTATACATTGAACAACCTGGATTTCCAGTGAGATCAGGTTCACAGAATACCCCAACCATATCTGTCTTAGCATCTGACAAAGTCAGCTATGGCAGAACACTGCATAAATGTCTATCATATCATTCAGTATCCTGGCTAGAAAGTCTGGAATCATGGACCAGGTTATATAGGAGCAATAAAGATTCTGTCCATCCCAACAACACAGAAATGGAAGATATATTCTGCTTAAGGACGTCATGAAGGCTTTTCTTTCACAACTTGAAGGGATGAAGGATGGCTGTCTAGATACCATACAGGCAGGCACTTCCACGTGACAAGTTTTTCTTTTGTCCTGGCGTTTACATAATCCTTCCTTTTTTGAAGCTTCTAAAGGGACTTCTTTCTGCACAGGTCACTAAATAGCATCCTTTATAGGGGCCCCTGAAAGTGCTTCCTTTTTTAAAGATTCCTAAATAAATTTTTTGAGACTTTCAAAAGTGTGGTACATAAATACCTCTTTTGTGAAAGCCCCTGCTGGGGCCTCCTCTTTTCACAGTTTGTGTCTGTTATTGGTCATTTTTTCAGCAGTCCACAGCCTGGTTCTGCCTACCCCTTCTACATTTCCTACTGACATGCCAACCTGGCTCACCTCTGCTCTGAATATGATGGTGGCAAATTTCTCCAGAAGTTTAATTTCAATTTCAATTTCAACTTAGTAACCACCTACAAACTATTTCATATAATAATCCAAACACCAAAATCTAAACTATGTGATTAAAGTTTCCTGTCTTTAATCATGAATTTCAAAAACACCAACCTCCTTGTGTGCATTTACTTTCTATCTTTTAAGGTTCTTGTGAGTTTAATGTTCAAGTAAATAGCTATCTTTTGTAATTTCATCACACTTTGAATCTTTGAGAAGTAGGTCTAACTCTGACTACAACATTTACTCTTCAGGTTTCTACCAGAATCTCCAAGATGGCTTGTATCTCAAGGACGGTATGCAGAAGCATGGAAAATTGTAAAGAGGTTTAGCAAGAAATCAGAAATAGTGAAACTGTCTTTGGATGAAGCTCAGGATGGTTCCGTGGGAGCAAACACTTCGACGGTAAAACCAAATGTATGAGACAAAACTGATTACATAGCAAGTATATTGTCAGGTAATTCATTAATGAGAGACAGAAAGTAAGCTGAATGGTATACTATGAAGTATTTCTTCATATAACACTGTTGAAGATATTGCCATGTACAAAAAGGGCAGATGTGAAGGTGCTGAATAAGTAGTAACTATAAATGACCCTCCAAGGTGGAGATTAACAACTACCATAAATTTTGAAATATGAATAGGAGTCTTTTAATAGTAATACAAAAAAATACTTTTAATTTTTCCTGCGGGATACCAGTCGTAAGATGTGACTTTGAGAGATACATTTTGATGATATGATGGTAATAGACTCTTAGGAGGGGGTGAAATTTCTGGCTGCAATTCAGCTTTCAATTCCAAAATCTGATATTTAAGTGTCAGTAAACCATATTCTATTGGTGCAATTGAAAATGACAGAAAGGATGACAGGGAACTAACAGAACATACGATTTATGGGATGGATTTGTTAGGTATTATTTAATATACGTTTTAACACCGACATTCAGAATAAGGGAATTCAGTTTTGTTTTTTATATTCTAAGTATTATTTCACAAATACTTCTGAAAAATTAACTATTCAAACTATATACAAATAACTAAGGAATGACTGAAGCATCATCATAACTAAGGAAGACCATGACACAGTCCTGGCAGTTGTACACCATTTGTCTGGGACAGGAATTCCACACTGCAGCATATAAGCCACAGTGAACTGCCAAGCATGACTGACTACAGCATGAAGGATATGTAGAAGAGGAAACATCACAAACGAAGGCTGATTTTGAATCATTTTTGTGATATCTGTGCTGAAAAATGATGGTTGGATAGTTTGCCTATCCCTGTAGTCAGCACCTCTTAAGGTCACATTGGCCTGTTCCTAATTCCTTTATAAAATAATAGGATTTGAGAGACTTAAAAACAGAATCACTATAATTTATGATGCATTTCTTCTGGCTTGTTGGGATTGCCAAGTTCCCCATATCATTGTTTCTTCTTCCTATTGTTGGTGACAGGACCTGCTTAATATATAACTCAGGGTGTTATAAGTGAACTCAACTTGTGGCACTTGAGATTCTCACATCAGGATTTCTGAGTATTAATTTCTCCTGGAATGTGATGCTGTGTCATTGAAAATGCTCCTGACATTTTGAAAGAACGTAATGCTTTCACCTTCAGTGGTCAAGCAGCATCATATCCCAGAAGACTTAAAATCTCCCCTTACAAAAAATTTAGCCCCATACAACAATTCAGGTCATGAAATGTTGAGCAATACAAGAGATTAATTTCCAATTTCAGGAGCTGTCTCTTCACGCAGCTGTCACAGCTAACACAGCCAACTCAACTCCAGACACACACATTGAGCATGCCCCATGGTACAAACATGCCATTGCTGCTCTGAAGAAGTTGTTAGCAGTATTTGGCAACACTGAAATGAGAAAGCGACTGCTCATCTGTCACTTTGCCTGGTGTGTCACAGCAATGACATACTATGCTCTTGCACTCAATGCTGATAACTTTACAGCTGACAGGTAATTGCAAATAATACAGTGCAGTAACTTGTCTATCGAAATAAATTTTCCCGTAACGCATGTATATGTAACCTCTCAAATATGGATGTTATATTTTCACACAGCAGTTTATTTTACCTTTAAATTCCTTCACAATTCATGGGTTTCAGTAAAAACAATGTTTACTAACAACTACAAATAATATACAATTTTTGGTTCTGTAATTCGGTTTCAGCTGCCCATTATACCCAAGGCATTACAGTATTTATGGAAACCAAACAATGAGATTCTATTTACAAACTTTCATAATTCTTATTTGAGACTGATCACAAACAGAGCAGCATTAAAATTAAGGTCTGTGTATGTTAAATGTAACTGCCTGAAGACTTGTATTTATTACCAACTAATTGCATGTGAAGTAGTAGCCATACACTTAGATAATTACATAGTAGATTCTCCTATATATTTGGCTGTACATAATAAATTTATTAATCACAGCTGATGTTGCTATGTATCTACACAGTAAGAATTCCTTTATGTTAAAAAACTCTCCCTGTAGATGGCTGAGGACAGGCCAAAAATGTAGGAGATTATACTGTGTAACGATATATATGTATGATTAATTCCTCATGTGTGATTAGTTGGTAATAAATGCAAGGCAACACATCTGTTGCTTGGAATATACATAACATTATGCCTGAATAATTATTTTTAAGGCTCAGGGTTGCATCCTCCTTTTACTAGGTATGCTGATATATTTAGACTTGCATAAGAAAGTGACTTCTATCTGGTAATTTGATGATAATGTCTGTATGTTACATCTTTGAACCATTCTGAATTTTGCTGTCATGGTATCACACTGCTCATGTGCTTCTGACACTAAAAATTATCCCTTCATTTTTTTTGTTACATTTAATGCCAGTGGACTGATTAGAGGGATTGTAAATATTGCAGCAGACTTGGGTATTCATCTGGTCATGAATCAGTTCAGACACATATGACAAGAAGTGAATGTTGTGTGTTTTATTATGCAATTCTAACTGGACTGCCATGATGGTTTGTATGTACCATGCACATTCTGAATGTGGCTGTAACATTCACAAGGACAGAAAAAGCACAAAGCTGCATATGATGTGAAACAAATGAATAAGAATTTACAACCACGAGACAATTTTCTCATGATGCAAACTTCTTGGCTGTTAATGATGAAGGGGATGCAAGGCTGTATTGTTGCTTAACAACTAAAAGAAAATTTACCTATGACATAGTTTTATACAATATTTTATCATTAATTAAATGTTCATATACATGTGTGATTAAATACGCAGCATTCTGTTGCAAGCTGCATTCCCTCTCTCCCAAGCCCAGAAATGCATCTCCGTGTCAGTCAACCTGCTTGAATCTGATAGTTATCATAAGCATGAAGTTATTTACACTAAAAAAATCATATACCAAATATTAAAGGGTGTAATTTTGTTATCAACAGATACATATATGTGGCAGTTGCTGGAGCAGTAGAGGCTGTAAGTTATATCCTGCCCATCCCCATGTTGCGGTGGACAGGCCGGCGGACAACATCTGTTCTGCTGTATATATTATCTGGGATATCTCTCCTCTCCATTCTTGCCATACCAGCACGTGAGTTAATAAAACAAGCACTTATGCACTACAGTGTGAAAATGTAATGAGTTTCAAGGCAATGCTCTGTGCATTACTAAACTTGGCACTAGACTGGGGCAAGTCATCAGTTTCACTGGCTGATAGGTTTCACTTCTAGGTAAAGAGCACCGAAATAAAAAGCTACGCAAGCTACAGAACTGGTCAGGGAAGAAAACATTCCCATAACCCTACAAGCAATTTAACTCCCCAATCTCAAGTTCACTGCCAGTAAATTTGAATAATTTCAGCGGTGACTCAATGCTTCCTCATTCAAAATTGGTTTTTCCTTCGTGCCTTAAATCTTAAAATTTATGGGGTGCTTTCAGAAAAGTGCATTCTATTCTGGCATCAGAATTTTCAACAGTTTACCACATAGTCTCACAAATCTTAAGAATGAAAAGGCACAATTTAAAGTAGCACTAAGAAGATACTTACATGCACACTCTTTTTACTCTGCAGATGAATTTCTTATGTGTGCTGATAACCTATAATAATGACCTCCAATACTGTATATGAAATGTTTAAAGTATTTTGCAATGTAAAGTTCTGTACATTTTGTATGTTTTTGTATGTTTATGACTTATTCCACTTACTATTGTCTTGTGACAAAATTATGGATCCCTGGAATGTATGTACGTATGTGTGGATGTATGTCGGACATAAAGTCGACCTTAGTTTAATATGGTACAGTCTGTTCTCATACGTATGGCCTTGCTCCCTAGGGTTATGAGAAAAGAAATAAGATGTCACTATGCAATTCAAGGAACAAAGGTTTGATAATATAACCATTGCATGACATGGAGCCAACGCCAGTATCAAAATTTGTATCAGTTCAATTCTAATTTAGTTTTATTTTGATTCACTTCATGTGTTAATGTTAAAAATAGCCATTAAATTTCACTTGACTTTAAATACACCACACACTAAATTCCCAGGGGGTGCAATATTTATATTTGTTAATATTTCTGTGACAACTGCTGTGCTGAGCAACATGATAAAAAAATACTCCCTATATATAACAGTGCTGCATAACAAATTACAAACCTTACAAGAATAAAGGTAATAGTATGATCGAAAAGTTAGACAATACGCAGTTGTAAAATACAAAAAATCCATTGGTAACAAGGAGTATTTGTGATTGTACTTCAGATATGACAGATGCCATCATGAGTGTGGCTATGGTAGGAAGACTCTGTATTGGAGCAGTTTACTCTGTTATCATTCTGCACACTTCAGAACTGTTTCCAACTGTCAACAGAAACACAGCTGTCGGAACTAGTTCAACAATGTCTCATGTTGGCTCACTAGCAGCTCCTTACATTGTTGATCTTCTGGTAAGTTTTATTAATGCCAATGATATCATAAGCTTAAGTTCTCCTGTAGAGTAGCCTTGTCATATAATCAAAATATTGCAAGTGGTGAACTCCGAGACACAGTACGCAGAAAAGTATTGGGGTCTAAAATGCAGTACATCAATGGAAAGTTCAAAATATTGAGTGAGGAATGTTAGAACTGATAGATGTTTGGTGGTGAAATATAGGTAGTTGCAATGGGCTGTGTACTGTATGTAGCCCAGACTGGGAAGGAGGGGGACAGGAGACGGAACAAAAACTACATGGAGAATCTTGAAGAAAAAAACTTTGAAGGGTGTTCTGGTCTTCTGGATTGCTGTATAAATGCTGCATTAAAACCCTGCATTGCTGTATAAATGATTCCTGAAAATTCAAAGCAATGTGATGCCTTCATTTTGAAGGGTTCATGGTCAGTTAGTAATGCCAAAGAGTGTTAAGTCTTTAGCATTATTTATGGACCTTAAACCCTTGAAGATGAATGTTGCATATTCCTTCAATGCCTTGCGAGCCACTTGTCCAGCAACACAGTGTCGCATCCCTCAAGACGAGAATCCACAGTACACAGCTGTGAAAACTTCAGAAGTCGCTAGCTTTGGAAGCCTTTGAGGGAGACGGGAAGTTGGTGGAACTGATCAAAGACCCCATACAGTGATGGGGCTTGGTGTTAGTGGTTAAAGACTTTGTTGATTTTTGCGTGAGAGGAATGGTTAAATGAGCTGGTTATTATAGGAGAGAGATCAACTGATTGATGGGCATTATACTTAACACATGACAGGTGGATCTGAAAATCTTTGTACTGAAATCACATGCTTCACTTATGTTCTCCTGTTGCAGGGTGCACAAGAATGGTATATACCCAGCACAATATGTGGTGCAGCAGTACTTGTTGCAGGACTTCTGGTCCTTATGTTACCAGAAACCAAAGACAAAGAGCTATGTGATACTGTTGAGGAAATGACTGAAAGAGATTCTAGAGACAAAGTTTCTGTACGCAACTGTTGTCCATTTTGATTATCCATTTCTTTAGCAATATGACAACAGTCTATATGATACTAGGAAAGACTGACAAAGAAGTGTGATCTATGTTCAATGTTGTTCGTGTACTTTTAGTGTTACTGAAATTTGTACCTTCTTCAAAACAGACATTAGCATACTATTTTAAAATGTATTTGCGTTGCTCCAGAAGTAACACTCTATAGTAGTTTTGTCAAGAAATGAATTCTTCATAGGAATGTCAATTGATAATGGAACTTCATGTGATGATGAGACTGTTACATAAATATTAAATGGTTTTATTAGTTTAGGTCTTAAATTGCTCAAATTCCTAATTAAATTGACAGTATGTAGATTTTCAAATTTTGTTGCAAGTTGTCTTCATGAAATAACCTACAATTGCAACTTGTATGTCTAACTACAAGCCTTTAAATTCTTTACATAATACAATTCAGGCTTGAGTGTTTTATATTACTTTTACTTGTATTACAAAGCTGTTACTCTCATCCTTACATTTCTTTCTTCTTAGTAAACAGCCAAAATGTCACCCAAAAATTTATACACTGGATGGATTTATTGTTGTTGCCACTTCCAAATAACTAATTAATAATAGCGATTTGTCCACAGAAAATTCTTTCGCCTGATACCATGTCATATTGACTTACTCATATCATATCAATTGACATACCTAATTAAACTTATGTGATATCTATACAATTTGTATGTGGGCTCTTATGCTGCCTACTGCTAATTTTGTCTGCAGCCTCTCATCATGGATGTACACACCAGCTTCAGAATGTTCAAGTACAGGAACTATATTTCAAATTTAGTGGCAAGAGGAAACCTCTAGACATGGCCTCCTTTAACCCTTTAAAGACGAAGTGTATCTGTTTTATATAAGTACTCAATGCATACCGCGCTGTAAACACTCTCCACTTCGGTTATAAAAACCAATATCTTAATGTTTTATAAGGCCAAAGTTGCTGTTTGTTCTGAGATCCGTACAAAACACATAAGCGCAATGTGGGCACCACATAGAATTTGTTAATGTTAAACCTAGTAGTATGTAAAGTTACTGCTAGGCTTTAAAAGGTTAAAATGCTTTCCTCTAGCAGCTAGCCATTGCTGTGAGCATTTGTATAGCTGTTCTCAGCATTTCTGGAAGTACGAAGTGTGACCTGTAGCAACAAAATCTTTGCCGCTGCATTCTTCAGCCAGCTGTTTTGTTGTGGGAGAAGTAAAAATGGCATGCAGGAATATCAGTGTTTGGTCAACCTCATTTCAGTATCCTTTGGGTTAACTATCTCTCACACATGGCCAAGCATTTCCCTTGTACCCATCTGTTTACTACAGCACCTGCAGGAGTTCATGTTAGTGTATGCAGCCCTGTCAGTGTAAAATATTTTCAACATCATGTTCACATTACAACCCTCCTACTGAATATTCATGGCTCTTTACTATGATGGTGAATTCCACACAAAGACCTCAAATTCATCACTACAGAAGCCTAAAAACTTAACTGTCATCTACTTTGGGGATCATGAAAGGAACACCAGGTTTTGTCACTTAGCTGTTGGAGAAGTCTAGATTTCTATCCGCTATGTTGATCTCCATTTGGTTATTGCACTGCTCCTACATCAGCATTCTTGAGTCAGCGTGTTGGCAGATATGAAGCATCTTCAGAGGTTTACTGAGATTGGTGCAATAAATACCAACCAAATCTCTGACTGTGTAAGAAAATGTCTGTAGTGTCTGACAACAATCCGAGTGCACAACCTACTGCACGTATCTAATGTTGTTCTCATTTCATATGCCACTGCTGTGCCAACTCTGAAAAGAAACTAAGAAGGCATTACAGGCACTCATGATTATGCTCATAATGTGTCACTGTAACTGCTCTTGATGTTTTCTGAATTTATCACATTCTGTTGTAATTGTGTTACTTAAGTTTCACTGTGTTGTACATTTCCAACCAGTGCCATTTGACCTGTTTTCATAGCACCAATGTGGTTGACTCCTTCACTTTGCAACTTTAATATTGAATATTGTGTTTGCATTTTCTTAGAAGCATGTAAGTTCTCTAAAATTCAAATTTATGGTTCCACATTTTCCAAAGATATGATTTACTGGAAAATAACACATAACCACACTTTACAGGGAAATTCTTAAGAAATGCTTTCCATACCTCTGGATTGTGAGACGCATTTTAAAAACATTTCCCAGGAAAGGAAACACATCTTACGCTCTGAAAGTGTTTTAGTAAATACTACCTCTGTTAGTTCTAGTTAGTGTTTGTAGGATTTGTTACTTGTGCACTTTAACAGAAGCACAACTTAATGTTTATTAAATTAATTCTTCATGGTATCTGTCCATCTTTAGAGGATGTACATTAGCATTTTTCCCATACTGCCACTATTTGTAATTTCTGATCCCATGAACATGTTTCGTTGTACATGACTGATTACTTATTTATTGTACAAATGTGCTAACATATTAAACTAATAAAATATTATGATGCCATGCCAAGAATATGAATAGACATATTTCATTTAGTTACACCAAAAAGCAAATAAATTTATTGCAGACAGCAAAATACCCTCATGCTCTTCATCTATTTATAGCATACAGAAATGAGACATTTGTTGTGGGTTTAAGATGACCTTTCACTTGGAAGCTTAGGGCAGACCAGTTGTCTTATTTTAACTGGGATCAGAGCACTCTTAAAGATGGTACTATGTTGCTCAAATTCCTATGGTCATTTAAATTATTACTTAGCGCCCCTGACGAAATGCACAATAAAATATTGGCCACATTGCTGGATTTTAGCAATGATTAAACAGCACGCCATAAAGAGATGGATTCCATGATAAGTGGGTCCCTGTCACCACACTTCATGTATCCTTAGCCTGCAGATGGAAGAGCAGCTTCCAGATATGGAGTGTAGCTGCAAATATATTGAATAATGCCCGTTTTGCAAAAAGGGGCTAACTGCCTGTCTGATATACAGTTGGTTGTCCCCTTTTTACAAAACAGAGGTGGTAAGCAGTCGCAGATAGGCTACAAGGGGTGGTCCTCCAGCTTGGGGGTTGAGCGAGGTGCTAACAGCTCCTCATTGTACTGTTACCAGACATTCCACACAGTCTCAGATCTGTGCTCAGCACCAAATATTATTTGGGTCATCCAATCAAGAAGAATGAGATGGGCAGAGCATGTGGCATGTATGGGAGAGAGGCTATGTACATACAGGGTTTTGATGGGGAGACCTAAGGGAAAGACACCATTTGAAAGAACTAGGCATAGATGGGAGGATAATCTTAAAATGGATCTTCATGAAGTGGGATGGGGAGGCATGGACTGGATTGATCTGGCTCAGGATAGGGACAGGTGGCGGGTGCTAGTGAATGTGGCGATGAACCTTTGGGTTTAATAAAATGAAGGGAATTTCTTGACTAGCTGAGGACCTGTTAACTTCTCAAAAAGGGCTCTACTGTATGGAGTTAGTTAGTTTGCTGATTGGTTGGTTGGTCGCTCTGTCCATCTGTCGGTCAGTTGGTTGGTTGCCCTGTCTGTTGGTCAGTCGGTTGGTCACTCTGTCAGTCGGTCGGTCGGTTGGTTGGTTGGTTGGTCAGTCAGTCGGTCGGTCAGTCAGTCAGTCAGTCAGTTAGCTTAAAGAGATTGATCTACTCTCAAGTTACATACTCTTTCCAATACAGGTATGGGAACTTCACTATAAATGAAACCAGACAGGCTTGAGATGGAATTCCATTCTGCTTCTTTTCTTTCTTTCATGTTTTTCCTCCCTTTCTCCTCACCTGAAACCATCATCCAACTGTTCACTGGAGCCAAAAAATGTTGGGGAACTCCACACTTGCTTTCAGTTATGTCCAGTAATCTCATGTTTTTATTTCCTGAAGGCAATGTAGGACACAATCCTTATCTTTTCCTGTGGAACCATCCCACCACACTTTTCTGTACCAAAAAGAATTTAATTTTACTGTTGCATTTGTCTATGACACAAAAATCCATCTTATGTTTTTGTGTCCTTTTGAACTGTTAATGAACTGCAAGTTGAAACATAAACAACAATGCACAGAAAACAAATCATGACATGATAACATTTTTGCACTGCATATTTTTTAGCCTCCTTCTCTTTCATAAAGGGTAAAGTACACTTTCTAGACCACATGCTGTGTGGGTGTGTGTTCACACTTTCAATTCTGAATCAGTTGACCAATTTTAACAAAACATTGGTATAAACCTTGCCACTGAAGTACACAAAAACATTGTGTCTTTATTTCCCATAACAGCAGCAACACAATTACCACACAGACTTCTGAGATGGGAGTAAGAGTAATGATAACAAACAGAGGATCCTGGAATGATTTGTGATACAGCTTTCCAAAGTAAGCAACTTGTTACAAGGCTGTTGCATGATATAAAACATCATGGTAGCCATATGAGACATTGATGCTAGTTGGAAAAGTTCCAAAACTATTTGCGCATGCAAATCCAAATGGTACCAGCATAGGTTCTACAGTTTGCATGTGTACTCATGGCCCTTTCAATGCACTTGGAAATGTTCTGTTCAACATCAGATTTCACTGATGGACAATAACGATGTCATATTACATCAAAGGTATGAATTTTAATGCTTTAGATGCTAACATAGAAGTGTATATTTTGGTGGCTATGATAAAGGTAAGCCTCAGAAGAGAAATATGTTTCGGCCCAAAACTTGACTAGACCGATAAACTAACGTTTATTCTAAAAATCTGGGTTCTATTTCGAACCACATAAATAATAGGAGCGTTCCACACTAATGTACATTGCCCTACCTAAAGCACCCTACACAAACAACTAGTTGCGATAATTCGCTAGGATGGGCAACCCAACAAACTTAAGCGCACCATTGACATGTTTTTTACATTTTTGTAATTCCATGTTTAATCAGATGCGCAGATTAAGAGAACGTGCAAAATCACATACCATAAGTTGTACGCATCATACGCGCCCTGGACGCTATTATTCTGACTGGACCATAACTTTAATTTAGGGAAGTTTATGTTCTGGAAGGGAAATTGTTGCGCAGTGCCGGTTGTGCGCGGTCCATGCCGGACACTGCGGCAATGGCGGGAGTCGTGAGAATCGTGGGTCGGAACGAGTTGTGCAGTGCCATGAGCACTGTGAAAGAACGGAGGAAATGTATTGATGGATTTCAGATTAATATAAATTACAGAGTACAGGGAAAGTGATATTTACTTGTTATGGCTTTGGTTGCAAGCAGATTGAGTGGCGATTGATGAACTACGTAATGGCAGAAAACGTCACATGGGCTACCTCGCTGTCGGTATTGCAAGATGTTAGAAGTGGAAATGTGAACTCTGAAACTGGTGGGTGTAAAGTAGAATAGAATAGAAGAGGATAGAATGGAGTTTGTGTACAGTTCATAGGTCCTTCTTTGAGTTAAGCCAGTGGATGTGGAATATGTCATAATACAAGTGCAAAACTTATTTCAGATATGAACTGAAGTTAACTACTGAACACAGTTGTAAATGTAAAGATAAATGTATAGGCGTACTGTTTGTTTACAGACACTGTGACATGACGCAAGATAACTGTTATTTCATACAAAATGCCAATAACAATGCTTAACGTCTGTATAACAACATAATTTAAAAACTATTTACAATACCATGAAGAGTAGACATACAGTACTACGTAAATCAGCATAGGGCTAATCCAAGAAATATTTTATATGTATCCTTGTACAACTTGACAGTTTTCAAGTGAGGTAAATTTGTCAACAGAGTAGAAGTATTGAGATAAGAGATACTCTTTAATGCAAGTTTTTATACTTTGTATGATGATTTAAACTGAACAATCACAGTCTTGCCACACAGCCTCTTCCAGTTTGTGTAACATTTGTGTATAATTTCAGTGGTGGAAGGAACTGGCTTTCATATTATTCACATTAACCCACATAACCCTCTTATATTCCAATGTGTGAAATCAGGCAGTTCCTCATCATAGCCACACAATAGCACAGTGGAGAATTGTGATTTTGACTTGACAGTATATGGAGGGATAGAGCTAGTTAAAAATGTACATCTTATCTTGTCTGTGGCAGAATTTGTTGCCTCTTAAATTGATATAAGCCATGCAGTATTTAAGGTTCTCATACCAGTGGTGCTTAAGATTCAAGGTTTCTGGGATTCTATGCTCTGTAAGGAGCTCCTGATGTTTTGAGGACTTTAGTGCCTTCATCTTTGGGGTCAGGCAGTCTAAAAGAAGTACCCATGCAGGAAGGTAGGAAATTAGTGGAAAGACCGTGTGGTTGGAGAACTAGCAAGGGCATTTGTGTGCCACCTGGGGTGGGGAATAAGTTAAATCCAGCATAATAAATACCAACATGTTGGAGGGGCCTGCTACCTTGATTTTCAGGGAACTTTGAGAGCAGTAATGCAGTAGCTGTAAAGCCATGATCATGTTTTACTCTTAAGCTGTTTAATGCAATGTCAGTTGGTTATCATATAACACTGAATAAGGTGAGAAGATGATCATGTGTAAATGAACTGAAGTGAATTGGAAATCAGACAGCTGCAGCTTCTTAGGTGCACTTGAAAGGACTGAAGAATGCCTTAAAATAACCACATATTCAGCATCAAACTTTAAATAGGCTGTAACTGCATGCATCAACAACAGAGTTTTGTCTCACAATGTGATGTATATTACAGTATTATATACATCATAACTTGGGCTTCTGAGGTTGGCTTTGACTGAATTGGCATGTGTGTGGTAAATAATTCAAGTTGTTATTTCATGACTTTTGTACTGTGATCTTCAGTTACTGATGATAAAATTGTTATATATTTTCAAGGCTAATATTTTTTACATTATTAAATCTTTAGTGTACAAAATTGTAGGCAACCATATCCAGTTTCATTGGTTCACGTGTGGAGGAGAAGCAAGTCGGAGGGACATGAGACTTCACCCAGATGGTTACGTAATGAACGGAGAAATGAGTGTTACTACAGACTACACCAGTGTTTGGAAAAGATTGAGGAATCCGCTGATTCTCTTTGGCAGAAATTTTGATCAGGACTCAGCATTGCTGTTCCAGTCGAAATTGCTGTTTCAGGTTGCGAGGTGTGTGAAGCATCAGGATGGAATAGTGCTATAGAAATTTATGAAATGAGTAAAAGAATTTTGTTCTCAGTTCTAAATCTTTGATGAGATAAACAGATTACTGTATAAACTTATTTTTACAGGAGTGTTTGGAATTCTCATGGTATGAGCTTGGTGACTGATAACTTGTGGGAGCCACTGCTCTAGTGGCAGTAATGTGAATGTAATATGTGTTATGCAGTGAGGGCAGGCTTCTTAAGAGCCTCAGTTGATAAAATATACTAAAAATTCAAGTTACAAAGGCCTATTTTAAGGTCATTTGTGAGTCCACGAAAATGGAAGATGTGACAGATTTTTTATCTGGAGTTACTGTGTTACTGGCTTTTTTCTCCCCTACTCCTTTCAGGAAAGATTTCATGATCTTGGATTCAGCATCCAAACTGAATTCTAACTTACCCCCTAAGATTACAACATCCTTGCAGCCTGATGTAGATTATTATATGCAACTCAGGAAGCATATCTGCGAGCTCATGGCGTTCACTCGGTCTTATGTTGCGAGGTAAGCATGAACCTGTTGTTTAAGTAGGTACACAAACTGAGCAGTTGATGTAGCATTGTTGAGCTACAAAGCAAGTACAGTAGACCAGTGATTACTACTATTATTTAAGAGATGTCACCCTGTTTCTCTGGAGCAGTGCATCATAGACTAGAAGGGTAAATGCAAGGTATTTTGGTAAAATATCTGTGGGAAAACAGATTTTTTTCTGTTTCAGTAAGAAGGTACAGGTGCCCAAAAATCTAATGTGACATGCTTATTTAGATAGTAGCTAATTCTTGTAATGGGGGCTATTTATTTATAAGTGCCAATGCACCAGGGTCTCCTCAGTGAGCGTATGTGACAAGTCATGTCATGCTTGGACCTGGGACTGAACAGGGCTATTGCAGTGTTCAGCTGTCATTCCACATTTGACCGTGGGCTTCTCAACTGCCAGTACAAGAGTTCCAGGGACTTGACTGCAATGTCATGTGGTGGAGTTCCTGTCATGGTGCAGGACTCCTCAACAACCAGTTCATGGGAACCAGTGGGCCAAGTCTTGTTCTTAGAAGTGATGCTGAATTCTGTCACAGGGCTTATCAACTGCAACTGAAGGTGGACCAGGAACAGACTTAGCACTGTTTTTCTTGAATAACAAATGGAATCTCATATTTTTTCTTAAAAATTTAAGAATTTGGAACTTATGCTATTTGTTATTTCTCTCCAGAGTTCTAGCTGATGAGAATAGTGCCTGGTTGCTGGATAATCTGATACAGTCACTGTCTGGCAACCTTTCTGCACTGAGACTGTTGCTGCGCAGCCTGAAGGACCTGCCAGATTATATTGTTGCCCATTCAGCAAGTTCGCATGGCAACAAGGTAATGCAATGTCTGTGCTAATACTGTAGGTCTCTGGCATTAACACTTTCACCCTTGGCCTGTGGGGGTGGGGTGGAAGTAAATGCAGAAAGAGAAACAAGGCAAAAAACTACAAATAATGCAATGAAACTTCATTATTAACCTCTTTTTGACTATGTCTTCAGAGTCATATTTGGAAACAAATTATTTCAGTGAATAAACTGTCGTCCTTTCTAGAACAGCTTATGCAGGATTGTGTATGTCACAGATAGTTTGATCCAATTACAGCAGATTCTGTTAATTGTCTTCTATATGATCAGGTGTCTTGAAACTCTTTCTTAGAGGGGCACAAGGATCGCTGTACTTTTAGAGTCAGAACCAATTTTACATCATTATTGGGGTTCTTTCTATGTGTGAAGCTGCTAGAAAGACCACAGCCACTTCACCTTCATTGAACATAGATTTTATCATCTTTATCTGTCCACAGTATACTAAAATAATTATTCTCGTAATAATACTACATAGTAAGTCTATACGGCAACTTGTTAAGTGTTTAAGGCTTGAAAATCCCTGGCTCTCAAAATAAAATCTGCGCAGAAGAGGTTAGTGAAAGAATATTTAACTTGGGTTTGGTGTGTGTAATGTGATTTTCTTTGTAACAACATATTTGTTTTGCAGTTAATGAACATCAAGGCTGGTGAAGAGATCCACACTCTTCTGGGATATTATGCAGCATTGCATAATATCTCAAAAGAGTGCGGATCTCATCAGCATCACGATGGAAGCCTGAAATCAAGGCTGATGAAGTGTACGTACCAAGGAAGTGTTTATAAAATGTGTATGATGCAAACTAGAGTATGATTTTTACACTTTGTTGTTATGTGGCAAAACAGTTGTTACTGTATCAACTCTCATTCATAGTTGTATATATAAAGATATTCAACATTTCTTCTTTTGCACTGAAATATTCTAATTTGTTGTGTCTTCTGCATTGTAATCCAGTGCCCACAGGCTTCATACCATCTGTTCCATGCTCATCTGGATTTGCGCTGGTACCACCTCACAATATTGCATCAGCTGGTGAAGTGTCAGAGTTTGTACATAACGCTTGATGATTCCCAGCAGAACAGTGAGGAACACAAACGAGTAGACAGGAATATGCTAGAAGAACACATATTGCTTCTTCTCTCAGATCTCATTGTGATTGCAATCAGTAAATTTGAAAGGGTAAGACAATGATGTCTTAATTGCTGCAGATGGGAGGCTTCAAGCATAGACTAGGAATCTTAGAGATAGAACATACAACGTGGTCATGGATATTACTTCGCAGCAGCCCTGAAGTTGTAATATTTGTTTGTGATTAATAATGCACATTGATTTTGAGGAAGATGTTTATACTGGCCTTTTAACATAAAAATGTTGGCTTGCTTTTCTGTATAAGTGGGAACTTCAAAACTTGGGAAAATGTAAAAGCTGTGTGACTTTACAAACTTTTGAAAATGTGAGAACTGAAACATTTAATAGTGTGGTCTTACATCCTTCTGCTTTAAAATGGAATTTTTTATGCTTCTGAAAATGTGAGGCTTCTCTGTTAATTATATATTCAGTAGTTTTGTTTTATGAAAAGATGGAATTTTGAGCTTTGGTCTGGAAAGAGTTGAGATCTGCAGGTTTCCAAGTAGGCCCCTCTTCTAAATATTAACTCCTGTTGAGGTGGAACAATTCTGTTCCCTCTTCTCGCCTTTTGTAGCTGTGACTGGCTAAATACTCTTAAACTATCATATATAACTGCCACATTTCTTAGTCCTTATCATTTTAGCAGCCACTGGCACCATTTTTTCACCCTGAAGATGGATGCAGTGTGTTCTTCCAAAACATTAGAACTTGTAACCACTGCATGGTGCAGAAACTCAAAAGAAGACTCGCAAACTGAAATTTAGTTTTAATACCAATCATAGAAATGCTATGGTAGTTACGCAGAAAGAAAAACCTATTTTCTGACCTCAGTAGTCAGTTGTCAGGATGGCAGTTTTCTGGTGAAATGGAAGAACTGGCAGTGATTGTTATTGCAGCCATTAAGTCTTGACATCCACTGCGAATTGATAGTTTTACTTTTGAAGTGTGAAGTTTATGAAGAGAAAATGTCTTTAAATGAGGTATAACGATTTAGCACAGGGGTGCACAATGCCGCCCCCAAATCTGGGAGCCACGTCAAAACTATGTGCCACAGGGTGACGTGAAGCAAGTTTCATACTGAGGGCCCCCACATATTAGGTGCCAGTATACAAAATTTAGTCACCATGGTCAGATGGTGCCTAGGATTTGTGCACCCCTGATTTGGCAGTGACCATTGTTGATTTAGTTCATAGTAAGCACAGAGATTAAAACATAAAATGTGGAGATGTATGAAAATTCTGTTGCAAAATTATGGTCCTTCTGGTGCATGATGGTTGTAAATTGCATGCATTGGACTGTATAGGACTGTTCTGGGAAGTTTATAGTAATAATCCATTAATACTGGATGACAGCTTGAGATCTCAAGTGCTCATTATTATTATTATTATCATCATCATCCGAATTTCTCACTTCTCAGCTTTAGCTGGGAAATATTCACCTATCCTGGGACATATCATCAACAGGATTAAGCTTGGTGGTCTTATGTGTAATTTAGGAAATTTCTTACAATTGAACATGTGCCAAGAATTACCACTTTTTGCATTTGTATATATGTGTTTGGGTGCAGGTTAAGTCTCTTTAGACTTTGTGACAGTGACTTTGGAATCATTCCTGTAGCTGAAATTACTATCGGGACCACTTGTACTGTTTCCTGCTTCCACATAACATGTATTTCGTTTGCCAGTTCTTGGTATTTCTTTTGTTTTTCTGTTATTGTTTTGGCGAGATTGTGTGTATTTGGAATAGCTATGTCAATTAGGAAGGTATTTTTTGTTTTCTTGTTCATGAGAGTTATGTCAGGTCGGTTGAAAGGTATTGTTTTGTCCATAATAATGCTGCGATTGCAGTACAGTTTGAAGTTGTCATTCTCCAGCACGTTTGCTGGTTTGTACCTATAGTATGGGCATTTGTCTTTAGTTAGTTCAGCTGCTTCTGCCAGTTTCTGGTGTATAAGTTTCGCTACTTCATCATGTCTTTTTATGTACTCGGTAGGTGCGATTTGCTCACATGCTGCAGTAATGTGCTGGATCGTGTCCGGTTCTTTTCCACATCTTCTACGCATCTCGTCGATGTTTGGCTGCTTCAAAATATATTTCTTGTAGTTTCTTGTTAGTATAACTTGGTCCTGTATTGCTGTTAAAAAGCCCTCTGTTTTGGCAAACAGGTTTGCATTTGTCAGCTGTTTGTTCGATGCTTCTATGTCTACATGTTCTTGGCTAAGGTCATGTGGGTGTCGGCCATGTAAGGCTTTTTGGGACCACTGTCTTCTGACTTTGTTGTTGTATTCTTCGTCTGTGGTGAGTTCATATTCATTTGCGCATAGTAAATCCAGTGGGGTGTATTTATTGTCTGCTTTTACTACTGCAGCATGGAGAGGTGATGATGTCTGTTGAGGAAATATGTCTGAAGTAACTTCACCTGCTTATCGTGTAGCCAAGTTATAGCAATCATCTCTCTTCCTCCTATTTGCCATGGCAGAGTGAGTCTTTCCTTTGAGGCACAGGGGTGGTGAATTCGGTATCTTGTAAGTAGCGCTCTCGTTTTAATTTGGAGGTTCTCTAGGTCTGCATGCATCCATTTATTATTATTATTATTATTATTATTATTATTATTATTATTATTATTATTATTATTATTACATTATATTCTCTATGCAGGGTATTCACACTTGTATACCTGAAACAAACCATGTTTCTAGGGTATGCAGTGTTGCAGCCATTCTGTGCATACTGTTCATGGTGCATATAACACTGTCTTCAATATTAACCTTTTAAAGCCTAGCGATAACTTTACATACCACCAGGTTTAACATTAAAAAATTCTACGTGGTGCCCACATTGCGTTCATGTGTTTTGTACGGATCTCAGAACAAACAGCAAATTTTGCCTTATAAAACATTAAGAGATTGGTTTTTATAACTGAAGTGGAGAGTGTTTACAGCACGGTACGCACTGAGTCCGTATATAAAACAGATACGCTTCATCTTTAAAGGGTTAAACTCATTTGTGCTTCTACATTAGTACTTTCGGAAGTGTGTATACTGTGCCCAATATAGCTATTTTCTGTAGTTCCTTGACTTCATGCTTTCCTGGTACTGCTCAAGTATTTTTCTAAAGGATTTTGAAATGGTTCCAGTTGCTCCTATTATTACACATGTCACCTTTGTTTTTATATTCCACATGCGCTGTATTTCTATTATAAGGTCTTTATATTTTAGAATCTTCTGGGCTTCTTTCTTTATTACGTTTCTGTCTCTCGGGATTGCGACATCAATTATTATTATTATTATTATTATTATTATTATTTGTTTGTTTGTTTGTTTCAGGTGCCATTAAGTGCAACACTGAAGAAGACTCCTTTCAATTGTACATGTGTTAGGGAAATGTGGTTGATGCTTCAGTTATATTTTGACAGAATCCATGAGGCAGACCATGGGAAAGTGAGTAATTAGGAGATAACTGTTATAATCAATTCCGGATTTATTTTATGTACAGAAGTAATGTTGCCTTATTAGAGTACTGGTACTGATAAATAACATTTCTGTACCTTCTGTTGTCCTCAGTCTTTTTGGACATACCTGAACCAAATCTTGGGTGTTGTACTGGCGAAGAGGACTGCGGATGGTACATCGGTCCACAACTGTTCTGTATTAAGACTACCAGAGGCATATACATGTACAGATCGATTTAGCTTTAGCCTTTGGTTGCTGGTGCATGTAGCCCAGTTGAATGGCTACACCAAAGAGGGACAGTACATTGGAACTGGTAGTGGAAGGGTATGTGTTATTCAGTAATTACAATAATATTAGATTGGATCTTGAAGATATAACAGCATAAATATGATGTGAGTTCACCTGGCAGAGGTCAGGATTCATTGGTTTGACAGATTTAGTAAGAGGCGCATAGTTTCTTTAGTAACTGAGTGACTGTTGCCTGCTGAAATGAAGTTTATAATATGTCTTAATTCAGCACAGTGTACTCTGCCATAATAACAGAGTGAGTAGTGTGTTGTTATAGGCTAGTAACTGGTGTCCGTCTGAAGGACTGTATTTTATGAAACGGGTCTGGGGGATTGTCTACGAAACAGATCATCATAGGTTGATGGCAAATATCCCTAACAGTTGTATGTGGCCTGGTATTATTGTGCTATATATGTTGAAGTGAAGCTTTACTCTTCGTTAACTCATTGACTGATCAGCTTTTATTACATACATTCACCAAATGACCGTATTTAGTGCATTTGGGAAATTGCTGATTTTTAGAATACAGGTACAAGCAGTTTGGATTGTGAAATCAAGTAAAGCAAACACTTGTTGTTGGCTTAGGCTTTAATCTATAAGATGGTATATAAGATGTCATGCCCTTTGTTGACAGCATGAACAGAACATAAAGAGCTGACTGGAACTGACTTGTCAGAGCAGACTTCATCATGCCAACCAGCTTCAAGCCAGCATTGTCAGGCAATGGGTTAAAATCCTGCTGACTGTCTGAACTCTGAACTTCCTAGACTGTATCACTATCATCAGAAAACCCACTACCAGGCACTGTCTTGAACATTTGAGTCCAGTTTATGTTCTCTCATTATGTGTTTGTAAAATCACTTTTAATGTCTTAGTCATGTGTCTTTCATGTTAGGTAGAGAGTAACTACCCTCAGCTGGAAGCCATTCTCAAGGGCTGTGTGTCTGCAGACAGCAGTGTGGCAGAGACACAGCTGAGAGTCATTATCCGTTTGGTGACGACACTTGTAACGGAATGGTGGGAGCCAAGAAGTGAGCCTGTTATGATCTTGTGGGAGTATTACCATCGTCGACTCAATAGTGCTTTCTTTGTGCCTGGTGCAGCCCCAGACACTATAGCTGTCATGAGGTAAAGATAGTTTCTAATCATTTTATGTGCTTGGTATATCTGATTCTGTGCTGGCCTGAAGTAAAGAAGTTGCTGGAAAATGTTAGGGATGGTTGAACAGTAGTAATGCTGTTCATGAAGATTCATTTCCTCTATGAAGTTATCCCATGCCAATTGGTAAATAGTTACTGTCATTTTAAAGGTTCATGGTGTCTTTGAAACACTGGTAATCATGTATGGATTGATGTAGTTTGATAATCCAGAAGGCTTGAATCCTTGGCAACACTGCTATGAGAACCTCAGACCTTTCAGTGTTGATCTTGTTCTTGTTTCGTGTGGTAGAACAGTAAGAAGAGTGGCTTACAGTAGGTAAAGTAATTACAGTACTGTGCACACTATAGACTTACATAGAAATTACAGTACTGTGCACACCAGAGATTCCTGTAAGAATTAAAACCTGTGTGTAATTTACTGTCCTTGGGCTTAAAGGCACTTATTCAGTTGGATCTGATGTTTCCTGTAACACCAGTTTATGATTTCACAAAGTACAAGTGATGCAAGCAGACAGTGAACTGGATAAAGTAAGTTTAGTAAGAGCTGATGGTCACGCATTATTCTTATTCAAGAGTAATGCATGAAGTGTACAAGGAAGTTGGCGTATGATGTCAAGCGGTAACTCCTGCCTGGTGCATTTTGTCACCTGATGCTATTGCAAGTTGCGGCAAGGCACTGTGCAAAATGATTATAAGACACAAGGGCTGTCCTTTGCTGTAAGAATAACAATGCTGTTCTTGTTCTTGTTCCATTAGAACAGTAGCAGTGATGTTCATGTTTTTTCGTGGGTTAGAAAAATAACAATGCTGTTGAAGTTGTTTTGTATGTTACTACAGTAAGAGTGCTGTTTAAGTTGTTTTGTATGTTAGAACATGACAGTGCAGTTCTTGTTTTTGTTTTGTGTGTTGTAACAGTAATGTTGCCATCTGTGTTCTTGTTTTATGTGCCAGAACTGTAGGTATGCACTTCACTTTGTTGTTTTGTGTGGCAGAAGAGTGACATAGCTGTTATCTTCGTTTCCCTTATTACAGTCACCATCCTTCTCCCCCTCTGATCAGTGCCTCTGGCTGTTTCCAGAGGTGTGAATTTGCGGAAGCATGAAGCTGATCACGCACTTATTTTATACTGAAGTTAATGATGCAAGGAGTTTCCTGTCTATTTTCATGTCATGGTATCGAGGTATGGGGGTAACTTTGCAATCACCGTGTGTGTTTAAGTAAGCATCACATGAGAGAACAGGATCTGCTGCACGTTAGGTTACCTGGTTATATAGTAGCATCAAGTATCTGCTAACACATCCTACAGGTGGGACATGTGTGGTTTTTTGTTAGTAGAGGTCAGTGTTTTAACCAAATTTATGTGTCGCATCACTGTAGAGAAAAGGATTTGGAAATGTGTGCAGTTCAGCTTGAAACTAAAACATCTAACTGCATTAAGCTATTTTAGGGCTCTGTTAGGACATTTTAGTAAATTTGTAAAAAGTTTGGATGGTACACTGGAATGTCTGTATAATCCATAATCTGGGCTATAATTTGTGGTGCAAGAAATTCGGGTTGTAATAAAAAGTATCAAACAAGTTACTAACCTCGTTATTAAGAACATGTAATTTGTCACACACAGTAAATTTTGCAACAAGAATTCGAAGTGATTTGACTGCTGCAATTGATAATATTTTTCTGCGTAAAGTAAGATTAAATTTGTCATTCACGTCTGCCATAGTGTATGGCCCGTGGAGCATGATGTCCGGTTTCATAGAGTTAGTAACATTTATACAGTGGCAAACATGAGACCTTTGATGCAGGTAATCCAAATACATGACGAAACAATTGTGAATTGTCAGATTATTCTAGAAAATGAAACATGGGATCAGTTTATGAAGACAGTGATACCAACAGTGCGTTTTAACTCATTTTTGTATACTTTTTAGAATATTTTTGAGGCCAGTTTTCCCATTAAGTGAGGAAGTATGGGCAACAGAAAGAGTGACTGGGTTACATAAGGGTAAAAAGATTTTGCAAACGTAAAAGGAGTTGATACGTCTTTAGCAGGAACAGTAATGATTCAAAATTGAAAGGATTTTACATTAAATACTCAGAAATCTTGAACGAAGTTATGAAACAAGCTAAAAACCGACATTACAGTGGACTTACGGTAGTATCTGGTAATAAAATAAAAACGATGTGGAACATTGTAAAAAAAATTGGTACAGGAAAACTGTGTTAAGGGATACATTTCTATTGTTTAAAAATGATCCATAATCTTATTAATATAATGTAACATTTGAATGCTGTCTGTTAAATACTTATTATTTTATTGTGCAAATTCTGTGAGTTTGTATTTTGATGATGTAATCCACTTTTACTAAACTGTGGGTCCGTGGAATATATAACATGTATGTATGAGTGTGTGGTAATTTTAGATGTTCTTGTGGGTCAGTAAAACAGGTGCAGGATTATTGCGGCAGGTGAAGTCCCGACTGGACGTTTCAGAGGCTCCTCAAGATGAGGACAGTTTCAGCCTTTTCCTGTGTTTGCTTGGCAAACACCTCAATGGCTGCTTGAGTCAAAGCCATCAGCGGCACTGGCAGCAGATGAAGGGGCGTATCTACTCCAAGTTCTCCCCCACAAAACTACTTGCTCTTACTGAGATGGGCCTCTACCATTTTGTTTCTTTGTTCCTTACTTTGGCTATAACTGTTGATTTGCAGGAAGTGGTAAGTCCATCCCATATACATGTGTGTGTATAAAGAACTTTTCTTCTGTGATATTAGCATTTCAGACGTTTTCTGTGTGGTGACCATAATGTGTAATATTTTGAA
The DNA here is from genome assembly GCA_013340265.1 of Coptotermes formosanus. Classification (NCBI taxonomy): domain Eukaryota; kingdom Metazoa; phylum Arthropoda; class Insecta; order Blattodea; family Rhinotermitidae; genus Coptotermes; species Coptotermes formosanus. The sequence continues at coordinate 1,080,960 of BLKM01003049.1, forward strand.
TGACTGAACTTCTTCGGTGTGGCATTACTTTTGACTTTATACAAGGTGTTATGTTTTTGCTGTTTTATTTAATGGGCTTAACAAACGAGTCTGGTGACAGCCTTTGGTTTAAGTATTGATGTGTGTAGGGCTGTGGAGTCGTAGTCAGTAAAAATGTACCGACTCCGACCTCGATATAAATTCTTAAATAGATACTAGCTACAATAACCATTAGAGTTATACTTAAATACAGTGAAACTCGCTTAAGGAAAACCCAGTTAAGAAAAGTTCCTGCCTAAGAAGTCAGGATAAAAAAGCACCAAAATTCCCCCATTTCATTAAAATTACCCTTTTAAGAAACTTTCCACTTAAGAAGTAGGATTTTCTTGGAATTTTCAAAATTTTCTTAACAGGGTTTCACTGTATAGGTTATAAGTGTAACTGTAGCCTGATGTTTCACATGGTGGTGATGAAATGTCGTGTGATACCATTTACCATTTTAGTGCGTTTACCATTATTAATACATATTGAGCTTTTATAAAGGATTTGGAGTCAGAGATTTAAAAACTGAGGAGTCGGAGTCAGAGGTTTTGTGTACCAACTCCACAGCCTTGGATGTGTGAATTGGTTTTATGTGGGAGAGAGACAAGATGTGTGATATACTGTAGATTAAAGCCATACACCATTTTTCTAAAATTAATACATAGCATGGCTTTCAGGGTAAGAAGCTTCAGGACCTACTCAGCTTGTTGCCAATAGACTCACTTGACCTTAAGCGTCAACATGTTAATTTAAAGGCCAATTTTGCTTTGATGCAACTGTATGTTGAAAGAGGTAAGTTGACAATGCGATAACTGCTATAGTAACTTGAAAATGTATTGTAGAGAATCAGAAAGGACTGGTGTTCATGACTGTACATATTTTTCAGGCTTTCCTTTTGGCATAGAACATGCCTGTTCCACATATGCACATGTAGAAATTAAATGTCTGTTACACTTCATCTGATTGTATTCTAAATGTGTTCATTTTTATTTGTTTTTTTTTTCTAGTACAAGAGGTTTTGTTTGTGTCTCATTAAGAGTACCTGAATTATAAATTGCTGATATTGCAGCCCTCATTTTCACTGTTTTACATTAACATTGATGTGCACATGTAGTCAGATGGCATAACTGATTTCACTGTATGGTCAGTGATGGCAGTATTGCCACTATTGCGACCCATCCACCCAAAATGTTATTCTTACTAATGTTTCTTGCATCTTACTAGCATCCCTATGCTTTGCCTCAATAATATGTCTTGATCCCAGTCCAGGATTATCGATCCTTGTCAGTACTGTTTCCATTCTTAGACATTACATTACATTTTATAAAAGTATCATATCTGTCTTATAATTTGCAGGGTTGGACATTGCAGATATATCTGTGCCTTTGCAGTTAATTGGGATGGAATTTTGCACTCACAAAAGTGGGAACTCGCTGATTCTCATGAGAACGTTTGTTGAAGGTGTTCAAGACATTGTAAATGTCAGCCAGTCTTTGAAGCTTTCTGAGCACTCCCTTATAGGTGAGTTCTGAAGCTATTTAATTTTTAGAATTAATAGAGTAACACAGGTGATATATACAGGTGAGTGAAGAGTCCCTATGCACCAGTTGGAAGTAGGATATAGGTTAGAGTGGAAGTCACAGTGAATGTACACTACTTATGGTTGCAATAACTGTTGGAATTGACCCCCATTGGCATGTGACATAGGTAATGTGTGCCACCTAAAGTGTCTTGTGTAGGGGACTTTTCACACTTCCAGTGCAGCACTGTTCCTGAACAAGTGCAAAGGGACTTCTTGCTTACTGTATGTCTTATGGTTTTAGCATTTTATTCCAACAGCTATTTGCAGCAGTAATGCAACTGATCTGTAATTGGGATGCATCTGATTTAAGTCATATCTCTGTCAATAACTGTTGTGATCCAGACTTTTTTATAGTTTTCAGTACTGATGAATGTGAATAATAGGATAACACAGTGAAACTGGCCACACACTTTCCCTTCCCAGTCTGTCTTATTAATTATACATTATCTGGCTCTTCTTTTTTTTTAAGCACTAGATAATTTCTGCAGTTAATGCAGTGTTATTAACATGTGAACCAAACTTTCTGCTCTTTGACACGTGTTTTGACTTTTAACACTGCAGTGGGCATTTTGACATGATACTGGCCAACACTGCCAGATATTTCACTGATATTAGCAGTTTTAAACTGTTCTACATACCAGTAAGGTGAGCTCACTGGTGCAATTAATTTAATGAACCGAAGACCTAATTACAGGTAATGTAGCCATAATTTATGATGTTCTGTGCAGAAGACATGAACTTGACCTTCAAGTATTCCAATGTGTGCTGTGCTCTGAAGAGTGTGAACTTGTGGTGTTCAGGCAATAAAGTAAACTGTGGGCTGTAAAAGGAAACTGGCAAAAGCCAGTACATTTGCTTGTCTGAAGTTGTACGGTAAAGTAGCATTGATCTCTTTTTTTGTCTCCTTTACAGACATACTTAAGGTTGTTATTAATTAGGGGTACTTAGAGCGGCCTGCAGCTGGGATTTTATCCACAAAAGGAATTTTCTGATATAATCAGCATTTTTTTAAAACATTATTCTTTGTAGTGGATTTATTTAATGGGGTTATAGAGTTTGTGTATGCTGCATTAAGAGTGAAGTTCTCCATGCTTCTCTGTACTGATTTCTCCTATTCAGTGGGTATAACAGTTCTTTTCTGACGAAAAAGGGGCCAGGATATGAAGTTGATCACTCACTTCCATCAAATGCTTAGGCTAAGAATGAATGCAGCCACACCTCCATTCTCCCTATATGCCTTAAAGGCATAGACAGGGGCAGCTGTACCTTTACTTTGTAACTGTTTGCTTTATAAAAATTTGAATCCAGTGAGTAAAGTAATTGGTTTTGAGATGGACAACCAGGGTTCAGTTTTCTTCAGGGCAGGACTTTTGTTTTTTTCACCACCCTATTGCAAATGATCCCCGAGCCTCTCCGGACTCCTGTCCAGTGGATGCTTGGAGCATTTGGGAGTCAAATGGCTATGATATGAAACTTCAGTTATCATGCTTTACCCATGCATCTGCTGTTCATCTCTTGGCATTGTACTTAACTCCCTCATTGAGCAGAGTACTTCTTGAAATGCTAGTAGTTCCTCAGTTACTCCAAGTCCCTGCATTCCGTGAAAACCGAAGGTTCGTGTCTGCATTTACAAGAGCTGCCACTTGTCTGTGTGCTGAGCCAGATCAATCCAGTCTGTGCCTTCCCAGTCAATTCCATATACTTAAACAGAACACTACTGTAACTGACCTACAGAATTTTCTCACTTCCAGGTGGCTGGGTAACACATTACTTGTCTAAGAGTTCAGTGTCTGATTCTTGTCGGCTTCTGGATACAGTTATCTCAGTTGTGACAAAGTTACGTCAGACTGTGAACTGTGTTATGGATGAAGATTCTGGTGACTGCAGTCAGCCAAAGAAGATGGTGGAGGTGTTAATGCAGCATGTTTTGCCATACATACAGTCACAGTGTTCCAGTACCGTCACACAACCTCCATTTCAAGTAGCAGACTTGGCTGCTAATTTCACACTGCTGGCACTGGAACAACCACACTTCCAGATGCAATCATTTGACCAGCTGTTCTTCTACTTTCTGAGCTCAGAGAAGATGAACATTGCATTAGTGAAGCGTTATTTGAATCTTGTTCTGTTGGAGGAACCCGTTATGCGGAATGTGATTCATCCATCAAAGAACTATGAGAGCATTATTATACAAACATGGTTCAGGTATGGCAGTAATTGTAATGTCAAATTTCTAGTTCCCAGCACTGATTCTAACATATGATCTCTATATCTATTAATGCTCTCATGTTATGGAACTGCTACATCTAACACATGCCACTGAGTCCAAGTGCTGTGTTTCACATCACTCCCTAACATATATTTTAGTATTGCCTTGCCACTTGTACATTGTATACATTTGTGTTCACCCTTATGTGTGCCATAAGTGCAGTCCACAGGAGAACTGTTGTTACATGCAAAAATAACTGCTGGGCAAGGCAAAATTTTTTTGAGAAGCTACACAGTAAAACCCTGTTAAGATGTTTTTGAAAATTCCAAGAAAATCTGACTTCTTAAGGGGGAAATTTCTTAAAAGGGTAGGACTGAAAAGTTTTATTTTTTAATTGTTGTGTGGACTTATTGCATGTATATGCTGAATTTGTACAATTTGCAGCTGTCTTAACACATTCTCACTTGTATCTGGCCATTTACCCATTTTGTCTGTAACCTTTCATTCATGGTTTTGTTTATACCTTTAACTATACTGTCACTGAATTTTAATTCACAAGTTCACATTTCATTCCAGGTGTTTACTTTTCCTTGAAATATTTTTCAAGTGTGGCTTGTCTTGCTCTTTTTTCAAAAACAGTGGCAGTATACATCTTCAGATAAGATAAGTTTGCTTTTAGGTAGACCATAAGGTGTGGTCAGTAGTTCCAGTCACTTTCACTAACTCTGCAGTGGCTTGAATTTATTTTCTGGCTTGCTGATGTAACTTATCTGCACACAGTCACCACAAACGTTTCACAGTCACGCTACACCATGACACATTTATATTGCTGGCAATAAATTACATTGTCTCAGTAGACCACCCTCTTGTCTTGCGTCAAACTGCTGTCCCTCCAGCAACATGTGACTTCGGCAGTGCGCCTAAACTTCTTCAAATGTTATTGGCTGTCTTAGTTTCCTCCTAGTCCAGGGCAGTTGAAGCGGCGAGTGAGATGCCACATGCCAGCATTGCCAAATGCAGGCTCATGCAGGTCACAGAACAGTGAGGATCAGCTTCTGGGCGCCCAATATAATTTTTTGGTTGTCGTGACAGACCGAGTGGTGGGGGAGTGACTGACTGCAGTCTCTGCACATGGAAGAAATATGACATCCCCACGTCTGCTGTGAGGTTGCATCATGCTGCTGTGTGAAACTTGACGGAAATGACCTTTGAGATTAACCTGTATGAACTGACCACACCATTTGAACGCTGCATTTTGGAAACAGAACGAATGGAAACTCGGGGAAATTCTTTAAGATTTTGAAACAGAAAATACTAAATGGGCAAAAAAATTGTTTCGTTGTCAAATTTGTTACTTCTTAGGTGGGAAATTTCCTTATGCGGGGATGTATTAAAAGCGCAATGTGTAATGTTAATCAAATGGGAGAATTTTGGTGCTTTCTTATTCTGACTTCTTAGGTGGGTAAATGTCTTAACCAGGGACATCTTAAGCGAGTTTTACTGCATGTGGAATGTTGGATGTGTGTGGCTGAGAATGATATTTATGTTCATGTATGTAAGATCTGCATGAACATGTAAGGCCATTACTTGGCTGCAGTAACAGAGCTGCATTCAAACTGAAAGCAGAGAACACTGCTGCGAGCCTGCTTGTTTTTGACTGTTGTGGCTGTTCGATATTTTCACTGTGAAGAAAGCCTAATGTCTTATTTGCTATATTCACGTGAATATAAGACAAGAATGTTTTCTTGACACATTACCTGAAGAATGGGGGGGCCATATCATAATCACACACAAAGTTAAACATGTCCTGTGTAGGTACTTTGTTGAAAATTGGAGGTAGTGAAGGGTGTCGGCTTCTGTGCAGGGTCATCTTATGAATTTGGGTATGATTTCCCTTGCAGGTGTTCTGTATTGTCTGTCAGTGAACCATCAGAAGAACTGTTAGATTTGACACGAACTTTGGAAAGATTGCCTGCAGTGCAGGATCTGTGTCAGACATCAGCAATTTGTCTGGCAGAGGCAGATGATCCTCTGTTTACTTTTGTGAAACTAGTGGGGCTCAAATATAAGAGTCTTCAGGATATCCACAGGAAGTCACTGTTCCATGAGAAGTGCGTGGTGTACTTCATGCAGTTTGACAAATGCGTGAGCTCTGTGATCAACTGTGCAACATCAAGCAGTGAGCTTGTTAGCAGGATCTATGTGTGTGCTGCCTGCCTGGTATGTCATTGTGGGCAGATTGTCTATACAAAGGTGAGTGTCCTACATAGCCAGTTTTGCAGTCTGCTGTCCCACAACCCTACCTTCCGTCCTTCACTTTTAACCTTTCATTCATTAAATCAGTTTTCATGAAATGAAGTATGAATGTTGTACCATTGGAGACAGCAAAAAGCTTTGATTGTTTTGTTAAAATAGAGGATGTTTGCAAATTCCTACTCCTGTTTCAAAAGTGTATCACGTGATAACTGGAACAGGACTTTGTGGACATCCTGTATTTGAATCTCAGTGAGATGGCTAGGTAGATATAGATGCAGTGTATGTATACCACCACTTTTCTTATGGATATTTTTCTGTCCTGTTTATTTTACAGTGCTGTCAATAATGTTGAATGATATAGGATGAGTGATGAATTGGGAAGGATTTTGAAGGACATGGTCATGGCTTGATTGAGGTATTATCCTGGCATTTGCTTGGAGGGACAGGGGAAACTACAAGCATAATAAACCTGGCCAGTACAGCCAGTGACTGAGCCAAAAGAGCCAGTGACCTGGCCAAGGCAGCCAGCAACGTGGCTAAGATAGTCACTGACCTACCAAGATTCTAGATTCTTGAATGATCGGATGTGGCATTCAGAGTTTATTTGTTTTGCCAAACAGGTGTTTCCATTTGTAATTGCTTGCTTTGTTTATTTTCAGTCGAAACCAAACTGCTTATTGCCACCAATTGTTAATCTTCTACTTCTGCCACATGCCATCTACAGGCCAGAAACCCACTTGCATCCCTTCATAGCCTCAGCATTAAAAAAGACATTGCACCAGTTTGTTTTTGGTATAGCCAAGTTGAATCCAAAGCAGGATGACTTCATAGCACGGATACTGAGGGACATTGTTACTCATTACTTACCGAGAATGGTGGCTAAAACTGGCAGCAGTGTAACTATCCAAGGAGCCTTTGCAAATCACCCCCTTTTAAAATGTTTTGTGGAATGTGAGAACCCAGAAGTTTGGAGATTAGTGTTGGAGTCCATATCAGAGAAGTTCTTCACTTGCAAAAGGACTGTACCTCATGAACATGCTATATTGGTAGGTAATTAAATCCGTCTTGAATTTGTTGTAAGTGTACTTTGGCTAGCATTTTTACTGATGTGTTTAACTGTCAAGGTAATGAAGATCCAAGTCAAGCGATGTTGCCTTGTAAGTAGCTAGTTCACATAGCAAATGAAAGATGTGGCCTGTGGTGGGGATGGGGTTAAAAATGATAAGGAAATTATCACTTGTGACTTCTTCTAGTGTTCTGAAAGCTTAAAGCTGTCACCTAGAAAAGTGAACACAAGATCAGGGTAGTTGTTGTGACCCTGTGCTGAAACGATGAGAAGCATCTTCTGTGTGTGGCTGGAATATGGAGATGCAGGTTGTCATGGCTCCAAGCGACGTGTTTAAGGACATGTCCTCCCTCCTCCATGTACTCTATTCTGTTCGGTCACTCTGACAACTTTCAGCCAGACACTGACATCATTCTGTCAACACTGACGAAATGTTTTTGTCTTTATTAATCATTAATTTACATATTATGTTGTTTTTATTTCTCTTTCATTACCCTAATTTTATTTTTTCCCCCATAAGGTCTTAAATATGCACACTGCAGTTTCCCTGTTTTCGGGTTTGTGTGTGTGTGTGTGTGTGTGTGTGTGTGTGTGTGTGTGAGTGAGTGAGTGAATGAAACCCTCATGAACGGTGAGGGTTTGCTGTAATGTGTCTGTCTTGAATTCAGGATATATCCAGTTTGAATTGTGGCCATGTTCTTTTTATTGTCATCATACTTTATGTCGAGCAGTTTTATGTAACTTAGCAATTGATACAGTACCACACAGTAACTAAATATTGTATAATTTGAATACAGTTGGTTGCTTCCATTTTAATCACATGACTCCAAGCTAAAAAAGAACCATTGTTTTGTTTTGCATTGTCCTTGAGAAGAGATTTGATTATTGCAGGAGTTTGCACTGATTCAGTGCCCTGTATTTATACACAAATTATTACTAATTTAATGATGTTAACACATTTTAGAAGAACAATTTCTGTTGTTTGTTGGTTGTCTTTAAGTACAATAAAGTCACTTATATTACAGCTTTCAGTGTGTGATACTTATGTGACATTTATTTGCTTTTCAGGCATTGGGATTTCTGTTGGATGTAATCACTCTGAAAAAGTTTAGTGCTGACTTGGTGAACCAGATCATTAGGCATACAATGTCAAAGATTTTTGAACTGGCGATGTCTGCAGAAGATGGCCATATGGCAAGGCAGCAAGCCGTGGGCTTTATAAGAGCAGTAACTAATAGCGACGTGTTTAAAGATAATGTAGATATGAGGTTTGTAAATACCATTATTTATCATTTGAGTAACAAATGATGATGACATGTACTTGTTATAAATTTCAGGTTTTCATAGCCAGTGTTATTCAAATGAAGCATGGGGACAACTTTGCCTATTACAGATCCTGCAATTGTGCAGGTTGTTCATGTTGAATCCATGATTACATAATCTAGAGTTTGATAATACAGTGCCAAAGTAGAATCTAAATAATTCTTCAGTTTCACTCAGCTGACAGTGGATGGTTCTTGAAGTCTGGGATTTGAACTGGGTTGAGAGCACCTCAGGGTAAAAATTAGTTTATTAAATCTCCTACTGTAATAAGTGCTATGCCTTTGTTGAATATTGGAGGCAGACTTTTTGCATTTTTTCTCACACAGTTAAATGTATGTTTGCAGGGAATCATTTCTTCATGTTTTTATGGTGTTCTGCCAAGAACATCTTGCATTTTCGTCTGCCCGTTTGTTCAGACTGTCCACATGTTTGGCTGAGCTGTGTCCTGAATTGATGATAACATGTTTACCACAACTGAAAGATTTGATCAAGTCAGTGGAACTGAGGAGAGGTGTTGGATATGATCCAGGATTGAGGTAAGTTAGTTTTTATGTTTTCTGAAAAGTAAACCAAAACTGGTTACTGGGTGTTCCTTCTCTGTTGATTCCTGTCTAATGAACTATACCGTATCACACTGCAGAAGACCGTAATCTTCATAGCCTGTGCTGTTCATAGCCATTCTCACTAAAGCTGACCACAGGAGTTTTCTCCTGAGCCATTTCAACCCAATCATAATCTTTACAACCTGTCTGTATAAAATCCAGTGTGAATGTTTTACTGTAATCCCCCCATATACAGTTATGAATCCTGAGTTGTCCCTGTCTGTGTGGGTTCGAAACTAAAATTTGTTATGCTTGTTGTGTGTTTTATGTAATAAGAAACTTTTGTGATAAGTGTGTGACATGTATTTGTAAATATTTTTATGTATTTTAAGTGGGTATTTTAAGGGATAAAATTGTATTTTTATGGGTCAGTTGCCTAACATACATAACTGTACAGCAGCAGACACATGTTTTGATTGCATTACACATTGTGTTTGCCAAAAATTTCCCAAATGAGGATGATCATCAGACAGGTCACACTGATCGTTTGGTTCATTGTACAGGAGCGGCTTTGGAAAGCTTTCAGCCAACCTTGGGATACAGGAAACATGATGTATGTCCAATGCACTAGCACTGCAAAATTGTGTGTGTGCGTTGTTGGTGACAGTGAGTATGAAAGGAAGGTTAAAGGGACATGGTATTAGTAATGGTGCTGCAAAGATGTGGTGCTTCCAGTATGTTTGGAGTTCATTACATGCCCAGTACAGTGTGAGTTTATCATCTCATGTGTGAAGCGGTGCATAACTTTGTTAACACATTATAAATTGTTTGTGAAGAGTCTTGTGTTTCTAGCTTTTTGGCACTGGAGTTAAGTGCCAAGTGGACACTACAAAAGAGGCATTTAAATGGCCTGCCTATTACTTTGCATGTTATTGGCCAGTGACTGTAGTTGTTCGGCTTTCTCACATTACACTGTGCAACTACAGCACCAGAGGGTTAATTTCTGTCAGTAAAGGCCATTGTTTGACATCCATTTTCATGTTAAAAGTGGTTTACTTGTGTAATTCTCAGTATATTAAGTTTCAGGTAGAGGTAACAGGATCCAAGAAGAAAATTGATAAAGATTGATTTTTGAAATAGCAAGAGAAAGTTTTTTCTCCTGGTGCTATTATCACTCTTGTCTATGATTGATTGATTGATTGATTATGCGGTAACATGACCCACAGTTCGGGATTAAAAAATAAAAAAGTGCTGTTCCTTCCCAGAAAGTGTACACCATACTTTGTCAGTTTGTGTTGGTACCACAGGTGGCAGAAGCAAGGTTTACTTTTTTGTAATGACAGGTAATCAGGTTTCAATTCCCAGCAAGGGCAAGGGATTTTTTTCTTCTTTGCAGTGTCCAGACTGGCTCTGGGGCCCTCCCAGCCTCCTATCCAGTTGGTACCAGGGTTTTTTCCTTGGATGTAAAGTGGTTGGATTATGAAACTGGCTATTCATTACCATCTGGTTCTGAGGTTGAGATTGGGTTGAGGTAATCCCCTCTTTTACCATACCTCTTCATTGTGTGGTGTGTAGTAAAGGTCAAGGACAACTTTACCTTAATAATGTTCGGTATTGTATGAGGTTTACTGTCCTCTGGATTGTGGTTCTGTTTTGGTAGTTAGGTATCCTGAAGATGGAGGCGGCAGGTTTTATCAGAAACAGTACCTGTTTACCAAGCTGTGGTGTTAAACTGAGAAGACAGTACTGTTCACAGTTGCTACTGTGAGAACCCTGGCTAGCCCAGTGTTGCGTCCTTTTCAGTTCTTGTAACTAATAAATTTTCAAGGATTCAGGTCTTCTGGGATGTGTCATTGGCCAAGTGGTTTCTGACATTTCAAATGAACATAGTGGCCTTTTCTTGAATGATCAAGTGGTCCAATAAGAAATTTTCCATTTCTATTGAATCTCACTTTGGCAGCAGATGGAGAAGAATGGTTGGCTGTGCACTTTGGCCTCTATGCTTGTAGGGTATGAGGGCCCAGTATGCATTGGATAGGAGTCTGGTAAGCTCTAAAGATGTGTGGGATGTAGTGTAAAGAGAATTGTCTCAATTACTTTGCCAGGAATCAAGTAATCTGTAGCTGGCAACTGCGCTGGTTGACCTGATATTTGAAGTTCATGTTTAAAAATGTCAAAACTGTACAAGTGTCACTTTTTTAATGTCCAGACCTATAGCCAGATGTATGCTTTTCTGAACCAATGTAAACTTTTGAACTTCAGTCACCTCTGATTTGAACACATGAGGTAATACAGAAACCGAATTTAAGTACCTTTATTAGTACATGATAAAATGACTTGGCTACCTCCATGAGTCAGATTACAGCAACAGAAACAGGGAGATTTCGAAGCCACATGTTTCTGCTCTTCACAAATGTGTCGCTGGGGCCATTTAACAGTGACTGACAGGTGCATATGTGGACAGTTCACTGAGTGACAGAGTTTGTTGTAAGATTTTAAGGCCATACATTTTCATCAGCCAGAGCTCTTTAAAATAGTAGAATGGGTTAGGGCAGATCGTGTAAGAGTTTGTGAGAAACGTGTTCATATTTGAGAATTAAAGACATTAAGGATATACTTTCATTATGGCCTGAGTAGTAAAGTAAAGAGTGGGAAAAGACTTAATTCACCTTGAATAATTTTGTGTAGAATGTAGCTTAGAATAGTTATTTTTGGTACAATTTTGACCTTTTGTTACAATCCATATTGTAAGTAGTAGCAGTAGTAGTAGTAGTGGGGGGGAGGAGGAGGAGGAAAAGAGGGTGGCAGTGTGCAGGCATCTACAGGGTGATTCTCAACAGAGAAAGTAACAAATTGTGTTAGTGTATGAATTTGTGAGGTTATGTCTTCTCTATGTGGTGTGTTACTGAATGAAAATGTGAGGTCATGCTTTCTGCATATAGAAGTGCAAGAGCCACATTACTGAATAATCCAGTGATTGTAGTCTAAATATTATAGTTTTACATACATATTTCCATTTTTTATAGCATATGTGAAGTTATGAATTATTCATCTTCAGAAGGAGTTAGACCTCCCACTAGAAATTCTGTAAGGTGTTGTGACAGTGGTTAATTTATGGTGTGAATTTGATGTTGAAATTTGTTCATTGTATGAAGTTCCAGTGTGTTTGTTGTGAATGATGTTACAAGTGTGGGCCTTACTTACATTTATATATGTGTTGGTTGAGATCTTCATTTTCAAATTAGTGGTGACACTTTGGATGTAAGCTGAGATCTGTGCCATACTGGGCCAGTATTGTGGTAACCACTAGCCTGCTGAGGCCATCCTGGTATGACAGCCGGTTGCCTGAAGACAAGTATAGCCGTGCCTCATGATGTTGTGTGTGTCAGTTAATGCCTCAGGCAGTGGACAGTGCAGCATAATGTTCGTGTAATGCCACTGGTGGCTTGCACATATTGTTTTGTGAAGTGCATTTGTTTTCATATATGTGCCTGTTTCAGCATTATCATTGATATGCCATTCTTACAAACCACTCACATTTTTAGTTATGTACCCAAATCTTCACTGAGAATATTTAAAGAAATTTCCCATTTTAAGATCTTTTTTTCATCTTTTCTCAAGATTAAGAATCCTATCTGTCCCTGTTATCTGGTGCCACACCGTGTGCTGTTAATGCAGATTATGAACCAGTGCCTGGCCATGCCATGTTGCTGGCACTTAGTTGCTGGCCTGTCACCATTGGGGCCTGGGTTCATTCCTGGACCAGTCCATGTGGGATTTATACTGGACAAAGTGGCATTGGGACATGTTTACTCTGAGGATTGTGGTTTTCCCCTGTCAGTATCATTCCACCAATGCTCCTTATTCATTCATTCATCTACCATGGACGCAGCGTAATATCAGTAATTGACAGCGTCATGACGCTTAAAAAAACTGAACCAGTTTCTGGTTCCCGCCTAATTTGGTACAGTAATATTTAAATGGTCACCATGCAGTAAATGCCTTTGAAGTTATTTTGACTCTTAATGGCGATTGTCGTTAAAGTGTAGATTGTTTAGGAAGAGAGGAGCATAGCTTTAGCACGCCTTAGAACAGGATGTTGAGGCACACATTTATACCTAAGAGAGGGAACTTAGAGGAGGATTGTAACTAATTTATAATAAGGCCCTTTGTACTTTGTAATCTTTATCAGAGATGGATGCGTTCTTCAAAAATCTAAGAGCTACCCCAAAATCCTAGGTGCCAGAAGAGTGACATGAAGCACATTCCGTACCGAGGGCCAACAAATATTAGGCGCCACCATGTAAAATTTAGTTGTCCAGGCAAACCTGGCATCTGGGATTCGTACAACCCTACTCTTCATAAATATTGTTACAGTGATCAAATCAGGGAGGATGGGTAAGGTATGTAGCATCTGTCAGAGTGATGAAATGTTTTCGGAATTTTAGCCAGGGAACTTTAGAAGAAGAGACCAGTTGCGAGATACAGGCATAGATATGGGGAGAACATTTAAACAAATTGATTGTCCAATAGCATATTGCTGTGAATACAGTGATAAACCTCTAGGTTATTTAAAAGTTGGGGGTTGTTAGTTTCTATTCTTCTGAGTTAGTTGTTCTCACAGGTTGTGGTGGTAAAGGATGCACAGAATCGGTATCATAAGCATCCTCTGCCCATTAAAATAGAAATATGTTAAACATGAGGAAACAAGGCTTTAGATGCAGCTATGACTGTCTTTTTTATAAGTACTGCCTGTTGAACTTGTGACACTGTACATAACCCTGTCACCTTTCCCCATATTTTTGTTCGGTGTGGAGTTGGTACAACTTTGTGTTGCTGTGTCACTGACTGCATTATCAGTTTGCATAAGACAGGCGGTTAAATGCATGGATGGGCCATTCACCTGAAGGAACCACTCCCATCTGTTGTGCAGCTGAAAGGGCAATGTTAATTATGCAATAACAACACTGGTAGGCAAAAACTTTTCAAGGTTACCATGTGGAATGTACACTCCAGCTCAAAAACATGAGATTCTTATCACATGTAAGCTGCAGTACAATAATTGTTGAATGTTCCTCATTTTAAGGTTTTCATCCCATTTAGCTTCAATTTCTGGTGGTTTTGCTTAACTTCTCTGTTTCAGGTTTTCCTCAATTTTGTAGTTACATCAACCTTCCTGCCCAAGAGACATTAAGTGATGATATAAGTGTGCTTTGTCTTTCATATCCCTCCTACTTTGGTGACAGTTTGTTTACCATCAGTTTGAACTTGAAAGTTGTTTGACTTAAGTAGAAGTGGGAGGATGATACAGTTAAAGGTAAAAATACCTCCTTGTCTAAGCACCACACCATGAAGTCATGATGTGGCAGGTTGGTATAGTGGTAATGCTATAGACTTGTATGTGGCGGGGTGCCTGGTTTGAATCTCAGCTGGAGGACTGGCTATCCTGTTTCATATTCATGGTTTTTCTCAGTCCTTCCAGTCCTTACACCATGTCTGCTTCCTTCAAAATGCTTTCCAATTCACCAGTCATGCTACCAATTTATCGCTATGTAGTCTAAGGTACTGACAGCATAAAATAAAATATAAAATGAAGGCACAGAGCAACATGAAAATATTGTGTCACATGTTCTTGGCCTCGATACATGGCTGGTTGGGTGCTACATGCATACTGGACCCTACCTGTGATGAGAGATTCAGGTATTCTGTCCAGAACTGACTGCATGATGTAAAGCTTTTGTGGTGGTTCACTGTTGAGGTTGATTCTGTTCTTGAATATTGACACTGTGTGGAAATGGGCTGTGTTGGTGATATTTTGGCAGTATGTGCTGCCTCTATCTTCATGGTCTAACAGTCTGTGTACTGTGAAGATGGAAGCAGCATATTTCTCCATAACATTGGTACCTGTCTACCAAGCCATACTGTGTAACATTTCTAAAGGCTATAGTCTTCATATGTACCAATGTGAGAACAACAAGTTTCATGTGGCTATAATTTATTAAACAATAGTTAGACTTACATGATGACTCAATTGGCACTTGGAGGAGTATTAAATTCTTTAGTTTTCAGGATATGCTTATTGAATTTTCTAAATACAAGCGTAATTACTTTTCTGGATAGAAATTTCTTCAATCAGTTATTCAAAATACAGTGTTTCCATTTAAATCTTAATATTCCTAGTAGGTTTTTTAATGTGGAAAATTCTTGGGAGATTCAATCCTTTTGAGATATGACGCCGTGTATGTTGGGCTATATTTATCGACGTTTCGGAGGAGTTTGTTGCTTCCATCTTCAGGGTCCAAGAAGTCCAAGTAGAGTGTTACATGTAAAATTCTTGCTTGTGGAGCTGTATGTTATATTTTGTGAGACATTGGTGTGTTTGAGTTAGTATAGAGATAATTCTACCAGTATTGTGTGTACAGTTACATTTGTTGTCAGTTTAGAGTGAGCTGCATGAACAAAACAGAATACTGCTTCTGTGAGGTGTTTGAATGACAAGGGGCCTACTGCATTCTCACCTCATCAACTTTGTTTTGTGTAATGTACTTGGGTTCCAAGAACTTATTTTGGTATGCTCTTTGTAAGGATCTTTTTATGTTTTTGTTGCTGTGAGACCTTGAAGAAATATAGCTGTGTAATTTTAGATGAGAATGGATAGTCATTGGTGTTAGTCCAGTGTACTGATCATGAACTTCAGAAAGTGATAGACCACCGTGTAAGTCTTGCATGTACTGAACAGGCCTCCCATTAAGAGATTCAGGTTCAAGAACAGGAACATATAAGAGGGCAAGTTTTTGTTATCCTACCAGTCCCTTGGTTCTTTCTGTGCTGTAAATATCTTTACTGTGATGTGGAGTATTAACTCTGAAATGAGGAAGGTGTTACAGAGTCTGTCAGTCACAACACACCTGTTTAGTTCTGTATTATATTATTTATATGTATGACATGTTTCAGTTGTGTGGGTCATCATCAAATTGTCACCAATAAAAATATTTACTGAAAATTAATTTGTTGGTATATAAAGAAGAACCTATATCAGAATTAGGTCTCATTCCTTCACATAAGGTTTATGTTTTTATAGCCTAATGAAATTTTCTCAATATAATTATGCTGAAACATCTGTGATTATGCTGAAATTATGTAAATTAGTAAGTTAAGGTTTATGTTAAAAGTTCAAAATTAAGATTGAAGACAGTAGTCCTTTTCAAGTCAAGAGTTTAAAATATCTTGATATTAGTGTGACTTGTTAACTGTAATAGCAATACTGTATATAAATTAACCTTTCTAAAAAATTTGTGTGCATCAGTTTTCTGCCATTTTGACAAGTCTTTTGTGTTTCCTCCTCTGATTTTGTAACACACACTGTGGACACATAAACTATGAAGCAAGAAACATCAAAATTTTTTACCAGAAATTGGGGGTGTATAAGTAGTGCATGTAAGTAGTGGCATAGCTATGTTTTTTGGCGCCTAGGGTGAGTGATCACAGTGGCTGCTCCTAGTGGAAATTAGAAACTTAAAAAATCAGAATTATTTATTGATTTTCCTTTTATTTGGTTCAATAATTAAAAAATTTGTTGAACACAAATCATTTTTTTGTTTCTAATATTCACCTTTCTTCAACTTTGCTGCCCAGGTCAATGGCACCACTCTGTCCCCTTCCCCCACCTACACTGCTGCATGTAAATACAGTAAATATTTATGTCTGTCATGTATTCTGCGTTATCATCAAGTCTCTTTGTTCCCCGTGCTAAATTATTTAATTATTAATCAGTGAGACAGTCAAAATAAATAAAAAACAGGCTTAAAGGTGTATTGAATTTTTCTCCAGCCTGTACTTGAAGTGTGAAGATGACTAACTGGAAAGTAATTTCTGTGGAATGGAATACAGTTTTAGGTACCTTAATGTCATGGGGTCACATTGAGAAAAACTGCAAGTTCAAGGTGGATTTTAATGGAGGTGTTACTTATTACTTTCTATCACTTCAGAATAATAAGTAGTTGTTAGAGCAGTGTGGGTGCCTACTACCGATAGTTAACACTAATTGATGCTACATAGAGAAAGATTCAAAATTCCAGTGCTTCTGGCCACATTCCTGGCAATTTGCCACCTTGAGATGGGAGTACCACTGAGACTGGTTTCGCAGATTTCAGTAATAGGGTTTTTTTTTTGTCTTGACAATGTGGTGTGTCCAGTTCTAGATTCAGAAGGCACATATTGAGACAGAAAGTTTGGGGAATTTCTTGACTGGCTGGGGAACTATTGACTCTTCATGAGGAACTCTGCCCCATGGAGTTAGTTATTTATTCAATCAGGCAGGCATTTTAGCATATTATGGGCTCTCCTGTATTTGTTGTATGGAACAACAGAGCATGACTTCTCTAGTTTCTTCTTTGTTTTTCAGTGTTCTCTTCCTGTGTTTACTGTCTTTATACTTGTTTATACTCCAGGTTTCTTCTGTACAACTGGTGCAGTGCCTGTGTTTGTGGTCCCACAAACTTGAGTCTCTCTTTCTAATAAACTTTCCAGCAGACTAATACTGTTACAAGGATTGTTGTGGTAAACATGATTTTTTTTTCTGAAATTGGTGTGTTAAATTGAAGGCACTGTCAGCTTGACTGTTGTTTGTACATTATCCGTCATCTTAAAGACAGACTATGTCTTTAACAAACTGAGCCGATGTTAGTGATAAAGATTAGCCCTTTCAAGTGGCTGCCAGATACTGTCTCTGTGGCCCCTATTTTCGCCTGAAGACAAACACACCCAGTTTTTAAAAATGTGACGTGATAAACCCAAGATAATAGACAGTGCCTGTGTTCACTAACTGCAAGTGGCAGACTGCTTGGGAAGCTAGAAGTTTTGGACCTAGCCAAGAAGTTTCATATATTTTGTTGCACCTGAAGGTTTATTACCATGTTCACGAGAGCCTGCCACTTTTCTCTGTCCTGAGCCTGATGAACCTAGGTCACACCGTCCCATGCCACCTCTCTGGTATCCATTTTAATATTATCATCCCTTTTATGCCTAGGCCATCGAAGTGGTCTTTCTGCTCCAGATTTTGGTAACCAAGGTTTTGATGAAACCTGTATGATCCCATTTATGGGTGCTGTAAAGTGATGGAATATGTAAAAAAGAAGTGTGGCTAGTGTCATTTGTGGAAACCTGTTGCAACAACCACACATTCATGTGGGTTTGGATTACAGTACTTATAGTCTGGTTTTCATTTCTGGGAACAAAAGGCAGCTTACAAATTTCCCATAATCTTCCTAGCTATTATCTGTTGCACTCTCTTATGACTTCAAAACAAAAATAATTACATGTATTAAAGCAGTATAGTATGAACTTAGTTGTTTGTAATCATAAAATAGTTTTGCCCTGCATCTCTTCAAAGCAGTTATATTAACACATTAACATAAATGTGTGTAAAGTGTCTGTTAGTTTTGTCAAATTTTAACCGAACTGGAATTTGATCAACAGATTGTTGTGAAAATTGCCAATATAAAATTTCATGGAATGTGTTATGCATGAGCCAAGTTGTCTCATGTGGACAGATGGACAGATGCAAATGCTCTTAGAAGTGGAACTTTGGCATTAAATAACTGCTGCTTTTTTCATATATCATTCTCATAATTTCTTACTAACTCTTATCCTATATAACTGTGCATTTGTTATCCCAGATTAAAAAACAGTGTAATAACCCCTTGTCATGTACAAGAATCTCTTCCTGTAAGTATGAATCGTTATCCATGCAACTGTCGTCAGTAGTGGTAGCACCTTCTGATTGAAGGGGATTACAGCAGAATAGTCAACAAAAGTGATAAATGTGTGAAGTCAAACTAAATTTCCAGTATTTGTAACATTTTTGGGAGACATTATGTACTGAAAGTGTTCCATTACTAATACCAGTAATGATTGTTTAAGTGCCAGAATTATGAAAGAAGAATTGTGTATAAATCAGCAAAGTGAAGCATTAGTCTCTGTGCCTAACAGAGCAAAGAAGCATTCTGTTAATTTTAGCTTATGAAAATAATTTTGTTGTTGGGTCTTTACTCATTTACGCTCTTCGCTTGCAAAATAACAAAATGATTGTTGGCACCACCTTATTCCAACTTTTTAATGCGATATGTAGTACTCTTATATTTTCTGCCTTTTTGGGCCAGCTTTTCTTGCACAAACTTACTGTTGTAGACATAAAAGGCTGAGGTTTTATAGTGTGGAAGCATTCAACCTTTCTTGCTTTGAAATTTGAGGTTTTATAATTCTTAGACTGTCATGTTTACAAATATTATCTTGCACTGTAACACTTACTCACTAGCATTTCTTCTTGATGATTGTATGTGCACCTGAGTGTGTGCCCTTCTCTAAATTGTCAGCCTACATGTAACTGCACCACACGAATCACTAATGTACATTGAGCATTGCATAACAGCCAATTACTGGATTCACTTTTACAGGTTCTCTGTCTCTCTGCTCCTTGTTTTCTTTTTGGCTTTTTATTTAATGGCTGTTCTGTCTCTGTCTACCTGTTGCTTGAAGTGGAAAGACCAGTTGCCTGGCTGGTCAGATGCTGCAGCCTCCTCAGTGCATCAACATGTATCTCCTATGGTTCATGGTACTGCTGTCTGTGGAGTCTGCCGGTAGGTTGAACGATCGTCTCCTCCAATTATTTGTTTTTTGATTGTTTTATTTTATTGGCATATTTATTTCAACTAAAGTGCAGCTTTAGCATTAATTTTTAGTAGTAAAATTACAAATATTAATTTAATTTGTTCCAATCATTCTTCTCATATTAATATTTACTCCAAATACTACTACTACTACTACTACTACCTCCTCCTCCTTGCAAGTAGTGCATTCTTTTAAGTCAGTTTTAAGGTTGGAAAATTTGTGAGTCTTGACATCTACTTCTTGTTCTTCCAACATCTCTTCTTTCTGTGGGTTGCATTCTGTTCTTGTGTAGACTTACTTCTGTGTTTTGTCTAAATATTAACTAACAGTTTTCAGACATTCTGTGTGAATTTAAAAAGTGTTATATGAAAATCACGACTGTCTGTTTGTGACCTAGTATCAGCGACTAAACAGTTTGTCAGATTTTGGTGAAATTTAGTATAGGAATTGTTTACAAAAAGCTCTTGAGTCAGCTTGAGTTTCTTGAAAATCGGCACAGTGACAGTTATGTTTTACTCGAGGGCGTAGATGACGTTCTGCCGGTAATTTGCCCATTTCGTGACCAATTTGACTGAAATTCGGTATGGTAGATCTCAACCTAATGTCCTTGAGCACTTGTGAGTTTCGTGAAAATCGGTGAAGTGAAAGTAATTATTTTACTTACGGCGAGAAGAGATTTTGCCCGTGATTTGTATATGTTTGTTCCGATTCGGATAAAATTTGGAACTGACGATGCCCACAAAACCTTACTGCGGGATGTATTTCGTGAAAATCGTTTCATTAAAAGCCATATTTTATTGAGGGGCATAAATGAATTTGTGTTTGTGCTTTCCACATCTGTTATCGGATTTGGGTTAAATTCGGTACAGGAGATCTGCTCATAATGCTAGTGAGCATGGTGAGTTTCGCGAAAATGGGCCCATGGCAGATCGTACGTTCCTTATGGGCGTAAATCAAATTGCATAATGCGTGTACCGTGAAACTGTGAGATTCTGAACGCCAAGAACACCTTGATAACGTCTGTGTACTTTATTGTGGAGTACACCATCTGAAGCATCGTTGTATTTTATTATCAGTTATGTTTGTGGCTTGCAGTCACATTCTTTGTCTTATGATCTGTTAATGCAACTCGCAATGGTGTGAAGTTTCTATTACTTTCAGTTACTACTTTGGTTTTTATATTTATCTCTTATGATTTAATTATTTTGTTCACTGCACTATATTTAAGATGTGTTATGTTCCTCTCGTTGTTTCTGTTTATGCTGATAAGGTTTTTTAATTCCTTAACTAAATGTGAAAGAGGAGGTTTTATATTAGTGTTATCTTTGCGTTCTTTTCTTAGATTGTGAATAATTACTGCCGTGATATTTGTACTGGTGATGCGAGATTTTAAGTTCCAGTGATGTGGCTACAAAGATTGCTACTTTCTGGGGTGTTATGCTATGTAATCTGGTAGAAATTTGACGTTTTGGAAGAACTGGCTCTCTCCATCATAAGGGTAGAAAAATCAAGATAGAGGCATTCGTCTTAGAGGTTTATAAATTTCTACCAGCTAACATGGCCTCACATCCCAGAAGGCAGGACTCTTTTCTAATAGCAGCACTTCCATCACTGTGTTGTCATTAGCCATATCATTGTCACCTCCAGGGTTATTATTCTTGTTTAATATGAGCTCCACTTTCAGTCAAGGATACAGATGGCCAACTGATGGGATTATGGCATCCAGTGACAAATTTTGCATCTGTTCGGCTTGTCCAGTGCCCCCAAACCAGAGGCCAGTTGTGGTTGTGTGTACCGGTGACTTTCTGTGGCACTCTGCTGCCAAAGTCCAGCAGGCGTTACTGCCGATGGGATGGCACGGAACCATTTGTCTGCTGTCCACACCAGTCAACATCACAGCCTCTCATACACAAGAGTAATGTCTTAATTCACTGCCTACTGTGAAGTACTTCCAACATATGCAACACTACAGAGCAGAGTCACAAAATCCTGCACCACATTACCTTATTCACAAGTGGTTGATTACAATTAGCTCCTTTCTAAAGCCATTTGAACACACTTCATGTTATTTTAAGATTCATTTAATATTATCCTACCATGTTCTTGCGGATCTTATAAGTCTGTCCTTAGGTTTTCCAGCTCTTCCATGCATGCTGCATGACATGCCCATTATATTGTCCTCAATTTAATGAAGAATACATGCTGTGAAGCTCACTACTGTGTTACTTTCTCCAGTCTGCTGTAACTGCTTCCCTTTAGAACCATGTATTTTTCACAGGATTCTGTTCTGTATACCGTCAATCCATATTTTTCTGTCATTAGTGTAAACCGTGACTCAGCGTGCATAGAAAACAAGAGGAAAAGTTATAGCTTTGCCTGTGTTAATTTTCACTTATTTAGGTAAGAAATGGGCATACAGATTTTGGACTGAGTCGTTTCAAGGATACATTTTACTTACTCTGCTCTTTTTATTTTATTGGCTGTGTTTGTCATTTATTGCTATCATTCCCTCATCGTGCCGCATGTTAACTTATTGTTCTTTCTGACAATAAAGGTAGGTGTTCTGAGCAGAATTTGTGGTGCCTACCTTCCTGTTGAATTTTTGTATTTCCATGTAGCTGGTACTGTTGTTGCTTTTGTTTTATTTATTTATTTTTAATTATTTATTTATTATTTGTTGTGAACAATGTATTACTGAAATATAGATTGTGTATACACCAAATTTGTTGGATGTACCCTTAAAGTTTTACATCTTTGCTATGTTTGTAATTGTTTGTTGTGATTTTGGACATAATATGTAAATATGTGTATGCTGTCTCTCTGCACCAATCAAACTTCCATATCTCTGGTTGTTCTTTGGTTAAAATGTTATGCCCCAGTGGAATACCACAGCAAAAACAGAATTTGAAGCAGTCTGTCAGAAGAAAATATTGTGTCAAAAACAGTTAACACATTGTTTTAATAGTAATTTATTACATAGGTGAAATATCTTCCAGGATGTGGAATACTCTATGCTGCTGACAGAGAGGGACCTTACATTCCACATGATCAGATATTAGGGGCGGCTGTTGGTGGAATCCCCCTCCGAACAGCCACCAGTTCCCCCTGGATGGTGGCGATTGGTGAGCAACAGGAGAATGGTTCAGTGGATTGGTATTGTGGTGGGGCTCTGCTGCAGGCTGACACAGTCCTTACAGCAGCACACTGTTGTACTCGCAGGTAATGTTGGTTGGGTTCCCCAGTGCTTCATGCTTGTATCAAGACGGGAGGGAAAGCCTAAGCATCATACCTTGAAAACATGTGCTTCGCACATTCTTAACATTGGAACTAGTTTGAGGTTTATGGTTAGCTTCATGCTCTGCCTACCTTTTTTACTGGGAAAATGGTTTATTGTACCAGCTGGAATGATAATGGATGTGGTCCAGAACAGTTCTGGAAGTGCTGACAAGGGAAAAAGTAATTGCTCCATTGTAGGACCTTCTTATCATCATATATATTAATATGGTATGATTTGTTTTCGACATCATGATTTACTGAGCTATGGAATGGATCTTTTCAAGATAGACATTTTCAGAAAGCTTATGGTTTGGCATTGATGGCAATCTCCTTGGTTTTTATTAATTCCTTCTCAAAAAATTCTTTAACAAAAAAGGCTAATGTTTTGTTTCTTATAAGGGAGCTTTTGTGTCTTACTTGCATATTGCTTACTATCTGTTGAGCTCTGAAAGAAATTATCCAGCATCACACATTAGTAATTACAGTTTTTTATGTTTATTAAGACTGTGATGCTGTAATTGTTGTTTTTTAAATATTTTACTCTTTCTACATGCAAATTATTTGCACAGATACAACTAGTAATGTTTCAGTACATTGACTACCACTAATGTAGTAACTGACTGACTGGCAAATTAGCTGCTGAAAATTATATATTCATTAACAAATTAGTGACTGTCATTGAATATAAAGCCACTGAAGAAGTCACAGCTGTCTCCAATTATATTCAGGTCTCCAGATGTTGTGCGAGTGGGGGAACTGGATTTTTCCCGGTCCAACGAGGAAGATGCCAGTCCTGAGGATATAGCAGTGGACAGAGTAGACATCCATCCCAACTATAAGCCACCAAAATATTACAATGACATTGCAATATTAAAGTTGTCTCACCAGGCAGAATATAGTCGTTATGTAAGACCAGTCTGTTTGCCTGAGCCTGGCCAGACAGTGGGTTATGAAGGAACAAATGCTGTCCTCACAGGCTGGGGCTATCTGTCTTTTGGTGAGTGTGGGACATATTTTGTTACTGTAGTAATTTTAATGCTGTTTTTAACTTACAATTGTACTGCACAAACAGCAATTGTTGTGTGTAATTTCTGTAATGTGATAGAAACTGTGATTATTATTCTGCATCTTAGATAGAATGTTATTAATGGGAAAACCCAAGTTCTTAGAGAAAAATTTGTCCCACTGCCATTTCATCTACAACAAATCCCACATGAAACATCTGAGATTGAACCGTGACCTGTGCTGTAAGAAGACAGTGTCTGACCCAGGGGTGCACAAGTTCTGGTTGTCAGGTTGCCTGGGGGACTAAATTTGGTATGGTGGTGCCTAATATTAGTGAGTCCTTAGTATGGAACTGCTTCATGTCACCCTTCTGGTATCTAGAATTTTGAGGTAGCTTCTGCATTTTTGGAAAATTTGTGGGAACTTGTGCTAAGTGCGTGCAAGAATTCTTGTTCTTGTGCTACTGGTTTAAAGAATCCTTTAAATGTAAGGTGCAGACACAGATAATAAAAAATATCGTCCAATACCTCTTTATATATTCTACATGTTTCTACGATGTTCTGCTTAACAGCATTGGATATTCAGTATGTACATAATGTGTACATGGCCAATGCTCTCTTTATATAAATTTATCATTGTTGGTGCTACCTCTCCTCACTTGTCCTCATTTTCAGGAGGTGAGAGGAGCCCTGTTTTGCAGGAAGTGAGTGTGACAATTTTCAACAATAGTGAATGCAGGAGGGCATACTCAAGTCCACTTGTTCCACGACGTAATTACCCTGAAGGTATCATCAACTCTCAGCTCTGTGCAGGTGATCCAGATGGGGGCAAGGATGCATGTCAGGTATGAGAATATTATGGCATATCTGCTGAGATTAATGTATTGTATGTGAAATGTAACATTTTCTCTGTCAGTGCCATGAAGGCACATAGAGGGAATAGAGGTATCCACTAATTCTTGACCTCTGTGCTAGGTGGAGGTAAGTGGTCAGCATCACTTCCTGGCCACTTTACTCCTTTGAAAGAATCCCTGTGCACATTGAATAGGAGGCTGGATGGACATTTCATCCTCTGCCAGGATTCAAACCCTGGTCTGTCCAGCCCGTAGCCTACTTTTTATACCAACTATGCCATCCTGGGTCCTTGTATTGAACACAAGTGGAATATTTAATTTTGTGTAGACAGTATTAATCTTTAGAGCCACTAGTGCCTGAGCCCAGTGCCATTGAGGTTGAGATGGCTATTGGGAAACTAAAAAGCCACAAATCACCAGGTATTGATCAGATTCCAGCAGAATTGATTAAAGCAGGGGGTAGGATTATTCGGTCTGAAATCCATAAACTTATTATTTCTATTTGGAATAAGGAGGAATTGCCTGAGGAATGGAAGGAGTCGGTCATTGTGCCTATTTATAAGAAGGGTGATAAGACAGATTGCAATAATTATCGAGGCATATCACTTTTGTCGACTACGTACAAAATTCTATCCAACATCCTTTTGTCAAGGTTAACTCCATATGCAGAGGAAATTATTGGGGATCATCAGTGTGGATTTCGACGTAACAGGTCAACCACTGATCATATATTCAGCATTCGTCAAATACTTGAGAAAAAATGGGAATACAATGAGGCAGTTCATCAGCTATTTATAGACTTCAAGAAAGCCTATGATTCAGTTAGGAGGGAGGTCTTGTATAATATTCTCATTGAGTTCGGTATCCCCATGAAACTAGTAAGGTTAATAAAAATGTGCCTAAGTGAAACATATAGCAGAGTTCGGGTAGGCAAACATCTGTCTGACACGTTCCCTATTAAGAATGGCTTGAAACAAGGAGATGCTCTGTCGCCATTGCTTTTCAACTTTGCTTTAGAATATGCCATTAGGAGGGTTCAGGCAAACCAGGAGGGCTTGAAATTGAATGGTACACATCAACTTCTGGTTTATGCTGATGATGTTAATATATTGGGCGGAAGCGTACATAGCATAAAGAAAAATGCAGAAGATTTAATTATTGCTAGTAAGGAGATTGGTCTAGAAGTAAATGCTGAGAAAACTAAGTACATGGTCATGTCTCGAAATCAGAATGCAGGACACAATCACAACATAAATATAGATAATAAATCCTTTGAAAGGGTGGAAGAATTCAAATATTTGGGAGCAACCCTAACGAATCGAAACTCCATTCATGAAGAAATTAAGAGCAGATTGAAGTCGGGGAATGCTTGCTATCATTCGGTGCAGAATCTTTTGTCTTCCAGGTTGCTATCCAAAAACACAAAGATTAGGGTATACAGAACTATAATTTTACCTGTTGTTCTGTATGGATGCGAAACTTGGTCTCTCACACTGAGGGAGGAACAAAGACTGAGGGTGTTCGAGAATAGGGTGCTGAGGAGGATATTTGGGCCTAAGAGGGACGAGGCGACAGGGGAGTGGAGAAGACTACATAACGAGGAGCTTAGTGACCTGTACTCATCACCAAATATTATTCGGGTAATCAAATCGAGAAGACTGAGATGGGCGGGGCATGTGGCACGTATGGGGGAGGAGAGAGGTGCATACCGGATTTTGGTGGGGAGACCCGAGGGAAGGCGACCACTTGGGAGACCCAGGCGTAGATGGGAGGATAATATTAAGATGGACATTCGGGAAGTGGGATGGGAGGACATGAACTGGATTGATCTGGCTCAGGATAGGGACAGGTGGCGGGCTCTTGTGAATGCGGTAATGAACCTTCGGGTTCCATAAAATGCGGGGAATTTCTTGACTAGCTGATAAACTGTTAGCTTCTCAAGAAGGCCTCTGCTCCATGGAGTTCAGTTCAGTTCAGTTCAGTTCAGTATTAATCTTTAGTTATTCCATATGTCATGAACTGAATGTCTCAGTACACATCCAGTGTATAATTAATTAATGTTGCTTGGTGTTATTCATATCATTTGTAAGTGCAAGAATGTGCATGTGTTGTAATGTCATTGACAAATGCAGTTCCTTCCACCAGACAGCAGGAAGTGGTTATTAATTACAGCAGCAGTCTCCAGTACACTCACAGGTGACTTCTATCATGTGGTTTTTCCACTCACATGTAGTGCAATCCATAGTATCTGTGTGTTTACTGTACATGTATGGTGTGTGTCTTACTGCTTCTCAGGGTGACTCTGGAGGGCCTCTTGTTGTACGAGAAGGTGGTGTCCACATTTTGGTTGGTGTTGTGTCATCAGGTATTGGGTGCGGTTCAAAAGCTTTTCCTGGAGTCTATTCAAGAGTGTCAGCTTATGTAGACTGGATAAAGGGTCACCTCAGATAACTGCGTGATGTGTATTTTTGTGTAGATTTTGTGTTGCTCTGTATGTTATGATTGTTTCATTCTGTTTGCTTGTGGCCTCATTTAGTGTTTTCTGTTATTTGTGGTTAGTAACCCAGTATCAGACATTTTGCAGTGTTCAAATTGTGTAACAGATTTGAGACACAGCTATAGATTTAATGAGTACTGGTTCTCTTTGTGATATGATCCAGTTTTCTTATACAAGTTTCCTCCATCAAGAAAATTAAATATGTGCCCTAATTTTAATGCTTTTTTTTTTACTCTTAATCCCATTATCTTGTTTTCTTTCTATGAATAAATGTTAACTCTTCAACATACAGGGATATGCTTTACATTCCCCAACAAATTTTTTATGTGTCGCTGAGGGATGTAGTTTGGCTGTGTTAACTTTTGTTCCAAGATTGATTCATACATCTGATTTAGGAACCATGCGTACAAATTTTGTGCAGTGGGATGAGTTAAAGTCTTTTAAATTATACTTGTAATATGGATGCAATACATTTTGGTCAGTGATAACAAACGATTGACAATGGTAGCTTAGGTGGTGCATGACACATTGTTAAGACACATGTCAGTAACTAATTCTCATTCTTATTAACAATTAACCTTTATCATCTGTTGAACAGACAAATAAGATTCTTGGCTTGAAAGAAAAAGAAATAAATAAATTTGTAAACTGTTTCTTTAATTTTTGCTTGTCGGGTAGGAAAAGTTTGACAGTCATTTTAGTCCCTTACCATGATACCTGCTGCATCTTCTTACATTATCCAAACTGATTATATTTTATCCCACACAGTTTAATCGTAATTTCCGGAAGTGTTCTGAGTTCTGGATACCATTTTTAACTTTGAGCAAATCACAAGGCACTTGGTTTTTAATTCAGTCATAACATCTCAGAATGTAAAATATTTGTTGCCTATGGTTGACTTAACGTATTGGATCGTAACATATACCTAAAGTAGAAGTATATGAGTACATATTATTCTTACAGAATAGGAAACATTTTAATTTAAATAGCTAAGAGAAACAGAGTATGTTTTAAGCGTTGAGTAATTCCTTGCCAAACTTTATTTATTCATAAAATCACCTTTAATCTCATGCTTCTTCAATGTTATTTCAAGAAATACTGTTTAATAAAGATCACTGAAATCCATACATAGTGGCAAAATGACATGAATGAAGTCTGTAAAACGATGGTGGGCCATGTTACATACCTGGAGAATACATCCTCTTAAATTAGAGTAGTCGGAATTATATTAGATGAAGAGCGTTTGTTTGGCAAGAGATTACTACATGTATCAGTCACTTGAGTTACAGCACAGCCCTAATAATTGCTACACAGATGCTGCTAGCTAGTCTTGTGTTAAATACCAGTGTGTGGTGGTGTGAGAGGGCTCCAACAGTCTTGTCTTGTTGTGGGTGACCCTCCCCCACCATCCTCACTATAACTTTCAGACAGTGCTGGTTCCACTTTTTCAACACTGTGGTGTGTGTAGAGAGGTGGCGTGTGGCGCTGTGGTGAGCCCACAGCATGGTGGTGACCTAGAGGGTCATGACTCTGGTAGTTAGAAGATGCTGGTGGTTGCTCTTGAATTATTGGGATGTACTCCGAAGATAAGGAGGTGTTTGTTGGTTGGTAATGCTGGTGGTACGTCTGTGCAGAAGTGAGGATGAGATCTGGACTTGTACTGCCAGGTGGTACGTGGTGCCAGCCACCTGAATTGCCATAACTTGGGCCAGATGACATAGTGCTGTTCATGATTGGGTGGTGGTGCTGAATGTGATGTGTTGGAGATGGTGTGTGCGGTGCAGTTGCATGCGGAGATTGGCCATGAGGGGGGGATGAGGACAACGTGGTAGGGGTGGAGGGCCAGCTTATGGTGCTGCTAGCTAGTGGCGTTGAAACTGGCTGTGAAGAGACCGACCACGCAAAACTGGCCGCAGATGGAGAGAAGACTGGTGCTGTAGTGGCTTGAGGCTCAAATGCTGCTGAAAATGAGTATTGCATAGTCACAATTAAGTTCGTTTTATCTTAGTAATATTATGGTAGGAAGCAACAAAGTTGTAAATATCTGAAAAAAATGCTAAGTCTAACATTTATGACTACAAAAGCTGAAAAGATCATGTAATGAGGAACTTCAGGGAGGATTTCAATCTTCTGGGATGTGACTGTGTTGCTGGGTAAGTGGATTCCAGTGTTCAGAGAATGTGTTGCCTACATCTTCAAAGGTTCAACATCCATTAAGAATGCCAAGGTGGTTTTAGTAGCATGGAGATACAGGCAAAGTTTGACCAAACCTGGCTGGATGGGAAAGATCACAAGCCAACATGGAGATGTGTGAGGGTCCTGGTTGTACAGTAGGTGCGGACATAAAAGGGCCCCTGTGATGCCTCCTTATTGGCTCACCATCCTTTCTGTCCAACCAACACCAGTCAAACTTATATATCACTACTACTGAGCCCTTCTTGGCTTTCCTTCATGATGATGGTCATATGGTCCAACATGTACCTCACACCAGTGTTGCAAATTGCTGCACAAAACATTCGGTCTGTGTTTAAATAATACTATACTGAAATAATAATAATGATATTGTTATTATTATTATTATTATTATTATTATTATTATTATTATTAATTTCAGTATGTGAATATCACAACAGGATATATAAACTAAAGTTTAACTTTGGTCTAGTTACGTAATTGTAAGATGTAGTATGTACTCCTTGATCCTGAGATTTGATGTAGTCCACAGAATGTTTCCTGTTTCTTTATGTGTAAGGAAAAAAGTTTATGCAATACCGTACAAGTGAGAGTAACAACATTATTTGCATCCTACAGACAACCTAGAGTCGCCTGCATAAAACAATACATATGCTGGAGTGCAAAGGCCATTTGTGACATTTCTCTTGTAAGAGCTTTGGTTAGGAGAGATGCGTACTTGTAAGGCAGTTATGTATATGACATTTGCACACCATATATCAGTCCCCAACAACTTTACTCACCAGAATGAGGTGGTGAGTGAGATTTCACCCGTGGTGGTTGGTATGGTGAGCTGCGCTGGGTACGTACTGCAGTAGCAGATGGAAAGCGATCACAAGGTGCCAAAGGAGGTGGAGGCAGTCCAGGATGATGTGACGTTCCAGGATACACACCCTGTGGCAGGAACCAGGAACCATCTGAGGGGGAAATTTTGTAATGTTATAAGACTGACATTTCCTCTTCCTGTTCTGTCCTCCTTCAAATAGTACACTGACTGGCCTGACAGCTGCATTTTAACTCCTGCAGGATCAGCATCAAATATACTTATGTTTATATGATGTATCCACTGGACAGTGCTGGAATGTCGGTCTGCTATACTTGTTTACAGTTTCTTCTGGTTTCTTGTTTACACCATTACCAAATACACTTATGTTATTTGTTTTTGAATGTTTTAATTAAAAAACCATTGCTCTGGCAGGTAATTGGATGCAATCTGAAGGTTAAGCTACCGCGCTGCACATTAACACAAAGTACTTTTGTAATATGCATGTGTAATCAGGGCCTCACATTGTGTGTACTGTGGCTGCTGTGGCTGAGGATAGTTGGGCATGAAATCCCGCTGGTAGAAACCATCTGGCCTCTCTTTTGCGTCCAAGAATGCTTTTGCAAATGGGTTATGCTTGATTTTCAGTGCTGTAACCTGTAAAAATAATTAAATTCTGTGAATGAAATGTCCTAGTCTGATAGGTTGGATAGTGTGAGGAGTGAGTATCTACTTACCAGGACAGCAGTCCATAATTACAGTGGCAAAAAACAGAATTTTCATGTTTTTAATTTACAGTGTGAAGTTTCAGTCAGATTATGGTAGCTGAGTATAGGAAGGTTTTGTGAAACGGGTAGAAGATTTTTATGTCTCACTGAGAAATTCTGTATGTGAACACCTAAGTCAGTGTCTGGAAGGCTTCCTTTTAATAAGTTTTCTATTTGAAAAGTATGACTGTATAATTAAAGTGAAAGTTTAATTTTTAGTTAGGAATTTTCGCCTTATCTACTATTTATGTTTTTCTTTCAACAATTTCTTTTTTCCTCCGCCACAAAGGAATTATTAACTTTGGTGCCAATGTTACCCAAGACTTAGTACTGAGCAGCATTCAAAAGTGTCAAAAGTGTGCATGTTGTCACTTGAAAATGTTCAATTTTCTGTAGCTGGATGACAACAAATGGCTGTGGAAACCAGCTTTTTATGATATTTTGCTGTGACACACTGCATAAATTCAGTGAATGATGATGTGACAGTTAATAAATTAATTAACTCTAACAGAAAGCTGTTCTAGGGAACAACTCACCTCCTCATTCTGGTATGCAGTGACAGCAATGAACTGAGTCTCTGGGAACGGATATGTGAGGACTCTCCGCAGTTCAGATCCAACCTTTACTAAGTGCACTCTTGGTTCATATTTGTGTAGAGAGTTTAGCATGATCTGCAAACAAATTTAAGACACTGGTTTTTTTTTAAATATAAGATTTCAGTGTTCTGAATAAGGAACTAAGAACCTCTGAGTCTGTTAACACAACTAGACATACTCCGTACTTTTGTACCCACAGGACTCACTTCTCTCACTCGGTAAAATGTTCACATTTGTTGTCAGGGAGAAACACTTGCTCCCCCACTGAAGATTAAGATCACATTATCATCCTCAAACAAATAATATTTTTAAGATTTTGTACATTGAGAACCTGTGTACTGTTTTAGTGTAGCTCATCCTTAATCTGTTACCATTTCTGTCTTCAGGTTGTAATTTCCAAAACCCATAAGGAGACAATTCCAGGTCGTTTCTGAGAGATTATTTTATCAGTTCATCTTTGTAGGCATCTACTGTATATTGATGTGTGATTGATATAGGTCTGTGTCATGTGGTTTTGCCATTTTTCTCATACACCCAGTTGAATATGGACCGGAAAACCACAGAGAATGTGATTTTTCTACACATTACTGCGGACTGCTGCCCATTGCCCACTGACTCTTACTCCTACAGTGTGTAGTTAAGAATTATCCATCTGTATTTTATTTTCAGTCTCTTGTGTCATGATTGTATCATGTACCATGCAAGTAAAAGCACTCTGCACTGAGTCACACAAATTTATGAGTGCCTTTTTTATATTGTTTAGAACAAAGAAGTTCCATAACCAGTAGGTCAATTCAGCACCTGTATCAAGTTATGTGAGCTGTAACCTTGATTGAGCCTAATGCTGGTGCAATGTTTTGGTACCACTGTGACCTTCATTTAGGCTAGTGCTGGTACAGTGGTTTCGTACTATTGTAACCATTTGATTCTCGGTTGGCATATAAGTCTTGGCTGGTGTGGTTGTGTTTTGTTGTGCAGAAGTGTTAGTTGTAATGCCTGTAACATTTACAATGTGCAATATGCCAACGTGCGGTTTGTATATGTTTTCAGGAATGAAACTGGATGGTCTGCTGTAATGGAATACCAGAGATAATATCCATTTAAGAATTCCACAACAAAACACTTCTGAGAATGTATGCAGAACTGTGCAGAAGTTTTGTTCCATCCTATGAGTGGAAGCAAAATATGAGCAACCATGGCTTAGAGAAGACAGTGTTCTGAATACAACGTGCAGGAAGGACCACATACAAATGAAAACAGAATTTCCTTCAGCGCTTGTATTTCACTTGTGTAGGTACGTGGGTACATTGCATGATGATGGTTTCTATCCATGTCACTAGCTCAGACTACAAAACATTTTATCTGGAGGTCACATCAACTGCATACAGTGACTAAAAATGACTAATTTTTCTTGAATTAAGGTTTTTTGGTTTTAGGTTTATCCCACAATTAAGATACGAAAATTTGCTCCCTACATTATTTTGGAGACTCAGGTTAGGATTCCTGTTTATGACTTGGGAGTTCCCAGTTCCTGTGTTAGGTGAGACAGTCTCAAGTTTTCAAGATGTGAGGAGAAGCTTGTGCTCATACAAGTTTGATGATGCCAGTCCGAGCAGACTTGAACATTTGGAGAAAGAGAGAAAGAGGGAAAGAGAGAAAGAGAGAGACTGCCCTTCACCATCATACCTGACCAGTAAAGCAGACATCACTTGTCAGTTACTTTAAAAGGTAACATTTCAGGTACATATGCATGCAACTTATTTTGTATTTACACTTTACTGTGTAGTGGTTGACTGTTCTAAATGGAGTCTTGTTTTGTAACATCTACATGTTACTCTCTTTCCAGATCTGCTGAGAGAAGGCTGGACTGGTAGACTGTCTTGTACAGTGTGACCCTACATTTAGCTTATTTTCCAAGTTTTTTTGTTTCCAATAAAATAAGTGTAAAAATATACATGTGAATTGGATTGAAGAAAAATGTTAGCTTTATATTTAGTGTGAATATGTTTTTGTTACCACAGTAGTAATTTCTGTGTGATTTTGGCACAACCCCAATTATAATTTTTCTCAATTTAATGTATAGAAGTCTTTCACCAGATAAATCCTAAATGGGGGCTCTACTGTACGTGGAATGGCTTGCCCTGCACCCAGCTTTCTACAACCTGTGGGATACGTTATTACCTATCTATCTCTGTCTTTCTGTCTGTCTGTCTGTCTGTCTGTCTGTCTGTCTGTCTCTCTTGTCTGTCTGTCTGTCTGTCTGTCTGTCTGTCTGTCTGTCTGTCTGTCTGTCTGTCTATGTATGTACGTATGCATTCTTACCTGAGATTGTAAAACACCAGTGGCCACGAGCCAGGTCTGGGCTCAGAACTTATATTTGTTGTGCTGCTGGACAGAATTGTGGGGTATGCAGTGGCGCAGTTGGTTGAGGTACTGTGCTACAAGCCCTAAGGTTCATGAGGTCACTGGAATTTTTCATTGACTTAATCCTTCTGGCCACAATATGGCCCTGGGGTCGACTCAGCCTCTAAAAGAAATGGGTACCACGAATACTTTCTGAGGGGTAAGGCAGCTGGTGCGTAGGACTGACAACCTTACCACCTTCATGTGCCAATTGTCTGGAAATCTGGGCGCTTCAACCTCCTGGAACCCTAAGGGCCTGTCCAGACCTGTATAGGGACAGCTTTACCTGGACAGAATCGTACAGCGTACTAGAGTACCGTACGATGAGTGTGCAGTTTTGAATGGAATTTGAATATAAGAAACTGAATAACCACTCTTAACTCATAAAAGCTAACAAGAATTGTCAGAGTGTTTTGATTCTTCTTCTGATGCTCACGTTAAACACCAGCAAGGTCATAAAAACCAGCTCATGGATTTTAAACATAGTTCTGTGTTGGATGTCTCTTTTTTCAACATTCTATAGTTGTAAGTACCAGTCTGTAAGGACCAGACAGTTATTGGTTAAGTTTAGAATAAAATTACTTGAGAAAATCAGAGTCAAGCAGAGAAGAATCTCTTACATTCATCTCTGAAGCAGTGTGTGTACTTAGTTGTACTCACCTGTCCGTTCCCATTTGTCTTATTAGTGAGCTTCACTTTCGCAAATGAGACAGGCTCCTTCATCCAGTGTGCCCCAAAGTTGGGTGACTCTGGGTGCATGTAAATGGGGTTAGGTGGTGGAACTTCTGCCTTGCCACCAGGCACCCATTCTCCATTCACGTACTTCCACCTGTAGCAATTATGTATCAACATGATGCATGCAGTACTATGTCAACTCAGTATAATGACTTTGACACTGGCAGTGGTTATGAAGGGGAAGCCAGACTGTTAGCTGCTTATGACCAGTAACCAATGTAGTCCATATAGAAAGTACATTGGGCTGAAGGGCAGTTGTGTCTTGTGAATGTGAGCTTACTTAATATGTACTATTTTCTGTTTATTTAGTTATATCCAGACTCTGGTTCCTGGAGTTTAAGAAGGAATAATCCTCTCAAAAATTTAAAAAAATTGATCCTGGCTGCTGACAGAATACTTTGACTGATTTATGCCATGGAGCGGAGTGATTATTGAGGAGCTGATAATTGCTCAGCTAGTTAATAAATTCTGTGCTACTTGTACAAACCTGTGGTTCAAATGTTGTGAGTTTACGACAGGGCTGTGGAGTCAGAGTCAGAGTCAGAAGGGATTTTAGGTGGAGTTGGAGTCGGAGTTGGTAAAAATGTACCGACTCCGACTCCAACCTCAATCTAACCTCTTATCTAGATACTCCATCTCCAGAGCCCTGATAGCTACAGTAACCATTAGACTTATACTTAAATATATGTTATAAGTCTAAAAAGTAGCCTGATGGATCATGTGGTGGTGATGAAATGTTTTATTGGTTTAACATTTACATATTAAGCTTTTATAAAGGAGTCGGAGTTGGAGCTTTTGTGTACCGACTCCACAGCATTGGTTTACAAGAACCGTCACTATCTGGAGGCAGTTGAATAACTCCTCATCATCACACACTACTTCCTTATGACACTATAAGCTCATCAGCCTCCCTGTGCCTTGTGCATTCAAGTTGGTCTCTGTCCTTCAGGTGTTCCAAGTAACATGTGTAAACTGTCAGTCTCATTTGTGCTGCATGTCATGTGAATGGTTCCTCCCAGATCTTCTATGCCTAGTGACACTTAGTCAGGCTTACAAGTTATGTACTTTGGAGTTATATCATGAGCAGCCCTCATTATGCAGTTTTCACCAGCCTCCTTTTACTTCATCCTTCTTAGTTCCAGCTATTCTCCTTTGTACTTTGGTCGCTTACACCCCCAGAAAGTGATTGCCACAAGGATCCTGATGAACATGCGGTATTCATGTGTATCATCTGTTGAGATGTATAGATTGTCAGTGTAGGGTGCAGTAGGGGTACAGTGTTCAATTGGCTTTTGATGGCGCAGTTGAGAAACTGATGTGTATTACTACGTGTATATACAAATATCTCTATTTCTGCGTCTGACTCCCTGCTGCTGGGTCCTTCTTGCAGAGGTGATGATTGTGTGCATAGCGACGAAATATGAAACCCAAAGGTTTATTACCTGTTTGAAAGAGCCTGTAGGCTATGGACAGGACAATCTGGGGTTCGAATCCCAGTAGGAGCAAGAGATTCTTCCAGAACTTCCAGACCAGGTCTGGATCCCACCTGGGTTCTTATTCACAGGGTACAGGGAGCTCTTTCCCCGGCCGCACCATGAGGCTGACCACTCAACGTCCATCTGATGCCAAGGTTAAGAATGGTGCAGCTATACTTTTAGTCCCATATATCTTTATAACATGTATAAGGACAACCGTATCGTCTACAGGAGCATGTCATTGGTCCGCATTCTGAAGCATCTGATTCCAGTAGTTATTTCCGCATGTGTGCTAAACATGTCGGCCATTTCTTCCTCTTTGACAACCTCCTTTGTGACAAATTATGACACCCAATGAATTGTTTCCTCCAGGCAAAATTCAAGCTGAGGACCATCCTTTGTGGGCTGTATGTGACTCTCTCGACCGTACTCAGCTGTCCCATGTGCAGTGTTTCTTACCTGTGTTGGTCGATCTGTACAAACTCGAGCAAGACGCTGTACATGGCCTGAGGATCCAGACCCGTCACACTCACCTTCACCACCGGGAACATGCGCCTGCAAACACGTGGATATTGTTTATTTTACAGCGATGGTCAGACTCTTAGTGTAGAGGCTGCTGATGATTCTGTGAATTTTTGTTAGCGTGTTTAATTTGTTATAAGAATATTTAACTGCGACACGAGGAACAACAAAACTGTAATTCCGTGTTTTGATCGTTAGGTTTTTGTAGAGGAGATGGAAGAGTAATGGTAGCAAGTCTTCTGCTATGTGTATCCACAGACTGATCCAAGATACCAAACCTCTAGATCTATTTCAGATTGTAATGTGTTACTGTTATTTGTCTTCCCATTTGTTGAGATATTTCTTTTGATAAGATATTTTAGTTTTGCTGTTTAAGTACAGAGAGTCTGTCCCTAATTTTTTTCAGCTTCTGGGTAGTGATGAACAAGGGTGCATAAATTTCGGGCGCCAGGTCTACCGGACCACTAAATTTTGTACTGTGGCGCCTGATGTTTGTGGGCCCTCAGCATGCAACTTGCGTGATGTCCTCATCCATCTGTCGCCTAGAATTTTGAGGATGGTGTAGGCTTGACAGTTGGATTTTATGGGATTAATTGTTCGAAAGTCTATCATTTCTAACTTTACGTAAACTCACTGGTCGTCAGGACTTGATTCTAACAATGTGCCTATTTTAGACAGAGCAGGCTAATAATTGCTGCGCGTCCAAGACATTTATTAACAGGGACGTGGGTAAAATAGTTGGTGAGATGTCGGGATTCCTTCTGAACCAGTTTAATGATGCATTAGACAATACAGGATTGTTAAACACCCAAACAACACGTGCTTTGCTATTTAAATCTGAAGTCGTTTCCGCGAAAGCCAAAACGCAACCTCGCATTCACTTCACTGCTTGTTTCCTTCTATATGGTGAAGGAAAGAAACTAAAAAGAGCAGAAGGTTGAAAGACCTGGACGTAGATGTAAGGATAATATTTGAAACTGATCTCAGGGAGATGTGGCATTGTTAAATGAACGTAGCTGGTTCAGGATGTAGACCTGTGGGGGTTTTGTGAATACAAAAATGAACTTCCATGTTTAATGTGAGCACAGAATTTCTTGACTAGTCGAAAAACATCACTGAGTTAAAATTTTATACTCTAGGCTTTTTCTGCGAGATTTATTAATGTTAGAACTGCAGACTTAGTTTGTGTACAAAGAGGTCTTGGTACTGTTTAAAGTTCCATTCCAACATGAACTAGGGGGCCAGAAGGATCCAAATATGAAGTCTTGTGGGATGTTGCACTATGTTTGACGCTACAGATGAAGGCACTACGGTGCTTCGAACGTCGGTAACTGTCTACCCGACACAGCATAACATCCCAGAAGTTTTTTTTAGCAAGGCCGCAGTTAGACCCTCAAATGTCGTATAAATCCGTTGCGTACTTGACGAAGTCGGTGACGTGATTAGCGCCAGTGACCTTCCGATGGGAACGCTGTGCAAAATTCATCAAGCCAGAGGTTGCGAACAGGAATGTGTGTACATCAAACCCCCATACAGCGCCCAGGAAAGTCTGTGAAATGAAATGACTTATTATTCGACTTATGTCGATATGCCGTAAAAGTAGCGGTAAGCAAAGTGTGTCATTATAACGGGATTTGTATTTCCAGGGGTCAAGGGCGCACCCAGGGCGGGGGGCTGCCGCCCCCCAAACCCCCCCAAAACTGAAATCTAGAAAACAGATTTTGTAGACATTATGATATCAAAAGTTCTACACCATTTCCCCTTCAGCAGAAATCCGCCACAGAAATTGGCTAGTATATTAGAATTTTGAAAAATAAATTAATAAAATTCAAAAAACAAGAAAATATGACACTGTGATTGAGTCATGGAGCACGCGGTTATATATGTGAGTACATAAATGCAGCTGCAGTCAGTGCTATGTTGTACATACAACATGATTTTATAACATAATTTTTAAAATCGAATATCAATTATGTATAGCCTCATGGTCAGCCCCTCCCAAGGAAAAATTCTGGGTTGCGCGTGCCAAGGGTACGTGCAGCCTTGTGAAAGAATAACTGGCTAAACGTAGGGTACGTTCATACAGTGTCATACACAAGTTGAAACGGCTCGAGAGAAACTTCATGATAACGTTCTTTTGAACAACTATTTCGGTGCCTGGAATAAATTAAATTTGTTCAAAATGAAAAAGAAGTTTATCTCATCTGCTTTACAGTGTGCTGTAACACGCAGCTTGAGACAGATATTAAGGTATCGTTAAAAATGTCATGCGAAAATTCACGCTGAGGCGAAGGGATACCTCGACTGAGAAAGGATCGGAAAGGCTGCGCTCCTCGTTTTGAAAGAGCGAAGGTCGGTGGAGGCTATCTGCTCGCAAAAATGTTGGACTGCCAACTGCTTGCCACATAAATGTGTCGCCAGAAAACAGGAACGTTGGACATTCGCTTATCGTGAGTGCCTGTATTGCAGTAGAGTGAAATGCTAAAGTAAAACGGTAAAGCTGTCCCTGTCCAAGCCATGAAGGCATTTAGAGGGAGGAGATCACACACACACACACACACACACACACACCAGCCCATCGGCTGCTGGATATGAAACATGTCATAGGATCACTAATATCAATATCAATGACAGACACAGACAAGAAACACAAACAGCAGTATCACAGTACGACGTCACACACAGTACAAGCAATACAATACAATACAATACAAAAATGCAAAAAATTTATAGAAGTATAAAAGGTAAAAAGTAAAAAGTAAAAAGGTAAGAAAATTCCAAATTTTTTCAGTTCAAAATATACTACAACAAAGCATTTATTATCACCAAGCACTTCTAATGAATCTTCTAATGAATAAAAAAAATGTACAAGAAGATATTGTTCAATGACTTTTTGAATTGCACCTCATCATATTTGAATTGCCTGATACATACAGGTAATTTACTAGAAACCTTTATGGCAGAATACCTAATGCCCTTGGACTATGCGAACGATGCCCTTGCCTAATATTTACACAATGTAATGCTAGATTTGTCTGAAAATATATACAAACATGGTACTGTTAATATTTTTTGACAATAATTTAAAAATTCTTCCACTGAATAAAACGCATTATGTATTAAAATTTCTTTCAGCCTTTCTACCAACATTGCTTAATCCTCTAGTAAATCAACTAAAAACTTTGGTAAACTATTAAAGATTTTAACACTCATATAATGTACCTTCACTCATTCTTAATCTCGGTGCTAGATGGAGATGAGTGGTCAGCATCACTCCCTGGACGCGTCCCCCCAGGAAGGAATTTAGGAAGATCGGTACTCACTGACGAGTGACATGCAACTTGTAAATGAATACACTCCCTGTATTAATATCTGATTTACAAAGCGCTGGAGGTCAGGGTATAACAAACAGTAGTGTCTCCAGTTTCTTGAATGTACAACGGTACTGTACTAGAATAATATAAAATACAAAGTGTTTCGAAATAAATTATTCAGGAAAATATAAGCGCCTAAGAAAGGGCGAAGTAAGTGGACAGTTCAGGACATTATGGAACGAGGACTTTGTGGTTATTCAGATCACATGGCTTTGCTAGGATAATGAAAAGGAACTTCCGACTGACTCAGCATGTAAGTAGAATGGGGAATCAAGGAATGCATACTTGATTTGGGTGAGAAAACGGCTTGGGCTTACACACAGTGACGAGCCACAGACAGACAGACTGACGAACAAAAGTAACAAAAAGATGTCTCAGAAAACTGTATTTTTGGGGTGGAAATGTGGCGCGGTTTGACACTAGCAGTGTTGATCTTGCATAGTCTGCATTCAGAGTGTTTGTTCTTAATTTGGTACTAGGCTTTTATAAAAGTTTTGAGATATAAACTCAAATATATACACAGTCGCCACGTTTATAAATTTAAAATTACAAGGTATGTTAATGATATATTTTTATATACTATCATGTAAAGGTAAAGGTCACCCAATGACATGTCTGTGCCGGCACAGAAGGGACGCGGAGTTGTAGCTGCAACCCATTCACAACCGGGTACTTGAAGGAGGTGGGTGGTCAGCACTACGTTCCGGCCGCTTTACCTCTAGGAAAGATACCCTGTACCGATAGTACAGAATGCTGGGTAGGCCTCAGGGCGGGTCTGGACGGAGACGGAGAATCTCGCCCCAACAGGGATCCGATCCCCGGACCGTCCATCTCGCATGTAGTCGCTGTACTGATTGCGCTATTCCGGCCGCCATATTATAACGTATCGTTGTAAAATATGAAGATAATATAAGTCAGATTTGTGTAGGGACACACACACGCGCGCGCGCGAAACGAATATAAGCCGGAAAGGTTATTGTTCACAAAAGAAAACGTTTCAGTGGGCTGCGCCTAATAATATATTCGTTTGGGAAGTACACGTGACATTGACTTTAATCAGAGGAAAACTTCTCCCGGTGCCATTTTGTCCACCACAAATCCTACATACCTCTGCATGGACTCGACCCCTTGCCGCTTTCTGAACATGTAGCAGACGGTTCACGGCTTTCGCACTTAAAACTAAGTTCCACTATCAATATCATAACAGTTAAGCGTATACAGCAACTGATAACACATTGTTGTGCTTAGTTTTATGCCGCCGATTCCCTTCAGCTATGTTTCATCTTTTATTTATGTGTTTGTTTTTCCAGATTCAACAGCCTTGCGATTAATCCCCTTCTTCCCCCCCCCCCCCCCCGGCATCGTATACACCGGTTAAGAGAGAGTAGACTGCATTTTAACAGCAACCAATGCAGTTTCGTTTTTGATGAGTACCAGGGGCTTTTGCCCGACAGTTAAACCGGTCGGGGCGTAAAGCTAACCATTCACCTTTCTCCAGCGTCGAGGTTAAGAATGAGTGGAGCTATACACGTACCGGGGCTCAAAGGCAATTTAACCTTTGTTAGAGGAATAAAGTTCTTTAAACACGTGACGTTACAGCAAGCACATTTTTGGTTGTTATTTAGTAAGTTACATGAAATTATGAATTTCAGTCCAGCTCAGCAGGTCACTCTTCTGAGCAATACACTGTTGTAAGGAGAAGTAAGTCCTTGAAGCGGAGTTATTGAGAAGACACTAGTTTCCCACATAATATAAAATATTTCAGCCATATTTGGAGCCCAGTTTTGTTTATCGTGTTTAGAAGAACCCACGATTTTATCCTACCCTTGTCCAGATCCATGTAGGCTATATCCTCAAAAATATTTTTAAACACCCATCTTAATATCATCTTTCCATCTATGCACATATTTCCAAAATAATTTTTCTCCTTCATTTTTTCAGACTAAAGTTTTCGATGTATTTACAATCTCTTCAATGCAGACTACAGGTTTCGGCCATTGCATTGTTATTTTTCACTCTTATTTTAATATTAAACTATACCTAGTAGAAATGCTGGCAGCTAAAGCGAGGGTTTTATGCCCACAGACAAAGGGATCTTAGAGTACTATTGTATGCAGACGCGTTGTCGTAGGAATCCAAGGCACGGAAAAGTGGCAACCGTGGCCGCTTGTTCTGAGGACCACTGGTCTTAATCCGTGTGAGAATGATTTATGCAAACTATACATAAAACTCATAAATCTTTTAGTTTTGTTTATATTTTAAGTAACAACAAAAATTTTGCTTTCAGGGTTTCAAATTTTCGCATGCATCAATAATAACCTAAAGGCCTGGTATATTTCTGCCAAGATTATATTCCCACATATCATCAATATTCAGTTCTAAAGTTTGGAATTATAATAGGATGTAAATTCTCAGTCTGATGAGACATGAATGAATGTGTTTGTTTTGAAGCAGTGTGTACCCTGCCTGTGTTAATGATTTCTGGTTAGGACAATTCGCGAGGTGTTTAAGACCTCAAAGGCTACTCATTAGTAACTCTAAACGCCGCCGCTAACAAAACAACATCGCATCTTTGTAACGTTCCATAAAGAAAGCATCAATCATGCTTTTAAAACAAAGTACGTTTTGACGCTGCTTTTGCGTTTCTCACGATTCGTCATGGGAATAAAACAGACTTATAATGCTGGATGCGGCCTAAATTTGCGTCAGCGATGATTAGTATGTGCAGTGTATGGGGAATGGAGAGATCGGAAGTACCCGTAAATGAAAGCAAATTATTTAAGCGTGAACCGATCTATGCGTCACCATAATGCGTAATTATACTTAGGCACAAAGCGGTA
The DNA here is from genome assembly GCA_013340265.1 of Coptotermes formosanus. Taxonomy (NCBI): domain Eukaryota; kingdom Metazoa; phylum Arthropoda; class Insecta; order Blattodea; family Rhinotermitidae; genus Coptotermes; species Coptotermes formosanus. The sequence continues at coordinate 1,123,965 of BLKM01003049.1, forward strand.
AATATCAAGTGTTATGACTGTCTGTATTGTTGCCCTAAATAGTGAGCGTGCAAAAGGAAAGCAAGTAGCACCATATTATACTTAATTAAATCGTCAGTTGAATTTCTCCTATTGTGGCGTGAAAGGGCGAGATGTCGTCATCACTTAGGCGTACGTGGGTCTTCGCGTGATGTGTCTGTTATTTTTGTGCTATTTTAATTGAAAGTGTATTTGATCGAAAGGTTTAGTACGAATCCACAGTAAAAGATTTCACAAACATTCTGTTGTCGTAGCTGAGTTGTTCCGTGTGGACGGACAGACTTACAGACAGAAATGACGCAGCTAATTGTCACTTTTCGAAAGCTTTGCAAACGAGGCTAAAACAATAAAATTTTTCATCTTTCAGTATACTTGCAAGACGACAGCTGGCGAAACCCCAGGCAGATGGTGTTTTTCAAATATACAGAGTGGTGCAGGAGTCACATAATAAGGCCTTTCCGTTGTTAAACATCGAGTGTGAGTGAGTATTGCGGCACTGTGTATCTGAGACAATGCACTGTGTCCTGTGAGTATCTTTAACCGAAAATTGTCACTAACCATGGAACAGCGTGTCTGAACTTTCTTCGTTCAAACTGCTTGTCTAAGATTTCCCTTTCAGTGGCATCAGGTCAGTCCCTGTGGGATTTGTGGTGAACAGTGTGGCATTGGACCATCTTTTTTTCGCGAATACTTCGATTTCACTCTGTCAGAGCATTCCACCAATGCTGCATAATCATTTATTCATCTACCAACACTGTTTTGCATATGAAGTTACACAGTAACAGCGTCGTTAGGTGTCAAATAGATGCTTCAATGGCGCCTTGATTTTATTTAAAATGCGTGTTGTCATGTAGTACAAACACGACATGGTAAAACTACTTCCTGATTTTACATAAAATTAATTTATTTTGTGCCCAAAAAATTTGTAGAATAGTTGTCAAGATGTGTTTAAGATATCGTCCACTTGTGTTTGTCAGTATAGGAAGTACCCGTATATTTCATATGCAACGTTATGAGTCATTACGTCCTCCCTGTGTGTAGAGGGCCTCCGGTTTAAAGCCAATGAGCTACTACTCTGCGGTTTTAAACGAGGATTCGTTCGTGAGTCATGTTGGCGTTGTTGATTGTAGGAAGTTAAAAGTTCAAGAGTGACGTTTGATTTAAACCAATATACACCTTATACAGAGTTCCGTACAAATATGGCAGTTTGTTGATCACAATTAGGGACAAGTACTTGAGACATATGCGGACATGATATCATTATGTGGAATACATAATGTTAATAAGGAAAGAACCCATATTCTCAATTACCTCAAACCACACGATATCTCATGAGTAAATACATTGAAAAGTCTACAGCTTTGCCATTCCTTATTTATGTTTGTGTAAGCTGAACCACGAGCAGTTTCCACGAATGATTTTCAACACAGTAACTTTAGCAAACGTAGCTTGTTTTCCTTGAAAATTAACATCACAACTGAGCATTTGGGCTTACTGAACTAACAACGGCAGAGAAGGCTTGGGATCTTGGAAGTTCTCCTTGACTAGGCAGCGTGTTATTAAGGCTCTGGCAGGAATATGAGGGGTTTTTGCGCTTTTAACTTTCTGAAGACCGAAATTCGTCTAAACTATAGGATATGAAATTTAGGTCACACTTCGCATTCTGTTTCCTTTCAAATGCAAGTTAGATATTACCCTTCAGGGGGACACACCAGCTTTAACATTAAAAATTTCTACTTAGTGCCCACAGAGCGTGCTTCTGTATTTTTATGGACTTCAGAACAAACAGCCATTATTTTCCTTTACGGCTTTAACTGACTTGTTTTATAACTGAGAAGGGGAGCGCTTATTGCGCGGTACGCGCTGCGTCTTTAAATATTGTTCGGGTTAGTCTTAGTCTATGCGTTGTTTAGGGAATGGGCTGTGTAGAAATCATATGGCACGCATAACTACAGAGATTATATGCATTTAACACTTGGTGGTTTATAAACTTATTCAGTAGAGTTAGTCAGGTCGACAAAACGTAGATACATTAACGAACTAAATATCAAGTGAAATAGAGACCAACTGGAAAAAGAAGCATGATTTGTCTTTGAAGACTACTATTGCGCGAATGATTGAGTGTATATACGTTTCGAATTCTTGACTGGTTGATGAAGACCATGATGAGTGGCTTTATATTAAATACAGTGCAACAAAATTGATGAATAAATAGGATGTTTTGTCCGGGCTGTGACGCCTAATAATTTGTTAGACAGGAATCCAGGTTTTGTATGAACCTGAGGAAGAGCGCGGAAACTCCTCCGAAAGCCAGTAAGGCCTACCGAGCAGGATAAAAGAGGCAACATTTGTGAAGTCTGTAATGTGAATGGTCGCACTGTTAATTCACACGGTGCCTACCGTGTGTTAATTTGAAAAGAAAGCTGGAGCAAATAGTCGTATTCCGACGACACTGAAGGAACAGTATGTGCAATAGGCATCTAATTGCGACGCGCCTGCTCCACGCTTGTTGAAGACTGGTCTGACCAATTTTATTGTTTTATTTTTTCAGATTCGCATGATTTCAAATTTTGAGCAAAAGTGAGACTTCATTAATATTTATTCCAAATTACATTATTTCACAGTTGCATTTTCCAAATTTGCATAAAATACTACCCGTACTGTGTCTGAATAAGCCTGTCTTGGCCCAGCAAAGACTTACAGATGTTAGAACTGGAGGGCTTATTGCGGCGACAGGACAGACCACGTTACCTAAATTTTCGATTAGAAGTCTAATTGTTCTTTATTAAATTCTATAAATCACAATATCAGATCTACATTAAACAACACCAATTTTATTTGCAGTGCTGTTCATCAATCACATATTTCACCTGCCGTATTAAAGTAACTCTATCTTCAAACTGTTCAAGACAGGAGAACTCTGTTTCTTTTAAAGTGTGGCTTTTCCTGTTAATGCGATAAGCCTTTCAATTGTAGAAAATTTACAGTTTCGGGACTCTTGTTGCTTTGTTTATGCTGGCGTATAAAACAGTTCGCTGTTCTTACAGCAGGCAAAACTTCAGAAGGGCCTCAATAAAATATTAATACTTATGATCATATTTATTGGCTATATTTTTTAAACATTAGTCTAACCAGCCGAACAGAGACTGCTCCACTCCTTCACGACCCGTGGCTAAGTGACAGCGGGTTCCTTGTGCACTTCCCTCGAGTGTCTAGTGCAGACACGATGACGAATTCGCATTTTAGGTCACCATTCCGAATGTTTGCCATCAGTTTAACGCCTTTTGATTCGTTTAACCTTATTTACTAGTAATCAACAGACGGTGCGCATACGCTTTTGTTCAGCCCTTGAAATAAACACTTTTCCTTTCAGCAGATTCTTGTTCTTCTTGCCGGGAGAAGGCATGTTTATGCAGTGATCTCTCCAGGAGCTCGCAATGTCCTCTGGTCATTTGTCAAGGCAGGACGAAGGAAAATAACATGCAGTGTTTACTAGAAAACAGTACTGTAGTCAGCGAGAACTTATACTATGTTACTGTTTGGCCCAATATACTGCGCCAGCTAAACGTCCGCTAGATGAAGTGGGGCTTCATCATGTATAGATACGAAATCAAGACTCAACACTGCCATTAATTTGTTCGTCCACTTAAGTCAATCATAATGAACAGAATGACTACTGTCAAAATATCAACACTGATATGTTTGAACGACCTGCTTCTTCTCTTTGTTTCAAAGCAACCAGCAAATACTGAGATTATTCTGAAAATAACAAGATACTTCCGACCGACAGTACGAAACTCAGTTAACTTTTTCATCATCAGCTGAAGCCGTTTCCTTTATGCTGTAGGCCTGCGATATAATTAGCCTAATCCAGTATATCGCCTACACCGTTTACAAGCTCTGCAGAGCAACTGTGGACCGTGCTGGTGGTAACGTACCAAATACAGTGAGGACTGCTGGAGCAACTGTGGACCGTGCTGGTGGTAACGTACCAAATACAGTGAGGATTGCTGGATGTCTAGGCTTCCGCTATCGTTTCATATTCAAATAAGACAGGCAATGTACGCATAAAGTAACGGTGTTGCGCGTTCGCGTAATGTTTATACCTACCCGGCTACACTAACAGCCTGATACCATGTCACGGAAAGAGAAGTCTTGCATGGCCATTTTATGTCGCCTGCAACAGTAAAACTCTCGCAGGTCTTCGTGCAAAGAGCCCGACATTTCTGTCCGATTTTAACCAAATCTGGAGTCTCTCCAAAATTTTCGTAATAAAGTTTCACGGAAATCCGTCCAGTGTGAGCCGCGCTGACAGATATGTGCAGATAGACGGACGGACGGACATGATGAAGCCAACGGGCACTTTCCTCGATTAAGTGAACGCGCCTGTAAAGAAGAAAACGCTGGGCGAAACGGACCTGTTCCCTCCTCAGTCGAAAGGGCGTGGAGGCACATAGTCCTACCGCGTTTCGTCAGTTCTGAGGACTTTTAAGGTGGCTGTCCAGTGATTTAGAATAGCGTTTGTTGCGGGCCCAGTTTAAGATGGCGTCTTCCCAGCCTATGTACCACAGGACGGAAACGTATCCATTTCCCACAAGTATAAACTCTGTAGTTTCTATTGGGTATTTAAATTGAAATTTCAGCAACCAGACATTGAGACCAGATACAGGGAAGCGGAAACAGGCCTATAGCAGTGGCCGTCCCTAGATTTTTAATGAGTAACAATGATTTAAATAATATATAAACATTTTCAATCCGTCGCTACTTCAGATTACAGTGGTAGCTGGAAGGGTTTGGTAAAAACAAATTCCAACACAGGAAATGTCTTTGTATGAAATCAGAAAGTTAATGCTGCTCAACGTATCTTGACACAGACAGTAAATAACACATTTCTTCTACATAAAAACATTTTTAGTTACGGCTGTTCGTTTCTCGCGTTTACGGCACCTATGGCAACGTTGCTACCTACTACGTGATTGCTAGGATTCCTATATCAAAAATGCAAAATGGAATTTTAATGTCCAAAATCACTGAAATTGGCAGTGCTTGCTGGCACTTCTTGTTTTCTCGCAGTCACTGTGACATATGTATGCCTACGAGACATTTCGTTTCGACGGAAGGTCTCTTGTTGCGTGCATATTCTCTAGCTTTTCAGATGTTGAGTGCCGGGAAACCCTAAGTATTTTCCTGTTACTTAGTGACAGTCCTGGAGGAAAACCAAACCCCCGGCAAACAAATTTTGACACGGGCTGGGAAAAACGCACATGTGGAGGTAGACTTTCGTAAGAAATAAAACAAATTTCTGCGAATATATCAGCGTGTACCTAATTACATAGTGCAGAGTCCTTGAGAATTTAACAGTTGCTCAGCCAGTCGAGAGATTTCCTGCGTTTTATCAGATCCGATGCTTCGCTGCTTTATTTACTACATACCTGAACGTAACCACTGGTCCCTATTCTGAGCCATCCGAATCCAACCCACACACTCAATACCTATTACTTTAAGATCAGTTTTAATAATATCTTCTATATATATGTAGGTGTTTGAAATGTCTCCTTACTTTCACATTTTCCGGCCAAAATTGTGGCATGGACCTCTCGTGTAGGTGGGATGTAAATAAATGTTTTTGTTGTTAAAATTTACACTTCACTGTGAAAGAATTTTCAGTGAGACGAATTTTATAAAAGATAAACACGTACTGAAGTCTACTGCACTCCCCAAGACGCACTCATCAAATTACTGAAAAAAAAGCCTTAGCCCTTTGATTTAAATAAAATTACATAACATACGGTTTAATAATTTAACCCTTTAAAGACGAAGCATGTCTGTTTTATATAAGGACTCAGTGCGTACCGCGTTGTAAACACTGTCCACTTCGGTTATAAAAACCAGTCTCTTAATGTTTTATAAGGCAAAAGTTGCTGTTTGTTCTGAGATCCGTACAAAACACATAAATGCAATGTGGGCACCACGTTGAATTTTTTAATGTTACACCTGGTCGTATGTAAAGTTACCACTAGGCTTTAAAAGGTTAAGTCTTTTCAGTTTCACAAAAGGACAGAGAGAGGACAAGGAAAAACAATAAATGCTTGAGACTAGTAAATGACTGTAGTCAGTTCTAAAGTACTATTTCTGAGATTCACGTAGTACTAACTATGTAACCTCTCCATTTGCTGCTACTGCAGCATTTGTCTCCTCTGCTAAAACCACGATCATTGTATTAAATACAGAGCCACTATAATTATAAGTTCCTTAATTTCGACATTAATTAGCCTTTGCGAACTTTTATCGAGCATCGCGATATTGCGGATTCATGCTATCGCTTCACAATCCAGAACCTGAATATTTGTCCGGACAGAGGCAATTCTGAGCGTGGTGTTTTGTAGTGTTTTCTGTCGGTGCCTTGCACGGCTTGTGGTTGTTGTCGCCGTCATTCGACTTGCATCATTAAATACACCTTATTGACTTTGAAACAACATTACTGTAAGAAATAAGAGTTATATCGTCTTGTTCTTATAACAAGGTCGTCTAAAGTTGTGGCAAAACGATACGAATTTTTATTTTGTTGTAGTCGTACTGTAGTGTATGAAAAGTTGGAAAATCCTATACTTCATACTATAAAACCAACAATTTGCGCACGCAAAGCATATACAGCAGTACAACATGCTCTTCTATGTTTTGTGTGCGCAAACTGTTGTTTGTTTGTTATTTCATATTATAAAACCAACAATTTGCGCACGCAAAACATATACAGCAGTACAACATGCTCTCCTATGTTTTGTGTGCGCAAATTGTTGGTTTTATAATATGAAATGCACCTATATCTCTTTGCACGGTACGACTAACATCGAAACGTTGAATATATCCACCTGGCTCCGTGTGTGTTCCAATCTCGTGTGTTTGTCAATAAGAGATTGTAACTTCATTTTACATAAGAGGGAGAGTTTCTTGAACTGGATTACCGTACACTTGCTTCTAAAACAGGACTGCTTCTTTGAATTAACGTGTTTATTACGGACCTGTTTTATTTAAAACCCTCTGAAATTCCGAGGTTCAGTGTTTTTGCCTACCACGTGATATAACCTTCCAAAACTCTACGCTCTTGCTTATGAGGTAATTATGTTTTGTGTAAATATCCCCGCCGATGCCAGTGGCCGCGCGAACTAAGGTGTAGGTCTGCGGCCGAGCGCTTGCTGGGATCGTGGGTTCGAATCCCGCCTGGGGCATGGATGTTTGTCTCTTGCACAGTGTATGTGTTGTCAGGTAGAGGTCTCTGCGACTGGCCGATCCCTCGTCCAGAGGAGTCCTACCGACTCTGGTGTGTGTCTGAGTGTGAGCAAGTGAAAATAAATAACCTCGACACCTGCTGTGAGTCGGTAGGAGAGACAAGGACTACGATGCGATAAATATCCCCACGACCACAGACAGTTTTCCTAACAGCTTTATGTGGTTTGTTTGTGAAGTAAACGTGCTGTATTTTCTTGAAGTAGGAACTAAATTTTTAAATACTACGCAGATATATTTTGTGCTTCAAAGGGTTCGTTCGGATCAGCGTATTGGGGTGCCAGAATAAGTATATTTCTGTCAGTGTATCAGCGGTACTAAGTCAGGTTGCGGGTTGGGTTCGACTTTTCATAAGTCTTCAATGTTGCGAAAAATACTGACCTACGCTTGTTATAAATTCTCCTCGTAATTCGAAGAACTCTTTGTTCTGTCGTATATCTACCCTTATAATAATGGAAAGGAAAGCGAAACGTACCATTAGACTATATATCTCATGGAACGGGTTCTGAAATTTGCTGGCTGACTGTAGTGACCAGATGTAACCTTTTGTGTTGGTGATGCTGAAGCTTAGGTTTCTTATTGGCAAATCCCATGTAAGGGGGCACAGATTTTTCAAAATTCTGGGAGGCACCTCAAAATTCTAGGCGCCAGAAGAGTGAAATGAAACAAGTTTCATATCGAGGTCCCAGTAATGTTAGACGCCAAAGTACAAAGTTCATTCGCCCTGGCGACCTGGCGAACGGGGTTTGTGCACACCTGTCATATATGGCTTGGTATTTGTTTCACTATCTGCGCTGCTTGGAGCTGCATGCGGGTCGCTGGCCATGGTTTGACAGACTCGGCACACTGGAAGCGAGTAATGTCCGTTGGAAATCTCTCTTGTGTTGCCATGGTGAAAGAGAGAAATCCAAGAGTGTTTAAACCTGGGTGAGTGTCTGGGCAAACAGATAGGTGCTAATTGGTCCTGCGGCAGTTTCCACACGCAGCAATCGCCTGCGTCAGTCTGGCGATGTGTGTGTGCTCATTTTACATTATCCTACAGGCAGTGACACAAGCAATATTCGATTTTTATTTGTATGTTTGCCATGCTGTTTTGCATGTAGGATGTTTTTATTTGTTATAATTCAAAGTTATTTCACTTAAAAGGATGTACATTTTCAATCATGTAAAGTGTATGGTGTTGGTGGCCACAGAGTTGCCGGTCATAACATTATAAGACTCTGTACGTCATTTGAGGTTTGAAGATGAGCAAGATGGGACAACACTGTTAAAATCGTGAGATATTACGTCCGTCTAAAACTAAGTTGGAAGAAGAAATTATGTTCGATGATTAATGTAACCGTTTCTCTCAAAAGTAAGAATGGAAATTTTATGTGAATGTCATGTCTGTCCTTCTGTCGGGCGGTAACAGCATCTGAATTTTTGGCCTGAGTTTTACTTTTCAAATTCGATGTGAAAGATTTTCATTGAAGGAAGGCGAGCAGTACAAATTTTGGTTAAAATCGTACAAGAGTTTCGGGCAATTTACGTGAAGATGTAATCCGTACTTACATTCTTATCAAATGTAAGTCCAACTTATCTATGAATATCTAACTAAGCACGTTCCAGACAAAATTTATAAAGGAGATTCACGCACAGCTATCATGTCCAATACACTTTCCCTCACGTCTTAAAGATCTGGAGTTGCTTAAACAACAGGTATTTTTTGTATAACGTCGATTCTTGAGGAATATTGCACTAATTTTTATAAAATATTTTATTGACGGTCCTTACACGAATTTTTTGAAGGACATGATTCTCCTTCTGCCTGTAATCTGGTATGATAATTTCCATTTAAATCTTACAATTTAATAATTACGTAAATCAGGGCATTGTTACTGTTCACAATATCCTGTAAGCTGACAGGCAGATTTCTCACGCCATCAGAATTACAAGTATACAGTTTTTAAGATGAACGTTCTTCACCCAATATTCATAGGCATAATATTGTGTCTAAATTCCGATGTTACGGGCCCATCTTCACGCCCGGATCACTTTGCCCTCGGGGAAACCCGGTACTTGTTAACTAGGATGCTGTAAGTTTTGGCGAAGGGTAGTCCTTCTGCCCCTGCCGGGATTCGAAAGCCCGTTTCGCTTTGCCCGTAGCCTAGGCACTATATCGACTACGCTGTGCCGGTTTAGGCAGTAATGTTCGATAAGCAGTAGTACCAAACACTTTAATCCACCTGTCTCTACATTTTGCTGTGAACTATTTCCACAGTACAGTAAAATCTGCGATATCCGGCACCTCTGGGACCAAAGGTTTGCCGAGTATCGCAGTTTTCCGCATATCAGAATATTATACTTGATACGTACCTTAGTGTACCTAGCAACCTCATGGACAGACCTAACCATTTAACTTGTCACTTGATATCCTGTCCTGTTTTCCATGCTGCACTTTCTAGTCCTTTTCACCACTACTTGGTAACAAGGTGCACACATAATGTAAAAAACAGAACACCAATATTTAACTATATATTTAAATACAATGTGGCGCTCTGTCAATTTTCCTGTTAATAGCGTTTTCCGTATAATCCAATACCGGATATCGCAGATTTCACTGTAAAGATATTCAGAAACTGCCGCGGGCTTTACTCTATATATTCCTTTTAAGAAGTTTTTCTTCATAGCGTAACGAGGTGGGTCTTTTTTGTGAAGTACTGATGACAATACACAGTTGTACAACTCTTGCCATTTTTTTCGAAATAGGTAATTTACGGTTTCGAATTCCTTACTTATGTTGAGCCACAGTTTACGGATGTACAGAGAACACTAAATGACTTGTTGTTTCTTTATTTTTGGTAAATGCACAGTGTGCTTCCTTGAGGCGCCGTAGTCCTCTGGTTACTCTTATTCTTTTGACCAGTGAAGATGGGGCCGACAGGGACTCCCGAAACGTCGTCGGCTAACTCAACTCGCACATCGTGTAATTGTCCAAAAATCAAGACACATTACTCATCTCACAGTGAAAGCTTAAAATCAAGAAGAAATTACTTCTCTTGAGAATACGGCAATGAACTCTTCTGTTCGATAAAATGCAAGGAATTTCTTGTCTAGTTGAGGACATACTGGCTTCTCAGGAACGAATCCTGTCCATAGAGTTATTTAGTAACCTTTCTACTAACAAGTATCTAAACAGCAGCTGTATGGGTTTAGTCATGTGTGTACATTTTTATATTTCTGATTACATGTCCTTCTCACCTTCACATAACATAAAGGAGTCCGGGCTGTTACCGGTGCCTTCTATGATTTTGTTACTGATGCAAATGATGCTCGTCATATGATCATAAAATACTAAGACCGCGAGTTTTATATATATTAACTTAAAGAGTGACGTTGAATTCTGACGTGATTTCTGTTATAAACGTTTGAAGTAAACAGTTTACCACGTTAAGGTAAATTAATGTCATCATTATGTATTTTGATTATTTATGTAGGACTGTATGGGAAATACCATAATTCAGTTGTCATATATTACAAATGATCCTTTAATTACACTTTCTTTTTAATGGAATCTTAACCTGCAACCAATAATTTTATAAATATTAACAGATTTTTATTTATTTGAACATTCTGCATTTCTACTGTGCAGACGGTGAAGTAGAATTCACCTGCGAATACAATCTACGCCTCCATAAAAATTCATTACATTACTTGTGCCTTACAAGTATATTCAGCAACATGCACTTTAATTCTTCTTGGCGAGGTTCATGTTTACCTCACATGTAGAAATTTACACGTAAATATATGTGAAGGTAGATTAATCCCCATCTACGCCATGAAGGCATACGAGGTCGTGGAGGCACAAATCCGATTATTTTTAAATTGGACTTCAGGCCGTGTTGAGTGACCGGCTTCATCTTTTGCCGCTTTATCCCAGCAGAAAGAGACCCCGGTACCCATTTAACAGGAGCCAGTGTGGGCTCAAGGACCGTTCTGGAGACATCGATAAACGGGTAAGTTTCTTGCGCCTACCGGGAATCGAAGCACTATTCCTCGGACACCAAGGCCGAAGCCTAGTCACTATAGTGACTGAGCCTTTTTTGTTTAATCAACAACAAACAGTAAGCAGGTTATTTATATAGTCGATTACGTTAGTAGTGGTTTCGGAAGTCAGCGTTATTGCAAATACTGTAATAATGGTTCCACGTTGTGCCATGGAAACTCTTTGTCTGGCCGAGATCTGTTGCTATGTGCAGTGCGCATGCCTGCTCTTGTTTGTAGTTCTGTTCAGTCCGTGATCTGCACATTATTGCAGGAGTTCCAGCCTTCCCTCTACATTAGCGCGCACGTGTTTGGGTCCTCTACTGAAGACAGCAGACACGCATGTTTTGTCGCACTACTTCATTAACCCTTTAAAGACGAAGCGTATCTGTTTTATATAACGATTCAGTGCGAACCGCGCTGTAAACGCTCTCCACTTGGGTTATAAAAACCAATCTGTTAATGTTTTATAAAGCAAAAGTTGCTGTTTGTTCTGAGATCCGTACAAAACACATAAACGCAATGTGGGCACCACGTAGAATTTTTTAATGTTAAACCTGGTGTATGTAAAGTTACCGCTAGGCTTTAAAAGGTTAAGCATCGAAATATGAACATGTTTGTAGCTGCTTCTAAAGCTGTATATTTGCTTAAGCACGGCATTATATGAAGATAAGTGGTCAGTTTCACGTCCTGGTCGCTTTACCGCAAGGGAGAAAACCACCAGTACCCTTCGGATAGAATTGGTGGTCACCAGTGCTGCTCTGGTCTGGACAGTTAAGAGAAGGGACCATTTTCTTGCTTGTACCGAGAAACGAACCCCTATCCCTCCGTGTTTTAGCCCATAGCGTAGTCGGTATAGCGAATGGCTAGGGGCGGGACGGTCCAGGGATCGAATCCTGCTGGGACCGACATTTTCCGTACTCGGCCCTTCAGTCCACCCAGCCTCGTGTTCAAGGGGTACCGTGTCTATCCCGAGAGTCAAATAGCCGGGGCATGGCTTTGACCTTCTCACCCCATCTAGCACCGAGGTTAAAGAAAGTGTAGAGCTATACATCTACTCCCCCTCTGGGCCTTCATAGCCTCTTACAGGATGAAATTCACCTTGTTACCTTAAGTACTATGCTGGCTGAGCTAATCCGGACCGCATAAGAAAGATTTTCCGGAGCGGTCGATTCCGCGTGTTCTTTACGGTCTTTGTGTAAAAGGTAGAGTTCTCCATACGACATGCCACGAAGCCACAGAGGACGAGCAGAGGTGCAGCTCTACCCCATCTGAGCCTCGGCGCTAAATGGAGGTGGACAGTCAACTCCACACCCCACAGATCCAAGGGATTCTTGTCGTCGCTAAAATGTCCAGGCCAGGTCTGCGACCTACAGAGCGTCTTATTCAGTGGGTACCAGGGGCTCTTTGAGGGGCTAAAGCGGCCAGGGAATCAAGCTGACCACTCAACTCCATCTACTTCCGAGGTTAAGAATGAGTGGAGTTATTTCTCTACTCCCCCTGTGTGCCTTTATGGCGTGGACAGCGACAACTTTAAAATTACTCTGCTCCTAAGCAATATCTATTATTTAAAGCCAGCAGGAAGTTCTATTTTAGGCCTACATCGTACTTTTCTATGCAGCAGTGTTTTAACGTGTTTTTAACCTTTGTTATTCCCTTAGCAGGTTACAGAGGCGCTAATCAAATGTCTCCTTATCGGACAGGACTCTGGACACATCACCAGTGAACGTTTCAATTTGTTCCGCCCGGGTGGACTGGGTAAGCAGTCTGTATGATTGACACAGCGTGCACAATAGCAACTGATGATTGATGTTGATGAAATGCGCCATTTGCTAGTTGGTGACAATGTCTAAATACAACACAACACATATGTACTAACTAAACACCTCTTTTTTTAAAACAAATTTTGTGTTTACATACGACAAGAAGACGCTAAATTTCTCACGTTAAAACTTCAATAACAGTGGCTATAATTGTGAGTAGCACATCTCGGGCCCCCTTGTATGTACAGTAGTGTTGAGGACGGGATGCCATCGCTTCCTACTGCCCCACATCCACCCGTTACACGTACAACAATGGGCAATAAGGTTCCGGAGCCGCATGTGATCACACACAAGTCTGTTAATGTGATTCTGAAGGAGAGAATTTCTTTTGAAACACTATTAGGGGGTTGGGGTTGTCCGTCCGCGTGGTTCTGTCATAAGACAGAATATCTAATATCAGTAATATATGCTTACTTACAGTGATTTTCAAAAATTTTCCGCACTCTTTTTTTCTGGCCGTCACTAGTATGAGGCCAACTTTCGAGAGGTGGAAACTCTGTTACTGGTTATATGACGTGTCATTACGCTGATGGTTACTGATTGATTTTCTTCGAATTTGTTGCTAGTAGTAAACAATTTAAACAAAATCTATCTTGGTATTTTCTAATTCCCTCCAATGAATAATATCAATATGGCGATCATGCGTGCCTGTGACGTAGGAGCAACACTAAAGTGGACCTAATGCAGCGTCTTGATGTTTCATATCGAAAATCTCCTCTGTTATGCGTCCATCGTATTCAGTAGGTCCCGTATTTGTATCCCTGAGTTCAATAAGGCGTTTTGTGGTTTTCTCAGCTCTTCTGGACGAAATTCGGATTAACGCCACAAACATGGCCACAACAGATTTCTCCCATATCGCTCTCAAGCCATTTTAGGCGTTTTCGAAAAACTGCGAAAAGCGACTCTTAGTTTCTTCATGTCCGTCTGTTCGCTTGGAACAACTCGGCCCCCACTGGACGGATTTTCATGAAACATGATATTTGAAGACTTTTTTTGAAAAGCTATCGACAAAACTCAATATCATTAAAATATGAGAAGAATAACGGTTATAGCAGGATTACATCCACAAAGTCCACATCGATTTGCATGATAACTTTCAGCGCGAGTTTTACCAACTGTACAGCCCTCCTTACTCGGTGGCATCACTGCAGCTGCTATGTAAGTAGGCGAATACTGGCATCTCCACCGCTCCGAATACATGAATATACCGATATATGCGCAAACGACTTGGCACACCCTCTCGCTAACGTTACCTGCGTCTGAAGCTGGAGACTTTGTGAAATTATTCCTGCTATACTCTGCATGAAGGCCTGTAAACATTTATGATGTCTTGTTGAATTCTTCTCAGAATGAGAAGTATTACAGATAAATTTTGTAGAGAAAGTTAGAACACAAATTTTAAGTTCAGTATTTTTTTTTCGAAAATCCTGCTGTTTATGAGAGCATGTGGAAAAGTATGGTAGATCCAGACAGCCACAAACGACAATAAAATAAGGCGCAAAAAAGATGCGAATTGCCTGCCGGAAAAGTAAGGCAAAACTACAGACAAACACGCGCGCGCCCGCACACACACACACACACACATACTTACATTCATAATATTTAATACTTATTGCTTTTCCACAGCAACAATGGTTTTTTGTTAAACCTTCTTGAGAAGAATTAACAAAAACAGAGGAGACTGCAATCAATGCCAAATCCTAAGCTTTCTAAAAATATCTATCTTGAAAAGATCCTTTTGGCAGCGTGTCGCAAAGAAACCTTACTATATTAATACACACGATGATATCTGTCACAGAACGCATTGCATATCCATTAACAATACTACCGATTAATGCTGTGAAAGGAAGTAATGGGCAATTACCTTAGCAGTCTTACGAAACTTAAACATTAATGTGTGTGGCAAAATGCAAAGCTTTGCAAGCTGTCAGCTGGTGCTAGGTGTCCTTAATACTGGGCTTTCAAAACTTGACATTGGTTCCATTTTATTTTGGAATTTATAAAATAGATTTCAAAATTTCTTGCACGTATTTCCCAGACAACTTATCTCGTATAATGTATCACTACGTGTGTAAATCTTGCACTAGGGAACTGTACTCCCTAAAGCGTCACCTGTTCTATATGCACCACTTATCACGTGCACCTGATAAGATCTATTACCAAACGTTTATCTAGCAACGTGTGCTATGTGCATGAGATATGTAAAAGCACGTAATGAGTGAGAATCGTCACAACAGATAGGGTTTCAATACGTAACGGGGCATAAAATTAACACATTTACTGTATGTGCATGAAACCAGAAGCAAGAATGCAAACTGCACATATTAAAACAAAGTAGTTATCACCAGAATCACAACTAAGTATCACTGTTTATGCTCCGTATTTTATACATTAGGAGAACTAATCTATAGCTAAACACTTCCAGAATGTATAGCGTTACAATATTGAAGAGCTCAGTACAATCTGCCTTACTTTAATCGTCTGTTCCACTTACTGACAGAAGAACTTACATGCCATTTTACACCTGAGAACTGTGGTCACGCTGAACAAGCGAAGCGTCCATTTTGGAGCCCTTTTATTGAATTTAGTACGGTCGTCTTTTCCTGTTGCGACATGTGTGTAATGCGTACGTGTTAAACAAACAGTTCAGTGTTTGGTATAGACATGGGGAACAAAACGTCTAAATGCCACACACCAGCCGAACATCTAGAAAGCCTTTCGCTTTTCGGCCATTCTGAAAGCGGTTGAGAAGTGACAGTTCTGTAGAAGTACATGGAAGTTATTAACTACACACACACGCGCACACACACACACACACACACACACACACACACACACACACACACATGTATATGTAGAGTCGAACTCGGTTATAACGTCATGAAAGGAACTGAATATTCTGTGTCGTTATAAACGAGTGTTGTAACCGAGGAATATAGTGGTACTGTTAATAAGGAAGAGTTAACTGGCACCACAGAATATGTGACGCTATAGACGAAGTGCAGTATAAAGCGATGTCGTTATAACCGGGTTCGGCTGTGTGTGTTTATATATATATATATATATGTATATATACACACATATATACACACACACACGCACACACAATATTGTATTGACTGTTGTGTGTTTCCTGAAGTGTACTTTATGTACGTGAAGTTTCGATAATTTATTTTGCTTCCGTCTGTGCCTAACTGTTTATTAGTATGCTGATAGAGTTTATGATTATTTTATTTTATGTTATTTTATTTTATTTTGAATGTAAAGTCGGTAGTCACGACCCAGCTCGAAACCTTTAAATCCTGTACTGCTAGTCTAATCGCCAGGCCACAGACCGTGAGTTACGGGCAGCCACCACCGATTTCCTTTTCTTACAATCCTGTGTACGTTGTATTTGGACATTGGAAGCCTATGTCAACTTGGGTTATGTAGACCAACTGAACTGACTCTTTGGTTAAAGACCTGAATTAATGCTAAAATGTTGTACCCATAAATATGAATGAGATCGAAATACGTGATGAGTAAAAGTTACAGAAACGAAGAAATTATTTCTCGTCAAGCGCGCGTTCTACTCTGCCTGTGGAGTGGCCAGTCAGTATAGTGACTGCGCTATAGGCTGGACGAGCCGGGGTTCGAAGTCCGGTAGGGGAAAGAGACTCATCTCTTCTCTGAACGTCCAGACCGCCTGTGAGTCCCATTCAGCCTCTTATTCAATGGGCACCGGGAGTTTGTTCCCGAGGGTACAGCGATCGGGACGTGTGTTAACCACTCACCTCCATCTAGGGCCAAAGATAAGAATGACTGGAGCTGTACTCCCACTCCCTCTATATGCCTCCGTGACTTAAACAGAGACAATTTTATCTTTACCTGAATCGATTCTTATAAACTTGAGCACAGTCAGTGAAGACAGCTGCTAATAACGCCACACCTTATGTTACTCACGATGTTATGGTCATGTGAGGAATATTCGGTAGTAAGGGGATAGAAGAGTAAAAGGAATGGGGAAAAATGCATAACCAGGAGCCTCACAGTCTGTGTTGTTTATCATACAACATTCAGATTATCCGACAAAGACTGAGATTAACAAAACGTGTTAAAAGCTACAAAATTTGAGTCGGGAATCTTGAAGTTAAGGGGCAAATTGGGACACCAGTTCCTAACTAGTTAACTAATCAAATAACTGACTCCATGGGGCAGAGCCCTTCTTGAGAAGGTAGTCAAGAAACTGCTGACATTCTAAGTATAGGGCCAATGTTCATTACCGCTTTCACAAGAGTCTGCCACTTGTTCTAAGCAACTACGCCTAGATGAAAGAGTGTTGTTAAATTTTCTGATAAAGCAATATGATATGAAGCCAAGTGTGGTTTCAGTTGTGGATTTTCTTGTGATCCTGAATCAGTATTAGTTTCGCAAATTTAATATTGTCCATATTGGAGTATTGCAGTATTAGTTTCATTTTCAGAAGGGACTGTACACCAAGCACGTGCTAATCCAGTACTATGTTCAATATCAGCGTCTTAAATGTTACGTAAAGTTTCTTTGGCAGTGAGTTAGATCAACTGCAGTGATTAACGGTGCTAAGATGTGTGAAATGACTGCGATACAGAGAGGGCTGCGATTGCGTGTAGGCTACGCAAGGTACAGCTTAGGGCCTGACATTACAAAGGGCCTCGCTAGAAAACTTGAAAGCATATGCAAATAATTAAATTTATATTACAAAATAATGATAGGTAATCTATTGTTGTTGTTATTGAATATTTTAGGTTGTTTTATATTGCTATTTATCGTAAATTCTACTACTGAACACGACAGATTAGACGGGGGGGGGGGGGCCTCTTAGAAGTCACGGCTTAGGGACCACAAGAATCTCAAATGCGGCCCCGGGTATAGCAGAAGGGGCAGAGAGAGCCACGAAGTATTTCATTGTGACATCTGAGGAGGCAACAAATCCAATCCCTGCCACTTGTTCAATCGGCACCTGGTGTCATTTCTCCAGGACTTAAATCCAACCACTCACCTTCATCTAGGGTCAAGGTTAAGAGGGACTGCCCCTGTAATTCCGCTCCCACTTCTGTCTTTATGACGAATAAACACGTATTTTCTTTCTATCTTCCCAAAGAGTTAACATTTGTTCCATATTATAAGTCAAATACATTCAAGGAATTTTTCCATTCTGTTTCTCTAAGATCCGTTTTAATACTATCCTCGTACCTAAGTTTATGCCTTCCAAGCGGACTCCTTCCTTGAAGTTTTTTCCACAGAATTCCTGCTTGATTTTTCCCCTTTCCATTCGCGACACATGCCCACTGTTCTAGCCTTCCTGAATGTCATCTTTCTAACTGCACTTGGCGAGGTGTACAAATTATGACGCTTCTCATGATTCCATTCTGTCCAATCCTCTTCTGTCTCTGTCTCTGTCTCTGTCTCTCTGTCCATCTGTTCTTTCGCATATCGAGACAACTGTCTTACACTTTCGGCTTGTACAGCTACCCTGAAGCTGCAGCCAACATTTTCCTCTGTAAACCTGGTGCTTATCCACCAAGCTGTAGACGTCCCATCCAAGAATTTTAACTTTATATTTACAGCTGTGAGAACCTCAAATATCACGAAAGGGAGGTATTTTTGACAATAATTCTTTTTACAAAGTGTGGGCCTGTGTGTGTCGCATAATGTGTACAGATTTAAAGTAAATGTTGCTAAGAGCAGGTTTTTAAGTAGCTACGTAGGCTGCTTACCGCCCGTTCTTCGTGACAATCATTTCGTTCGTGAGGCACTGAAACTTGGTCCATAGGTCGCGGTCATCCAGGGTCACCTGCAGGTCGCGTTCAGTGGGGTCGCCCTTACAGCGGCCTGCTGTTAGCTCTGATTCCACTGCAGACAGGATGTGTGACTGCGCCATTCCAGAAACGCGACGCAGCCGTCTGGATTGCGAGAAAAAATGCTAATGAAACTTGGCTAAAAACCTCATACTAAGAAACTAAGGCAAAGAAGTGTGAAGTATATCTTAAATCAAACGGACTTAGAGCTGTAGTAGTGTGTGAAGAAGTGAAACGTACTGATTCAGTGTGATCCAACCACGGAATTTCTCACACGTGGTGTTGAATTTTCCTCTTCCATTACAAAGTGTAACTTACGAGATTTTAATTCCTCCAGGCACTGAGAATCAATATTGAGACAGACTAAGTAGTTTGACAGATAGGAACCAACTTTTTCGGTAGAGTCTGCTGTCTCCATCTTCAAGGTGACAGCAGATTTTTCCACAACTATGGTATTCACATTCCAAAGCATAAAAAATCCTCAGAGTTTCAGCAGTGGTTGGAACCACAGCCGTTTACAGTGTTTTACTAAAATGCAACATTTCCCTTCCACCTGCTTTACGCTTCCTGTATTGCACGTTCTGCCTTTCGACTACATCTGTTGTAAGATACTGAGAGCGTCGATAAGCACTACGTAAATGAACAGTCATCAAGATTTAATAAGAGGCGAAATTTAGTGAGCCCTAACTTAGGATTAAGATAAAGATGCGAAATCTTCCAGCTACGTTTGTATAACTTACTAATATATACAAATTTCTAGTGATGTTAAAAAGAACGAAATCAAAGTAATGTCTTTAGAAACTTACATAAATTACAGGCTTACATCAACGTAACACAATGTTTGCCAGTGCGGAGGTGGGACACAAAAAGATGGCAAGAAAAGGGCTGTGATGGGGACGGGTGGGATATCAGAAGTACATAACGTGGAAATACAAGCGCTAAATATAAAGTGATTATAGCCTATGAGAGTAACACGAGGAGAATCAAAAGTGTCAGGAGGACATAATATAGATCAAATGACGATATTTAAATATTTAGGATTCAGGGGCTGTAATTGTTGGCGTCAGTGCTTGTTGGTCTACTAGAGGCGTCTTGAGGAAAACTACTTTACAGAGGTTTGTTAAAAATAATCATTGCCCTTTATGTTAAGTAAAAGTTTGTATTAAATGAGGGACGTAATGGTATAGGTCTATAGTTTATAGTCTCTAGCAAGTGTCTATTTGCAATGTCTTTTACACATGTGATTCTATTCACTTCGTTAATTACGCATCTTGAACAAAGTGCAGGAATCGATGGTCTTTAGACAAAGGCGATAGCTCGACTGTCTCTCTGTTGTCCACCTGTCCACTTGTCATTCATAAAGTCAGGCTGTGAATATTTTGCGCGAAATTGGTTTTGACTTCTAGGCCATGTATCCTATAAATTGTTACTCGGATCAAATTTTGTTTATTCTTGGTGCAACACAGTTTTTTACCTAGGAGTTGTCTTTAAAAGTTTCTCTCACTAAAGAAATGTCACGATAACACTTTTAGCCTAAGGAATCCAGTATTCATAAAAATTTAACCCCCTTCCTGTGTAACCTGCCACGTGTTCGGCCGCTGGGGAATCCCAGCTTTAACACTCGAACCGGACAATGAGCTGCCTGATCAGTAGGCCAACTGTCGCGTATCACATTCGGCGGCGATAGTGGGTACGGATCAATGGCATAGTAACAATTCGCAGGGGAAAGCAGAAGAAACGCTGAAGAAAACCTGCTCCAGTGCCGGTTCTTTCATCACAAACCTCACATAACACTCAGGGTATAAAGGAAAGATCCGCCCTGAGAATTCAACAGCTGAATGCCTGAGTTATGGCCTTGTTCAAGGGATCTATATCTGCTGATGATATATACACAATGTTTTTGAATTCATTTCGAAGGAACAGTTATAGGCCTCTAATGAAGCAGCCTACAAAGGAAAATAATTTATGATTCCATGTAGTATGGGTGGTTCTGCATGTTGCTAGTCACTCTTGGAAGACGAATTTTGTCCCATCAAAAATTTGGTTCATAATATCAAGAGGCGCGTTTATTCTGCGTGTCGTTCAATTGAATTCAGATCACAAATGGGGCCAAGAAGGGTTTCCGTCCAGGTGGGAAAACCGATCTCCTTTTAATGTTGCGCAGTAGACGTGTACTGCCAATAGGCCAAATTGGATGTCAAGGGCGATGAAGCGAGGAAAATCTGAAGACAGCCATCATTTGTGGCTGTAGCACCTGCAGTGCGAGTGCTCAGTGGGCCATAAGCTTTGGTCACATAGGAACTTGATAAAGGCTGATTTTTTATTCATCACTATTTTCGTTTAAGTATCTCCAGGTTCTGGGCGAAATTCTGTTGATTTTTGCGCCGTCTGAGTGTGAAATAAATTTGTGTCTAACTTTGTATTTTAAATTGTATTGTCTGCTATATGTGCAATTTGCCTAGACTTCGATAGCTGGTTGTATTAATGTGGTTGGTACGGGATAAATTTGAGATTCTACAAAGATCATTTCCCTGTAGAGCATTAATAACCTGCTCTTTGTAACGAAGTCAGTGCTTTTTTTTTATAAGTTGGGAACTAAATTTTTAAAAGTTCTTCACGTGAATTTTGGAATTAAAAGAGTTAACATATTTGTAGGGGTAATAAATGTCGCGAAGTACTGAGACGGTCAGAAAATAAGTTTACAATGCGCAAGCCTGTATACTGGGATCTTATTTTCAGATTTTTAAGGACTGTTTCAGGTTTGCATTTCGTAATGCTTTGTGATTTTTTTTAAGGAGGAGAGTTTTTCATTAGGCACGACAATTTTTACGGTGTCCTATACATTTACATGTAAATTGCAGCATGTGTCGAACTTACTTGGCCGTACTTATGTAGGATAGATAATACCTTTTTCAAAACCGAATGAAGTTAGTGAATTAAATGCTGAGTTTTTTGTTTTCCCTTCTTTTTTAATGTATTTGAGTTTACGTTTCATTTCTTAATTTCATTATTGCGTTCAGCTGTAATTCCACTGAATCACAACCGCTTAAAAATTACTAACGTCTTTAAATTTGTATTCACCAAGATTTTCCTTCAGCGCTGGGAATAGGTGATAGGCAAACCGCTCGGCGACGAATTCTTTCCTGCGGAATTACACACCACGTGGACCTGTTTTCTGGCGGGCCTTCCTAATTTTCCCCTGAGGAGCCCTTTGCACAGGAATGTCCAAATTATGTGCCGTCTAACTGACAAATTGGACTTCGATGAAGGAGAGAACAGTAAGAAACACACGGATAACAAGCCATAGAGAGGTTATATGCGTTGTTTTTTAAATTTGGGGCTGGAGAAGGCTGGAGAAGATTAGTTGGACCATTCACACGAAAAATTAAAACGTATTACATAGAGTCAAGGAGCAAAGGAGTATCCTACAGACAATAAAAAGAACGAAGGCTAACTGGATTGGTCACATCTTGTGTGGGAACTGCCTTCTAAGACAGGTTATTGAAAGAAAGATGAGAGAAAGGATAAAAATGACAGGAAGATGAGGAAGAAGACGAAAGCAGCTACTGGATAACCTAAAGGACACGAGAGGATACTGGAAATCGAAAGCGGAAGCAGTAGGTCGCACTCTGTGGAAAAACCGCTATGCAAGAGGCTATGGACAAGCAATAAGGCAGACTACGGAATGAATGTGCGTTGTCTTAACTGAAACAACACTGACAGAAATGTAGACGAGAAATGTGAGAAAAAAAACATAATTTCCAAAAATCTTTAGTTTGCAGTAAATTGCAGCATTGATTGACAGATATATTTGAATAAACATATAGGCCTATATCCGTGTAAAGAGACACAAAAACAGTTAGCCTACTATATTTCAGGCAAACATTATTTAAATTAAAACAGAGGTATAATTGTTGACATTAATGAATATACATTAGGCCTATGCTGTACTTCAGCAGGCTTGCTATGGGGCAGCAGTAAATAGGCTAGGCTCGCCACCTTGCGAGGCGGCTGGCGGAGAAAGCGAACAGTGAAGTGACGATGGTGCTCAGAAGCGCCGTGTTACCGCGATAAATAATATGAGGAAGTTCTGCGTTGAAGAAAACAAATATCAAGTGGGCTGTCATTGTCAGCATACGTAGGACTGGAATATTATCGAATTCCTTTTAGTATGTTAGATATTTTATCGCTTAGCTACACGGATCAGATCCCTGCTCAAGAAGCTAATCACCGCTTGGCCCAGTCAAGTCGTTTTCATTTTCCGCCCACTAAAATTTATATAACTTATGTATAATGTTCCATGTATGCTACATTCCCTGTCCATCTTTCTCGATTTTGTCACCCAGTAATATTTGGTGAAGAGTAGAGTAATGCGAAGTTGCTCCGTGCCGTCTTGTTCATCCCCCTATTCTAAACCACTCTCAATATTTCCTCAATGTGTCAGGTTCTTTTCCCACCTGTATAAAACACCAAACAAAATTATAGCGTAGTTTTTTACACTAGTCCGTCTGTTTGAATGTTTACGTTTTAGACAGAAAACCGAAAGCCTAATGATTCTTAACTGATGGTGGAAGTCTTTTCCTGAATATTAAAAACAGAAGTTCTTTATTTTGCGGTCTACCAAATATCTGCTTTAATATTTATGCCTACATTTTGGGCTGGAGAAGGTGGTGTTCTTAGTACACTTAAGTATGTAAATTTTACATGTTAAAGTAATTTCTAATGCTAACAAATATCAGAAGTTTATGGCTATGCCATTTTCTTTTTGATAATTCCGCCTGTATGGATAGTGCGCTGACACTATTAAACAATCCAAAATAAATTTTTGCTTCTTCTGGTCCATGCAAAAGCGATATAGAGCAGAACGCGGAATGGTACTTCCAGAGTCACTTCACATTCAATATGTCATACCAACTTCGTTGCCTGCATATATATGCTGCCTCCTTCTTGCTACTGAATTGGTTTCTTCAGTCCTTTCTTCACAAAATTACACTACTAGGCCACAAAAGGTAGCAGCTTTGTTTCAGAATTATACAAAGAACGATCCTAGAAATACCTCTGCCTGCATCGAACACTCTTTGGACTATAAACACAGCTCTTTCGGTTTTTGGACGGACTTTTCCTCTCGGAGAAGTTTATTGAAATATATGACAATATATGGACAACAACGGGCAGGAGAAGAGCGTTCAGTTTTCAGTACACATAAACACACAGAATTTCCTTGACTTTAGAAGATTTATTACGAAGCCCCTACCTTTGAGCCACTCAACAATCACCACAGATCGAAATGTCTCACACCACCAGTAATGAGAACACACTAGTATGAAAACTAAGCTAATTATTGTCACACTATTCCACACGACAATGTCAATTGTGGACACACTTCTCACACTCAAAACTTATTGTCGCTGTCTTCTCAAATGTGTTCCATGGTCTCTGTTTTCCCCTTCTACTGTATTCGCCTACATGCACCGCCCATCTCACCTGTGATTGGATGCTTTTGCGACTACATTTTGTTCTCATTGGCGGTTAGTACGCTCCCGTTGATGCGTCATGCACCGGGAGTGGAGACATCACAGTATAACAATACCCATCTCACACAGCCGAGGCGGTAGTTCCTCATTCCAACGTCAAAGTTCGAGTCCCAGAACGGTACATTCCTGTATTCTATCGTCACTTCACAAATTTACATCAAAGTGGAAATTAAGAGCTCATTCAATGCTAGCCGTTCTTGGCATTAAACTGTTAAGAATATTCGACTCCCTACATGCTACCAAAAATATTAAAAATCGAATATGTCGTAATCATTATTATCGTCGTCGTCGTCGTCGTCGTCGTCGTCGTCGTCGTCGTCGTCGTCGTCGTCGTCGTCGTCATCATCATCATCATCATCATCTACATAATCCTTAGGGGGTTAGGCAGTTAAGGTCAGTTCCTCATAAAAACGTACAAAACTGTAATGTCACACGTTGTTTTGCAGGAGTGTAAAATTTGGCCTGCCATTGGCCTGCCCAGCCTCTTATTTAATGGACACAGGCGTTCTTTCTCGGGTCTAAAGCGGCCGGGAAGTGATGTTGACCACTGACATCCATCCATTCCCCAGGTTAAGAATGAGTGGAGTTATGCTTCTCTTCCCCCTATGTGCCTTCATGAATTGGACTCTACCATTTTTTCTGACGATCTAACGCAAAACGTCAACTGGCTGTAGGTAACAGTTTACAGTTAACGCAGCTGTGACAATAAATGCTGGGTTCGTCTACGATTGCCATCTTCTGACGTGACGCCGCGTAACCTGTTAGAAATTCACAGACGTTTCGGGGGAATGTGCCGCTTAAACTTCAACGAAAGTTTACGATATTACGTAGTATATCCCAGAACACGACATCTTTACAGTAACCGCACTGAGCAAGCTTAAATACCGATTGAATTCTTCTGCCTCAGAATAGGGATCAGCGACGGGCTAATTTGAACACAGCAATGAACATTCCAATTCTGTAAAAGTCGAATATTTCTTGATAAGCTGACCTACCATCAGCTTGTCAAGAAATATTCGGCTCTGAAGCTCACTTTATAAAAGCGCTGGATAACGTTTAGACGCCAGGTCAGCAGCGGTTCGTCAGAACCAGAAGCAGGCAGGCCTGTATCAAGAACTGCGTGTGAAGGTTAGCTGGGCCGTGTTGTCAGCAAAGTAACTGCCACAACTAAACTCAGACGTGCTTAAGATGCCATGATCTTATTAATTCTGTACATCATAAGTGAAGGTGCATTTCTAACCATAGCGCCGCGATTTCCGAAAGAACTTTGCTTTTTGGAAGGTCCCCAAGCTTTTCCCGTCCGTCCTTCTGACAGGAGCATCATGCAGATGAAGATGAGTATGGAGCGCTGGAGGAACGATATTGACAGAGGAAAATGAAAGCATTTGGAGGAAAACCTGCACCAGTGCCACTTTATCCTGTACAAATGTTACGTGGATTGAAAGAGGGCCTCCGCAGTCAGTGGGCCGCGACTAACCAATTGAATCATGCCAAGGCCATAGAGACTAAAATTAACATGAATTATATTTAAAAATCCAGTTCGTACCGCGCAGTAAACACACATCTCGTTTATAAATACCAACCAGTTAATGGTCTGTAAGAAAACAGTCGCTGTTTCTTCTGAAAACCCTACAAGACAAATAAATACACTTCACGTACAAAACACAGAATTTTTTAAATACTAACACTGGTGGTACATGAAGCAAATTCTAGGCCGTAAACGTTTAAATAAGAAATTTTGGGCAGCGGAGAGATCAATTCTTAGGGTCTAAGCTACAAGTGTCCCTTTTATTCTGTCCCTCAACACGGTAAATTTATCGCATATAACTCATGCATCTGCCGGGTTATCATTGTAACCTAAGAGGGACAGTGTATATTTCGCATTTTGTTTGTTACATGCGCGCCTTATATTGCCCCTATCCCCTCTAGAAAGTAAGTTACACATGCAGCATACAAAATATTGGTTTATGCTACATAGGCCTCTGCTTTATGCCACGTCATGTCACTGCTGCATCTGCAGCCCGCACTTAATAAACCTACTGATGACGATTCATTAGTATGCTCTTGCAATATCTCACACTTCCAGATCAGAACAAGAAGAAAAATTAATTTAACTTGTTTATGTGGAAGGCTTTGCGTTCAGGAGTTTGCGTAATGACGTTATAATCTACTGGGCTGTGCTGATTTTGCGGTAACTGTATCCTAACATAACAAATGCTGCACCTAATTGAAAGCAAGAAGTTGGCCTTATAGCTGACAACAGGTGTTAAATATAAGACAGGCTTTAACTCATTAATAAGTAGATATTTGAATGTAGGCTATGGCAACTTCCATAGGGAAAAATCCTGGGTGAGGACGTTCTTGAGAATCTAATAGTCGCTGAGCTGCTCTAGAAACTTCAGGAATTTTATTAGAACCGACTGTTCGATAACACGTACACAAAACCTCCTCGCCACTCCTTATCCAGGATTCATATAAATCCAGTCCAGGCCCTTTAAAATTCTTTCTTTTATATCTATCCTAATATTACCCTGACTACTAGGCCTACATGTTTTAAGTAAACCATTTTGTTAAGGTTTTCCGATAAAAAGTGTACACATTTCTTATTTCTCCTATGCTTGCTATAGTCCAAGGCCTCTCCCTTCACCCCATTTATTTAACAGCTCTCAAACTATTTTAAGAAAATAAAATTCGTAAAACTCTTAATTACGCAGCTTTCTGTAGCCGTTGTTACCCCTCCGTAACATGCTGTTCTCGAACACACTCAGTCTGATGCGGCGTCATTTGTTGATTCGTGCCCGACGTTTCGACAGAATCTAGGACCTCATCATCAAGGATCGAAATGCCCATTCTTCGGAGACACGTCAGCCTCTCAAGATGAGACACAGACATGTCTCGAAATATCAGGCACCAATCAGTGACGCGGAGCCACGTCCCAGGAAAAAGGGAACCTCAACTGTACCGCTGTGAAGGCTTAAAATCCTACCGTCGCTTTTATTTTTTTTTAGAAAATTTCGGTTTCATAACATGCACTAAACGTTCAAGTTGGGAAAATGTCTTTACACCACCATAATTTTACTTTTTCTTTAATTTGTTTTGTTACTGAGTGTCCTCCTTAAGGATGATTGTTTACCGTACGTGTGTATGTGACACTAGGAAAATACAATGCAAGTAATAAAACACACACTTTTTTTATTGTATAAAATTGTTTTGTGAAATTCTCATGTAGTTCTTATTTCAGAATGAAGTACCATGTTTCACACCCATTCTAAGCAACGTGTAGAACGACTTTGGCATTTGCTTTTGTGATGCTGCATCTGTTAAAGCGGGAAATAGTTGCTTAATTGAGAGATCTTCAAACACACTCTTGCTTCACGGGGGCTTTCGGTTGGTTCATATACCGTCAAAATACAGAAGCTATCTTGATTAATTGCAGAGGTTGCTGAGCAGTGGTGTTGTGTATGTCACGTGATGAGTACAATTTAGTGTTTTTTGTTCCCGCGTACTGGGGTAGGCAAGGGTATAGAAACATCAGCGGATTGTGCCTACAGCTGAAACAGTTCCACAGGAAGATGCAGTTAAGAGGTACTTGTGGTCATTTTGAGATGTTTAGTTGGAAACCTTCGAGTTACTTTTATAGAGAAATATTATTGTGTCATTGGGTTAGGTACTTCCAAAGTGTAGTTAAATCTTCAATCGCGTATTTTCAGTTTGAACTTCAAGACAAATCATGGACACTGTACCTGAAAACCTCTTACTGAAATGGCTCTGCCAAACGCCACAGCTGTAAGTCGAATACAGAGGAAGAGCGAGCTAGGCACGCAATCTTTTTGTTTGCTGCAGACCTGAATTTTAAGTAGCAGCTTCTGAATGGACTAACAACTGTAGAATCTAAATATGTGGCATACAACACGCCAGCGAATTATTTATCTTATTGATGTTTTCTTGTTTCTGTGAATAACGGATAATAAAATCTGAATGGCTAAAGAGTCAAAGACATAAGGGAAGTAGGCTAGAATGTCTTAGATAAAACAGTGTTGAGGAAAGGAATAGCATCGTAAATCACTGTTTACATTTTCTGCTGTTTAAGGACTCAGTCCACTGCTAAGCCTATAGGGATTATTTAACTCTAGGTATACAAGGCAGGGGTGCAAACATTTTTCAGGTGTCTAGAAGCCATTTCAAATATTTACGCGTCAGATGGGTGACACGAAGTAAATTCCATTTTGATGACACAAAAATTTTAGGCGCCACCGTAAAAAATTAAGTGACAAGGGCAACCTGACGCATGGAAATCGTGTACCTCTGATCTAAGGTATATACCATTATATGTGCACCGCCATGTGCCTGTCTAATGACGGGCTGTCACTGTATTCACGCGCTAGCCCGCGGTCTTTCGTATCAGCCGTTTCTTTGTTGTTAGCGTACAGGAAGTGTGGATTGCATCTGTCGCAGTGCTGTCACCAGTTTATAATATTTTGTATTATATGCTCTCAGAATATGAGAGGAAAACGAGAGTCTAGGCAGACCAACCATAACCTTAGATCTTGGAAATGGCAACTGGGCTTTCTTCTCTGATTTCAGCCTTGAAGAAGGAGGTAGTATTTTCCTCCAAAATGTTTGTATTAGACTACGTCGTATCACAACATGAAACTGCATCGCTGTGTCCTCAGAACTTACCTATTTCTATTTCAGTGCACGCAGTGGATATTCGGTGTATGTCTATAACTGAAGGGGTAAGGCTTGTGGATTGTGTTTCAGAGGTTAAAGTTTTGAATCTCCGAAGGGACAGCGATTCTCCTAGGGTTTCTCGCGGCTGTTCTGAAACACAACAGATAAGTGCCGCGATACGACCTTACGTTAGGACATGACGGCTGATTTCCACATTGGTCCAAATTATTGTCTAATGTCGTCCGGCCATTCAGTCCTACGTATAGTCTGCCCTTGTTATTGCATTAAATGAGCTACAGACCAGTAAACACGTAGAAGTGTGAGATTTAAAGTTTTCGCTGCTTCATTGCTCCAGATTCACTTCGTGTAAGCTACGTTGTGTTTATGGGCGCGCATTAGTGAACCGCTCACTTATCGAAGAGTTAAATATTCTAGAGTCTTTAATGTTCAAATATAAAGAATTAAACTTTATTCCTGTGATATTATGGCTATATTGCTACTCGGTGTAAGACTTTATCCCCTCATTATTAATACAGATCTATTTGTCTCTTCTCTTTTTAAAACACTCGCTCTTTCCTGCTACATGTTTCGGCAGTTATTCTGCCTTCATCGGTCGCACATCCCGCAAGTGACGAATTGCACTGCAATGTCGTGGAGTCGAATTTGTGTTCCAATAAATACGCACACAGTTTTATTAAGGCTGACAAAATCAGACTTCAATATTTATTATATGTTAGTCTAGCCAATCATTCAGTTGTCTGTCTTAAGACAGGTCCATAGCCTCCTCCAAAGCGAGTTCTCCACACAGTGCGATCTAGTGCTTTCCCTTTCAATCTCCAGTGCCCTTTCTTTAAGTCATTCTGTAGCTGTTTAAGCCTTCTTCCTCGTCTTTCCGTCACTTCTACCATTCCCTCTATCTTTCCTCCAGTCACGTGTTTTTGAAGGCAGTTCCTACACAAAACGTGGTCAATCCAGGTAGCCTTCCTTCTTTTTATTATTTGTAGGATAATTTTCTCCTCCTTGGCTCTACGTAATACTTCTTCATTTGTCACACAATCGGTCCAGCTGATCTCCATCCTTCTTCAGCACCACATTTCGTAACTTTCCAGGTATTTCTGATTTACTTTCCGAAGTGTCCACTTTTCAGCACCGTTCAAAGCTACATTCCAAAAGTAGCACTTACTAGTTTCTTCCTTTAGTTTAATACGAGTCTATAACGCCTGAAATTAAACTAGCTTCGATAAATAACCTAAGAATCAAACAACGAAGAACCCCCATCTAAGCCTGTTACTTGCTTGTTACGTAAGCTTTGTTGACAGGTCATATTAGTGTTAGAGATATAGCATGTCACATGATGCAGTACCATTTTAACTCTGAATCATATGGAAGCTTTCTTGTCAATATGGGCCCATTTACAAATACAAATTTCAAAGGCATGTGTGTATGCGTAATATGTGGGCTTACTAAAAGCGTCTTGTCCTCTTTGCTAACCTTGTTTGTGTGTAGATCTGTGGACGTGGAAGTCGATAAAGGATAGAGTATTGTCGCTTAACACGAATTGACAGATTGCTGGTCGGATTGTGGGTGCCTGTGATGTTCCGACAGGCTGTGCAAACAAGAGTACGAAAGTGCTGTGTATTGTGAGTGCTGTCAGAGGTGTACAGAACAAATTGCAAGACATTTCTGTCTCCAAACCTGAAATCTGGCGAAATAACTTGCACAAAATATTGCAGTGATTAAAATTTATCAGTTTTTGAAGCAAATTTAATAACACTTACTAGCAGGTTTTGATTTAACATGGCAGTTAGTAGCCTAATAAGAGGAGATAAATATTCTGTATGCAAATATTTTAGTAATTCTGTCAAGAGATATTTCAAAACAAGGGAAGTATAAAGCAGACCTAATATAGATAAGTTTCATACAGAATAGGTAGTTGGGATAGCCCAGTCGGTGTAGCAACTCGCTACGACCTGGACTGTCCTGGTTTTGAACCCCGGTGCGGCAAGATTTTCTGCACCCATCCAGACTAGCGCCGAGGCCCACCCAGCCTCTTGTACAAGGGGTACCGAGTATGTTTCCCGGGTGTAAAGTGGCCGGGGCGCTGCCCTGACAACCAACCCCCTTCTAACACCGAGGTCAAGTGTGGGTAGAACTATACCTCTGCCTCCCTTCAGGTCCTGCTTGGCATGTTGCAGGACTGCCTGCCTTTACATTTGGGCAGACGTGTTACATAGCAGTGCGTCGTAGGTGTCCCAGTTCATGCTTTCAGTCTGCAGAACAGTTATTACCCTAAGATTTAACATTGGCAGTCTACTATATTAGAGACTAAAGACGCAGTAGAGTTTTGCGGTTAAAGTCTTTGCGTTAGGCTGTGTTTTTAATGGCTGGAACTTTATGGAATATAAGGAGATGCCACACACCACGTTCAAAGCTGAGAATCTACATTCTGCACGCACTGTGTATTTGTACGTATCATATGATTGTAAGGAAAACAAAGAATATTGTCCTGTACAGCATTAAACCCTTGTCTTGTAATAGGGGTGGGGTGTGTTCACTGTGACCTACGAACTTACGTAGGTTGTTACGCAGATGAGTAGCAATACAAAGTGGATTCTTGAATTTGGACAGAAAATAATCTGAAGAAGAATGTTACTGACTTTTAGTACCAGCACATGACGGAATGTGTTATGGGGAAATTCTAATAATGACGTTAGTAGGACTGCGCTGGCGAGGAATTTTGAGGGTAATATTGAAAGGGCAGCATGACAAGTGTCCAGCAAAACTTTAAATTTTGGTAGCAAATTCTTAGGTTCTACACAAATGCCAGCCTGCTGTAGGAACTTCTGTACTGAATGTGATCATCAAGAGCGAGAGATGAGGTTGAAGAGGACGTAAATGTAATGGGAATAAAAAACAGAGAGACAATGGCCAGAGACCGTCGGGAATGGAGGAAGCCAAGGCCTCAACGGACTGTAGAGCTTAGGAAGCAGAAGAAGAAGAAGAAGAAGAAGAAGAAGAAGAAGAAGAAGAAGAAGAAGAAGAGGAGGAGGAGGAGGAAAGGAGAGGAGGAGGAGAAGGAGGAGGAGCAGAAGAAGAAGACGACGAAGAAGAAGAAAGACGAGGAGGAGGAGGAGGAGAAGAAAGACGACGAGGAGGAGAAGAAGACGAAGAAGAACGAGAAAGACGAAGAGGAGGAGGAGAAGGAAAAGAACAAGAAGGTTAAATTTTCGCGTTAAAGCAGCTCTCCGAAATTTAATATCAAACTCAAGTAATATAACCTCTCCACTTCTTTCCTCAGCACACTCAGAACAGTCCACTTCCCATCACAATACCTTACGTCACTCCCCAACGGTTTAGGTTTCTTGCAACCTCCGTTTCCAGAACGACGACAGGACACTCCCTGTGAACTACACAGAACGGTCTTCGCCTGTTTAATAAATTTAGTGACAACTTAGCTTCGATTTCTGGCCTCCCTACCCACATTGCAACTGCCCCACATACCTACTGAATAGGGAACTCTGTCGGAGCTCCAAGGGTTTTGGACACTTTGGAGAAGAGACAAATGTCTTACATCTACCGGGATTCGAACCCTGATTCTCCGATTTTCCTGCCCGTAGCTAGTCACTGTAAGGACTGAGCTGTTGAAGGACTGTACATTTAGTGACTACTAGGATTAAAGTTTAATGCCATAGAATATAAAATGATTGAAGACTTAAGTTTTATCTTCTGCAAGTGACACGGCGTCTGAAAGCTGGGGCTTGGAAGCACAGTAACTGAGGCTCCAGTTTCTCACAGCCATCAATATCCAGAGTACTGTCTTCTGAGATGTGACACCGTGTAATTTAGTAGACGGTTACTAATGTTTCGAGAAAGCTTCTTGCCTCCATCTTCAAGGAAAAATCTTCGAAAGTTTCCAAGCACATAGGTTACATGTACTAAATATTATGAGCTCTGTAATTTCCGAGGCTGTAGAACAAGGAGAGAAATAACAGCGAAATAAACGCACTTAAGTGTAGGAAGCGTGACCTCACAGTGAAATCTAAACAGCGATAAGAAGGACGTGTTTCCAGCACTCATTTTACATGAGTAACTGCTCGATGTACGCAGTGGCGCAGTTGGTTGAGGCACTGAGCTACAGGTCGGAGGGTCGCGAGTTCGATTCCCGGTGGTGTCATCGGAATTTTTCATAATCTTTCCGGCCGCACTATGACCGTGGGGTTGACTCAGCCTCTAACAGAAATAAGTACGTACAAGGAATATTTCCTGGGGGGTAAAGGCAGCTGGTGCGTAGGGCTGACAACCTTAACACCTTCACGTGCCGGTTGTCTTGACATCTGGGAACGTCAACTTCCTGGAACCCTGTAATGGGAGAGCTTTTGCTTAAAGCACTCGGTGTGCTGCTGACAGCGCACTGGATTTCCATCCAAGAAAATTCAGGGGACAAACGCTGCTGTTTTCGGTACCAGTAACAGGTGACTGGTATCGCCACGACAGGTCAAATCTGTCTGTCCACCAGCAGTCTCAATTCATTCACGCCGTGTCCACAAACACAGCTACTTGTCGGGCGACACAGTACGCGGCCCTTTATTGCCGGAGAGTGTGTGATGTACCCTTCCTATAAATGTGTGTCATAAAATACTAAAACTCCAACCACCACCACTCCCCCCCTCCCTCTTCTTTCTTCGCTATCTTTATGGACACGACTTTTCTTTTTATCCTTTTTGAAGGTATGCCGACACCTCTGACATTCCAATTTTAAAAAAAAAAGGACAACTCTGTACTTGCCTAGGACCTCCCACATGAACGGAACGCTGATCACTTACAATCAGTATAAAGCATTTAGTGCGGTCATTGCATTTATGTTTCATAAGGATACCGGCAACCGATCGCGGGCTTTGGGTCACGGAGTGCAGAGCTACAGGAACTGAAGAACGTGAATGTCCAAAAATGTTCCTAATACCGAGATATGCAATGTACGTATGACATTACATTGCGGCGCGTTCGCGTAAGCATGATTACTGTGGAAAAGTAACAAGGAGTTTTATGATTTCCCACATTATCTAATGAAAGGCATTATTTTCGGAAAAACGTTATTGGACGTAAAATGTGTTTTGATTTGCTCTACAAATTTTGTCTGAAACATTTGTCATTCTAAGAAGAATTCAGTGAGTAATGAAATTTACGTCTGTCTTCACGTAAAGGCCCGTTATTCTTGTTAGGTGTTAATTAAACTTGAACTTCTTCGACAGATTCTCGAAAAATCTTCAAGTGTGAAATTTCACAAAAATCCGTCCAGTGTGAGCCGAATTGTTCCTTGCGGGCGGACAAACTTGAAGAAGGTAATAGTCCTTTCTAGCAACGTTGCAATCGCGCCTAAAAATCAGGCGCTTTACAAATTCACTGAAATTTTCCGCTTAAAAGGAATATGGACCGCTTTTTATATACCAAGTGTTCGTCAGGGGCGGCCTGATTGATTATATAGATGGCCCCAATGTTCCCTCCAAGCTGCGCAGGTGCAGGGCCGCGCAGTAAATGAAATGATCCCGCGCACACTGAATTGTTGCCGATCAGCTGGGATTTTTCAATGTTCATTGTAAACATTCTTATTATGCATATTACAAAAAATTTTTTAAAGTGCCGCGCAGTCGTCAGGTCGTGTAAAAATTTTCTGCTCAGAGCAGTAGCAGGTCCGCGCAGCTGTAAAAAAAATTAGAGGGTATGTTGTGGATGGGTAAGACTTCCAATTAGTAAATTTCTTCAGTTTCTGAAGAGGACAAAGTATCGGTTTTCTGTGGCGTTTAGGCCGGGTCCAGATTAAGTATATATTTGTCAACTTTTCGAAAAACTTAAAGGGTTACCGCCTTCATCTTCAGGGTCAAGCCGTCCACGAAGAATATAAACTACTCACCAGTTGACACCCAGAAGACTTCAAACGTCAAAAACACCGCTGTGAGAACCTCATACGTTACGGTTATCAAAGACTGTTTGCCTAGTATCAGTTCGTGGACACTACGTCAGAAGCTGTCTGAGATATGCAGTTTCCACGTAAGTACCATCAATATAGCAGTTTTCTGTGTTGTTTCACCATACAGTCTGGTAGACATTTATGAACATTTTGGAGAAACTTAGTGCATCCATCTTCAGGGTTTTCTATCCTGAAGACACAGCTATAGGCCTATATACGTAACTCCTCTCCAAGCACGAACTACGTCCCAATATATGTCATATACGGGGAACCGGGATAGCGCAGTCAGTATGCTGACCAGGGTACGGCCTGATGGTTTGGGGTCAGAATCCCCTTATGGGCAAGGGATCTTTCTGTTCTCCAAAATATCTGGACCGGCTCTGGGGCCCACCCAGGCTCCTGTTTAATGGGTGTCGGTGTTATTTTCGTGGAGTAAAGCGGCCGAAGCGTAAAGTTAACCAATCATCGCCACCTTGCACCGAAGTCAAGAATGACTGGTGTTATACCTCTTCTCCCCCTATATGCCTTCATGACGTGAACAGAGAAAATTTTTCTTTTTTATACACAAGGTATTTACAAATTAATTGGCGGTAACTGATACGTTGCTGGTACAAACACCAACCGGTTGACACTAGTTAGGCAAGTGAGTGCCACTGCTGCCACTAGTTAGGCAAATGAGCGCAACTGCTGCCACTAGTTAGGCAAGTGATTTCCACTGCTGCCACTAGTTAGGCAAGTGAGTGTCACTACTGCCACTAGTTAGGCAAGTGAGTGTCACTACTGCCACTAGTTAGGCAAG
>BLKM01003049.1:1164788-1202288 GCA_013340265.1 Coptotermes formosanus
GCAGTACACAGTCAACAGCACGTCCTCACTCAACTATAAAGTGCAACCTTAGTGTAACGATAACAAAAACGTTCTCCCTGAAGATGACCGAGCAGGGTCGAAACATGTAGGAGTGTGTTATGATTAATGATAAAACTCTCTTTGTGCATTTGTTGGTGATTAGTGTTTTTGTCATACAGTTCTTTAGTCATAGACACTAACAGCATATTCCATCGGATTTATTGTGTTAAGCCTGAATTTCTATTTGTGAAACATTAGGACCATAATTACACTAAATCCCTGTAATCTGCAGAAGAACTTGTCTGAGTCTCTTGACAATTCCGAAGCCATTTAACATCTTTGTGTCTCATTAGATGCGCCATCCTAAATTGTGTAATGCATTTAATTCCCCACTCCTATCCTATTATCTGCACGGCCAATGTCCTAATCGAAAAAAAGAACGGAACGTTATCTGACGTAACAAAATAGGTCCATGTCGTCCATAATTTTGCTTGCCTTCAAAACAGCCAATTTAAAACACAGAACAAACTATCTAAAATTAGTTCCTTCGTGTATTTTCACCATTGCACACGTGATATGCTTACGTAATCCTCGCAAATTTCAAGCCACGGTACAAGATGGAGGTTTGGCCAGACATGTATGGAGGCCATGTTTTGTGTAAATTACATGTCGCCACCGTGAACTCGGCTCGTCTTCATTATCGTTAGCATTAGAACAAACCGTCTAATTAGACCTGAAGTAAGCAGAACCAGCCGAGCGCTAAATGAGAAGTCATCGCTTGAAACATGCTTCAGGCTGCGTGAAAAACGGCTTTGTTTCTTTTTTTTATAAGAAACTAATTTAAATAAGAGCATTCCCTGCTACAGTGAACTTCTGTGTAGCGGCATGTAATCTGGGGTACGACGTGCCATAACACAACGAGAAGATCCGTGTCTATTGAAACTAGTATGTTTGGGACCGGAAATAAGGGCCTCATTTTGGGCTACATGCATAGATCAAGTTAAGGTATCAAGAACTATACACAGTTTCGTTTAACAAAATAAACAACACATTACACAAATACGTAAAATACATGAAAACCTTACTGTATTTATATACCGCTACATGTTTCAACCCCTTTCAACCATCTTCAGGGAGAACGTTGTGTACATCTATTGAGCTACTTCTGTATTTGTATGCTGTGTTCGTTATATTATTAAATAAATCCTAAGTTGACACTCACCATATACTAGAAAAGACACGTTCAGTATTTTTGTGGACAAATGTTTTGTAAACCGGCAAATTCGAAAACCCATTAAGAGATTGAAGGATGATTTATTCTTAATTTTTTCATATAATGGCTTTTGTAAACTGCTTAGACTATAAAATTTTGAATTAGAGGGGGATTGCAGATGACGAGTTGAGAATGTGCTGAAAAAGACAGCGCTCTAATTTTTTAAGGATCTATGACAGTATTTTCCAGGAGGAAGTCAGAAAACGCGTGAAAATTGACACGTAATTTACGAGTCCCCACACAGGGAAATGTGCCCCTCACTAGCCATTTACGAAGATCCACAAATGCCCGTTAAATAACGGCGTTTTGTCAGGTAACGTTGAAATGTGTGCTAAGGAAAGGGCAGGGAGCCGGTATAGCCTACTTAGCGACTAACTACTGGTTGGAACTTCACTGGTTTAAACACCGTCCAGAAAGTCTCTGGGGCTCAACCGGCGTCCTATTAAATCGCTATCAGGTTCTTTCCAGGGGGTAAAGCGGCAAGAGCTTAATGTTGACCACAGGCCACCATCTAATGCCAAGGTTAATAATGAGCGGAGCCATAATTCTGCTCCTCCATACGCCTTCATGGCGTGGACTGGGGTAACTTTTCCTAGTATAGGGTTTGTGCGGATACGAAGTGGATTTTTCTGGCTCAAGTTGGCTAAGCTAAGCAATAAGCAGCCTTATATGTCTCGAAATTTTTGCGGCGACAAAATTCAATGGAATCCTCTGGGGCTAACAGCCGCTTCAAATAATTTAAACACGTCGACGTTTCGAAGACTAACTCCGTCTCCATCCTCAGGAGAGTAGGGTATTACTCTGCACTCAAACTCCCTTTCTTATATACCCACACTGCAGGCCTGGCTCAGTTGGAAGCGATCCAATCAGGAATGGTGGGCGGAGTCCAGAGAGTGCTCAATCTGGCCTAGATTCTCACTGGATGTGTTTCGGATTCGTTCGAGCAAGGGCCGCCAGGTTCTGCTAAGCAGAAGTCCACTGTGCCTGTCAAAGTTGTTGGGATGCAGTTGTATTTCAATCGCCTCCATCACTGTGCGGTCCATATATCCATATATCCGTATACCCATTCCCTATTTTAATTACTTGACGCGGCTGTCAGCCCGACAGGATTTCATTGAACGGTTTCGTAGTTGACTTCAAGTGACTTTTAGCAGCCGAAACATGTGTTCGTTATACGTCAGTTACTCTACATAATCTTATACGAAACATGTTCATGAAACTAGCTGTTTTGAGAGGAGTATGGATTTGGATTTATTTGCGCGTACTTACAGGGAATTTATTTGGTGACCCAGTGGTGTTGGAGCCTATCAACAAGGTGGGATATGACAGCCAGCCCCCCCCCCCCCGCCCCCCGACTTACCTCCTGGATTTAGTAAATTATGTACAGAAGTGAAATTCTCGTAACGGAAGGTGCAGAGTACTGAATTATTTGTTCTAATGTCGGCAATCCCTTACCATTCCTGATCGGTGTCATAAATTTGTAACGGAAGTCAACAAAACTGAATACAGTTAGGTCGAACTGAAGTGCAGGTGAGTGCATAGATGGATGAGGGCTGTTACTGACATCTAGCGAAAAAATGGATCTGCCGGGATGGTATTTGGTTGTTTATACCGCCAGAAGTTTGCCAATTTCCGCTCAAGTTCAAAGTTTGCCGCCTTCCTTCTCTGTACTATGCCACCCCCCTCCAACTCCACAATCTAGAAGCAGTCAATAAAGGTAAAGAGAGAATAAATTTATTTCTGTGCACGCGTATGCGGGTGTGGAGTCACACCTCCACTCATTCTTAACCTCGGCACTAAATGCAAGTCAGTGTTCAGCTTAACGAACCGGCGGCTTTACCCCCAGGGAAAGAGGTACAGGATGTGCCCAGTGAATAGGGAGCGGAGTGGGCCCCAGAACGTGTCTGGACACTTTAGAAAAACAAAAGTACCTCGCTCCTGCCAGGAATGTGACCACCATTCCTAGGACGTCCAGCCCGCAGCCTGGTCACTATACTGACTGAGCTATCCCGGCTCCAGTAGCAGTCGTTTCTATGGACATGGTCCATGATCAGCGATTAGGAACTTTACATTGCCGTGAACCTTTGTAATGGAACATAATGGGCACTGAGGATCCGTGATAGCTGAGTCAGTGTCGTGACTAGGCTACAGGCTGGGCAATCCGTGATAGCTGAGTCAGTGTCGTGACTAGGCTACAGGCTGGGCAATCCGCGTTTCGATTTCCGCACTGGCAGCAGATAATTCTGTTCCCCGAAACGTCCAGATCGCCTCTGGGGCCCACACAGGCTCCTATCCAATGGGCACTGGGATACCTTCCCCCAGGTAAAGCGGCCGGGGCGTGAAGTTAACTACTCACCTCCATCTAGCGCTGGGGTTGAAATTGGGTGGAGCCCAAGCGACTAAATTTTGTACGGTGGGCCCTAATAATTTTAGATCTTCCGTGTGGAACTTACTTCATGTCATTCTTTTGGCGCCTAGAACTTTGGTGTACAGCATAGAATTTTGGAAAATTTGTCCCATGAATGGAGCTGTACCAGTACGCCCGCATATGCTTCAAGGCCTGGACAAGAAAAATTTTACTTCTTTTCCCATGTCCTTCAACACCCAGAAACTGGTCTAGGACTTATGTTTCAGCCAGTAAGACATCATGAATTCACTATGACTGTGGGCTAAGAAAGGATAAAATATTGTACGCATATATCACATGTAGACGTACGAGTGCGTATAAGGAATTCTGGAATAAATCACTGCGAATAATTTAATGAAAAAAATGCCCACAAACTACGGGTATGTTAGCAAGGAACGTGTAAAAATAGGACCGAGGTTAGGCTTAGTTGGTAAGTCTGTTCCGCTTAAACAGTAGAATTTGTTAGCCTACGACTCTTTCAAATATTACAACTAAATCACTGACTGCTTAACTAACTAACTAACTAACTAACTAACTAATTAGCTTTATGAAATAGAGAAAGTTGTATTTCCTCACCTAGTTGAAAAATTCCCCGCATTCGAAGGAACACACTTATCCATTATATTTTTCACAAGAGCTCGCAAACTGTCTCTGCCGAGTCAGATGAGTCTAATTTACATCCTCCCATGCTATTTCTTTAGGATCTCTTTTAATATTCAAAATACTGTACATTTTATATCTGTTCTTACAATACGTCACGTGTGCAGCCAAAGGAGGGGCTTCCCTTCTGCAGTCCTCGCCACATGAAATTAAAACTAACAGACTTTGTAAACACGACAATATCAAACGCGTTACGTGCTTAACACTACAACTTAAATCAGCCACTGGCTGGTACATTTGGATTTTTAAAAATAAAATACAAAACGTAGGAACTGTTAGATCAACTTTAAAGGAAAAGAAGATTAGATCTTGTGATTTGAATTAGGAACGTGAGTCATGGAATATATAAAAAGGTAAAGATATCCCTATACAGGCCTTGACAGACCGCTAGGGTTCCAGTAGGTTGAGGCTCGCAGATTCCAGACAGTCGGCAAAGAAAGTGGCAACGTTATTAGCCATAACATGTAATGTGTAGTTACATTTATACGTACATAAATTCAGCTGTAAAAAATGTTATGTAATTTTTATACTTGTGACACGACTTTATAATATACTTTTTAAAATTAGACGTAAGTATGCTTTCTAAATACAGTGTTGGCTGTTTCTAACATATTTCAATAATAATCAGAGAACCTCCTTGAATGGTTCTATGTTCTAAACACCGAGCGTATTACTCTGTCATATCAGCATACTGCATCAGTGCTGTCATGCCTCTTGAGTGGACAATGTAATGTAATTTCAGGCCTCTACTTCGGGCCAGGCAATTATTGGGGGTCACCTACAGCGGGTATTGAGGCACCTGGCCGTAGTCGCAATACGGTGGGGTGTCAGTTGTCAGTAGCAAGCATGGTTTATATGGACTGAACGCATTGGTAGGTATGATTAAATTGAAGGAGCTCTAACGTTTCATTCAAAGCACTTATATTTTGCACCACAATTTCAGTTAACTGCGCGGTGTCTGGTGGTTACAAAGTGAAATGGAAAATATTTTGCACCACAATTTCAGTTAACTGCGTGGTGTCTGGTGGTTACAAAGTGAAATGGAAAATATTTTGCACCACAATTTCAGTTAACTGCGTGGTGTCTGGTGGTTACAAAGTGAAATGGAAATAAGTCCTTAAATTCCATAGCCCACCCAGGAAATTTCCGTCCTATGACTGAGCCGTATAGAACACGCGTAGGTCGGCAGGTAGCATTCGTGGCGGTAACACTTAGCTAGATTGCTTTATGGCTGCAACCAGAGCGGGGGCTTTGTTCTTAAGCCCTCAGGGGTAGACAATGGGACGTGGCTTCTTGAAGCAGGGGTGGACAGTATGACACACCGGCTCCGTTACAGGTGTTCCCTTTTTCGTAATTACTTATGCCTTACCGCACGCAAAGTGCATCATATGAACATATACAAGGAAAAGGAGTCCTGTGTCTTTGAGTTTCCGCCAGTACGCATGTTGGAATTTCTACCCTTTTCCTTTTGCTTGATTTCAGGCTTCCGCCGCAATGTAAATGAGGTATTCGCTCTTCTGGGATCTTACACAACCCTGATTGTTTGTTAGTTACCGACGTTTTGGGGCAACCTGTTGGTCCCGTCTTCAAGGGTCAAACAGTCTTAAGTTTTCTTCGACTGCTTGACCCTTGAAGACGGGACCAATATGTTGTCCCAAAACGTCGGTAACAAACTACCAATCAATGCTGTGTAACACCCAAGAATAGGGAAGACGTCTTCAGCGTTTCCTTTTCATTGAATATCCATGAAAGGTGTTAGTAGAAATCTGGTTGTTCGCTATACATCTAAGGCTGGGTTATAGAGCTAAAGCTTTGTAACTCATAAGTGTATCAGGGACACTTGCAGGCTTGTTGTATGACCGCATGCAATGCGACCTTCTTTAATATGACTGATCTCCGTTAACGCCATAGCAACGCCAGCATATTTACTGTGACAGGGTGCTGTTAGTGCCACAAAATCGTAAAAGTTATGTAAATAAGACAGATTTATTCTATCTGCAATGTAGTTAATGCTGCTCTCTGTAATTTGCGATATGTGGCGTCGATAAAACTGAAAACTGACATTAAAGTAAGTCGTAAGCCGAGCTTGTGGCGTGAGAAATAGGTTTGGAAAGAGGTGGCCAAAGAGTCGGTCGCGGCCTCCTTTCGGTCTCTATCAAATGCTATCAGGCTAGTGGGATAACCAAGGACGCATAAACATTACACGAACGCACCACATTGGTACGTTATACGTAAATTACCGAACGTGTTAATTTTTTCAGCGTAGTTGGGATTGATCTCGAAAAACTGGACTTCCATATAGGTAAAGTTGAAGAAGTGAAACTCATTTCTAGATTCTAGATTACTTCTAAATGCTTGCAATTTTTGCAAATCTACAAAGACTTAAACCTTTGTTCATCAAATTTATTTCAAATTCGATAATATTAATTATATTAGCCGCCTCTAAGAAGCTTGCTTCAGAAATAGACATTTGTAAGTCTCAGAATACGCTCATGCATCGTCAACACAATGTAGAACAAAACAAAACATAGGGATAGCTGACAAATCCTTTGGCAATGTGGAGAAGTTCAAATGTGTGAGAATGACACTAGCAAATCGAAACTCCATTCGCAAGAAAATTGAGAAGACATTTCATTCATGAAATTGTTACTATCATTCAATCCAGAATCTTTCGTCTCCGCTTTTACTATCGCGAAAGGTATAGATTGAAATGTAATTTACAAAACTATAATTTATTCTGTTGGTTTACGTGGGTATGAAACTTGGTCTGCCACATTAAGGGCACGACAAAGGTTGGAGGTGTCCGAGAATACGGTGCTGAAAAGATATTTGGGTTAATTGGGAGAAAATAACAGGAGGTTGGAGAAAATTGCAAAACGATGAGATTCATAACATGTACTCCTCGCCAAATAATGCTAGGGTGATAAAATCGAGGATGATTTTGGCAAGGCATGTAGAACTTAAGAGGAAGAAGATAAATGCATGCACGGATTTTGTGGGGAACTTGAAGGAAAGGGACCACTTGGAAGACCTAGGTTTAGATGCGAGAATACTATTGAAGTTGATCTTAAAAATAGGGTGGCTCACGATAGGCACAGGTTGCGTTCGGTTGTGCAGACGGTAATGAATCCTTGGGTTTTTATTAACCAGCTGAGGAAATCTTAGCTCTACAAGAAGGGTACCGCTTTGTGGATTTAGTTACTTAACTATTTGTTTAGTTAGCTAAGTATGTGTGGTTTCAGTTTTCTATCCATGAAGTATGTCACATTTATTGTAAACATAGTGAGAAGTCTTTTGTCACAGTGCAGCATCCTAGCGCTCATTACTTTAATCATACACGGTATTCATCACTCGAAACCGTTTTAAATGTGTCTCTTTCCATACAAATATTTGGCACAGGGCTGACATGATTATTTAAGCAGGC
This sequence comes from Coptotermes formosanus, assembly GCA_013340265.1. Classification (NCBI taxonomy): domain Eukaryota; kingdom Metazoa; phylum Arthropoda; class Insecta; order Blattodea; family Rhinotermitidae; genus Coptotermes; species Coptotermes formosanus. The sequence goes on from BLKM01003049.1 coordinate 1,172,553, forward strand.
CTGTTTAGGTAAGGGTAGGTGCATGCAACTCATGAAACTCCTCAAAGATGTGATCTCTTGGGGTGTGACACTCTGTAGCATGGCTGATAGGTGCCTACGCTGTGGCGGAACTTCCTCCCTGTCTCTTCAGAATAGATTACTGGAGTGTTTCTCTCCTCTCTTCAAAGTAGAAGTGTTACTCTTCTGCGTTGAAGATTGAGGTAGCAGGTTCTTCAAACACATTAGTACCCACCAACCAACCTACACAGTGTAACATTCCGATAGCCTTGATATTCGTTACCATTAGTTCCTCAACCCCCAAGATCGAAACTCCTTACTGTGAAATATTCCCCAGCCTCCCGTTATTAACTGTAGGCTTCACAGATGGCTGCATTACATGGACGTAATTTTGTAGTTCCGAGTGGCGTAGCATGTACCACTTAGCATTGGAATTTGTATTATATTCCGTGAATTTGTTGGAGCGAAGTGATTTGCCCATAAACCTCGTCCATGCACAAAAAGGAATGTCCATAACTATAATCGTATTCCTGTACGCTGTCTCTAAGCTTTCATTTATTTGGAGCAAACTGTTTTGTGTAAATAAAGGAACGCCTTTCCGTTCACGATTCTAACGCTTTTCTGTCTTCTGAAGTACCGCCTACATTGTGGAACGCAGTGAACCGCTTCTGCTATCTGGTGAACCATTTAGTCAACTTGCATCAAATGACCGAGTTGTATGGAGGGAAATTTCCTTCACGGCAACTCTGTGGTGTGGTAGTCCCGATTTAAACAACTGAAGCCTTGGCGCCGTTTTACGCGGCCACTGTCAAGGTGTTGGATAAGTTTTTTTTGGTATTCTCGCAGTGTTCGTAAAATTATTTTTATAAGGATAATAAAACGAGTATTAGTTGTATCTTTTTATTATTTTAAGGTTTTATAATGTTTTGACAGGGGGAAACAATATGGATCAAACAGTGTCGGTTTCCAAGGTAAAACATGTGAATAGAGTTGTGGGTGGTGTGAGTTTTCCGTACTTTAATCTGATTAGGGGTTAAACTGTGTAGGAATTTGCAGTGGATGTAATATATTGTGTTTAATTTTTAGGGCTGCTTTGTGCACAAACCACAGAAGCGTAACAAAACCACGCCAAAGAAGCAAAGTACAAATAAGCAATCGTGGTACAAGGCATATAACAGTTTATGGTCGTCTATTGAAGTGCAGCTGGAGGTAATATACAGCAATGTACAAACATACGTACATACATACATACATACATACATACATACATTCCGTGGATCCATAATTTTGTCACAAGACAATAGGATGTGGAATAAGTCAAAAACATACAAAACGTACGGAATTTTACATTGCAAAATACTTTAAACATTTAGGTACAGTCTTGGAGGTCATTATTATAGGTTATCAGTACACATAAGAAATTCATCTACATAGTAAAAGGAGTGTGCATTTAAGTATATTCTTAGTGCTACTTTAAGTTGTGCCTTTTCATTCTTGAGATTTGTGAGACTACGTGGTAAACTGGATGTCAGAGTAGAATGCACTTTTCTGAAAGCAAGCTAGGTTGGCAGTTGGTGTATGAAGATGGTGCTTATTCTTTGTATTGATACTGTGTATTGATTAATTTGTTTGAAAATTTTCTTGGTTATTAACAAAGAAGTTCATTAATGGAAATATATATCGGCATGGAACAGGCAAAATCTCTAGTTTTTTAAATAGACTTCTACATGGAGTTCTAGGATGTGCACTAATGATAATTCTGATTATTTCTTTTTAAAGTAAATATCTTCCTGATGTTGGAAGAATTTCCCCAACAAATTATTCTGTACTTTATAATAGAGTGAAAATATGTGACTTAAATTGACTTGAGAGTGTTGAGGTTGCTGATGTGGAACATCGACTTAAGTGCATAACATGCTGCACTTAATTTAGGTATCATTTGATCAATATGAACCTTCCAGTTTAGGTGGTTGTCAAGATGTAAGCCAAGAAATTTTGAACTTAGTGTTTCTTCTATATACTTATCTTTATAACCAATAGTCAATTCACAGTGTGGTGAATTATATGTTGCAGATTTCATTATATTTGTTTTCTCCAGATTCAGGACTAACTTGTTTGCTGCATACAGGAGAGGATGGAGTTTGATATCATACAGAAATCTTCAAAATTTCTGTTAGAGATTATGACACTAGTGTCATCAGCAAATAATATTGTTTCTGATAAGGAATTTATTCTCACTGGAAGGTCGTTGATATAAATTATGAACAACAAGGGCCCTAGAATGGACCGTAGGGGGATTCCATGTTTCAGTATACCCCAGCCAGAGAAAAAATTTTGAGTTGAACATGGAGATCTTATTTCAACTCTCTGTCTTCTGTTTGTTAAATAGGATCTGAACCAATCTGCTGTTACTCCTTGAATGCCATAGAAATGTAATTTAGCGAACAAAATTTCATGATTTACACAGTCAAAAGCCTTTGCTAGATCACAGAAAATTCCTCCAACATGTATTTTTTGGTTAAGGGATTTGAATATATTATCTGTTAGTCTGAATGCCGCATTTTCAGAAGATATACTTTTCCTGAAGCCATGCTGTTCTGGGACCAGTATGTTGTTGGTATGCAGATGTTGGCTTAATCTACTGTGCGCAGCTTTCTTGAATACTTTAGAAAAAGCTGTTAATAGTGAAATAGGCATATAATTTGTTGTATTAGTTTTGTCTCCTTTCTTATACGGTGGTTTTACTACTGCAATTTTGAGATGATCAGGGAAAATACCTTTACGTATTGAGTGATTACAAATGAAGCTTAATCGGTGACTAATAACAGAAGCACAAGTTTTTAAGACTTTACTATTTATTTCATCGTAACCTGAAGAGTTTTTTGGCTTAAGGGAACATATACTTTAATCTCAGCTTCAGTAATTTGGATTATTTTTATGCTGGGGCAGTTTCCAAGAAATGAATCTTTTAAAAAAGAGATGACATCTCCTTTCGCAAATTTCTGTACATATAGTTTTTCAGTAACTGTCAGAAAGAAATTATTGAAGGCATCGGCCACGCTTTTTGGATCCTGTAATTTTTCATTGCTAGCAACTAAAGATTGGACCTGTTCTGTTGGATGCAGTTTTTCTGTGTCCTTTAAATTGTTCCATGTTGTTTTGACTTTATTACTAGATTTAGCTATAAGTCTACTGTAGTGTTGCTTTTTAGCTTCTCTTATAACTTTTTTTTAGGATTCTACAATAATTAACGTAATGTGCCTTTGCTTTTGGATCATTGCTGTTCTTAGTGAAAGTGTACAGACTTCTTTTATGTTTGCATGATATTTTTATTCCTTGAGTGATCTCGTCATTCTTTTTGTTGTTTGTACTTTTATGTTTAACTGGAAAACTAGCTTCAAAAATATTTAGGAAAGTTCTTAGAATTGAGTTGAACATACAGCTACCATCTTGGCTCTGATAAACAGATTCCCATGTTTCTTGTTTTGGTAGTGCCTGAAAGTTTGTGAGTGTATCACTATTTATTAATCTTGTTCTCTGCTTTACAGGACTTTTGTTGCTTGCTGCATAAATATTATTGATCATGAAAAACTGAGCATCATGGTCTGATGGGTGATTTATTAGGGGAGATGTATAAGATGACTTTAGTCTACTATTATCGACAAAAATATTATCAACAGCTATACTGGATTTATTTCGTATTATTGTTGCAAAATCTACTGTATGTGCTAGACTATATATAATTAATAATGAGGACAGTTGATTTTCTCAGTTGCTTTGAATGAGATAATTTGTGTTTATGTCTCCACAAATTAAAAATTCAGCTTTTGATTTATGCAGGTATTTCAAAGTATCATCTAGATTTTGAATATACCAATTAAAATCTCCTGTAGGGGCTGTGTATAAGCTCAGTATAATTAATTTTGATGCCTCAGTTTCTAGTTCAACTGCACAGATTTCCAAATCCTTTTCTAGACAATTATGTGAGATATCAATGTTGTTGACATTGAGGTCTTCACAAACAAAAATACACACACCTCCTTTCTGTAGGTATTTGTGGCAGCAACTGGATCCTCTTTTGTACCCTGGCAATGTGAGATGTCGCAGGTCCTGTTCTTCCATGCGACATTCATTGAAGCATAGTATGTGGCGATGTATGTTCTCTACTTCAGAAGAATGTATTAATTCATCACTTTTGCTTCTTAGTCCTCTAATATTTTGATGAAAGATATGTAATGAATTAGATAAGGTGTTTCTTGTACTGGTAAAGATAGCAGCATTCTCAGTTTGACATTCAACATTCTGAGTTATGAGTATGAAAATTAAGAATTTGTTTATTGATTGTCTGTTGCCTGTTTATGTTATGAAGTGAAAATTTATGCAGCCATTTTACTTTTCAGTCACTACAGAAGGAGGTGTTTTCACAGATATTAGAGAACTTAATTCTTTATGTTCAGAACTGTCATACAAGCAAAGCATTGAACGTAATTAAAAATGAAATACCCTCAGCAACATTACTTACAGGTACCGGTACTGTTATAATTTCACTAGCCATAATTTTGAAACACTGTTGGTGAGAATCTGAAGTTTTGTGTGATATCTTGTATTTTCTTTGGCAATGGAAAGCATTTTCAGGCTGTGTATAGCCATGTATATAGTGGGTTATATGTGCTGACAATAGCATGCTCTATTATTTTAGTATTACTCATATGATACATCACTGCTGTTACCTGCATCATAGAAAGAAATAAAATAACTCACCTGGATAGCTACAGAGTACGCTTTGTAATTTTGATCATGCATAACATTTCATTTGTTAGTAATTTTACCTACAGCAGAATATAGTCCCAGTGGTGAACATTTCCATATATTTCAAATATTTTTTGACATGTGTGTGCTTATAGTTATGAATATTAATGTGGTGATGTCCACTGATTCTTATTTTATCCATATAAGATGTAAGGAAGTAATGTATGGAATTTTATGTCAAAGTCAATATATTTAGGAAAAAGATCAATAAAATGTGACTGTAGAAGTAGCCTGAGAAGAAGTGTTCCATTCATGGGTTCATGTTAATGTTTAATGTAGGCTTACTGGATTCCTAATGCTCCTTTTGCACGTTTCCTTTCATATATACTGGCAGTTTATGTGTGTGTGAAAGCGGCATGTTTGGGATATCCTGTATGTGGTACCCAAGTCTGTGCTGTTAGGGGTATGGAACTGTGAAAATACATGTGAACACATAATTGTTAATCTTTCAGAGGTTAAGGGCAGAAATTGTTTTGGATTTCACAGAAAGATGCTAATATACAGCTACTTAGATGGAAAAAGTTGGAAGTCAAAAGGAGAATGTTATATTATAGTGGAATGACAGTACCAAACTTTGTTATGATGCAAACATAGGAGTGTGATATAAAATACACTGTAAATGTAACGGAAGTTGGGTACACAGTGCCAGGCAGCCATTGACTGTATTGAATGTATCCCTTATTTTGCTTTTTACCCAAATCATAGGCCTACCAACACCCTGTGTGCAGCATAGTCTATGTATGGGCTAGGTGTGAACTTGCCAGTGGCCTATTAATGCTAAGTGTACAATACACATACTGTTTTTTCATTGCTAGGTGTGAACTTGCCTGATCATGAAGCACTGTTCAAAACATTATCAAGTGAGTTACGTGATAGGGTGACACCGTATGTAGCCACTTTGCAGACTCGTCATTGTGCTACAGTTCGCTCAGCCATCGAGCACATGGTTCTTCAGTTCATGAATTACAACAAATTTCATAGTGTAAGTTTTGTAATGCGTCTTGTGTTTGAGTAAAATCTGATTAAAAATAGGCACCAAACAAACTGATGTGGCAGTAATGCTTTAGACTGTAGTCATGAGGTGCCTGTTGCAAATCTCAGCCAAGGCGCTGTCTGAGATGTGCCCTGTTCTGGGATATTATGTGGTGTCATGTGGTAATTGTTTACCGACATTTCGGGATGACGTATGGGTCTTATCTTCAAGGGTCAAGAGTCAGAGAAGAAGAAAAAAGCTGAAATATCTCTAAACAATTACTACACGATGCCACTTAATATCCCAGAAGAGCACAGAGCTCATCAACATCGCGATGGAGGCCTGAAATCAAGGAATTTTGTCTTCTGATAGGTTCTTTTGTTGTCATCCTTGCTCCATCCAGGAAAATGCCACACCAGAATCTTGATGAGGCTGTGACTACTTCCTTCTAAATCCTTTCCAATTAATAATTGCCCATGTGTCATACCATTCAGAGCCATGTAGTCCAAGACACAGAAAACACTGTAAAATAAACCATGCTAAAGGAAAGACCTGGGGCAGTGAAGATTTAAATTTTCAGGGATATGACACCATATAAATTGGTAATTACCAAAGTTCTGGAGCAGTTTGTTGCCTCCATCATCAGGAGTGTCCAAGATCCATATGTTGGAATTTGGTACAGAGGATCCGTTTGCCAAATCCTGGTACATGGACTGGATCACTGGCCATGCAGTCAAGTGAGCCGTGTTCCAGGAACACCAGAGCTGTAAGCAGCATTACAGCATGTAATCACTGAAGAGGGTGAATGATGATTATGTCAGAGAGTATTTAACTAGAAGAAGTAAAGCATATTGTAGACCTTGAAAACAGTCTAAATCTGGAACAGACTGTTAGCCTCTCCTTGAAACTCAAAGAAAGTTACTTTACCTGAGGCCAGGGTTTGTTCTGTTGTTGCAAAATGCTGTATTTGGAGTGTCTATATTAGATTCTGTTTTTGTATTCTTATTGCCATGTGCTGTTGAAGTACATTATTGCAGAGGCATATTTTGTAAATGGTACTTCCGACTGTTGTGTTGTTTAAAATTTGTTGTTTCAGTTACAGTAGTTGCTTGTCATTGATACTGTTGGTTAACAGTGCAGGGAAAGGTGAAGGAAGTAATTTGAAATGAGGCTAACTATAGTTTGTATAAAAATGTCGGTTACAGAAATGAAAGATTCAGGGTGGCATCCTCCCTATTTGAAGCAATTTTAATACTTCTTTATCTGCTGTAAATTCCTGATACAGTGAGGAAAACTTGAGGCAAGATCACTTGATGTAAGGTTTGGTGTTTTGCGACAAATCCATAAGTTTCAAATTTTAAGCACATTTATAAGCCCCTTACTGTCTGCATGTTTTATTTATATGTGCCAAAGTATTACGTGAGTGATGTTCTTCATCTTTATTTGTACCCTGTTTTCAGGAAGATGACTTAGAAGGGGTGCTGAAAGATAGTGTAAAGAAGAGTCAGTGTAATTTGCTAACCTTATCAGCTTGGTACAATGAACAGATGAAATCCAGGAGTCCGAAGAAGCCAAGGATGTCACCTCGGAAGAAGTCAAAAAATAATCCAAACTTGGAACTAGATAAAGGCCCTCTTCTTGTTATCATAATACCTACTGTGGAAGGTTTTTCACCACAAATTCTTCAACATTTCATTCTTATAGCAAGGTAGTGTTCATAATATGACCAAGCTGTATAACCACGGTGTAACATGCCTCATTGAGTTCAGTGCCACTGTGACATAGCATGCGTCAGTGTGTTCATTAGAGGAAGGTAGTGTTCTTAGTGTAGCCAGCTTGTGTAACTGTGATACAGCATGCCTGACAGTGTGACGGTTTTGCTTTGAATCCAGGAGTCATATCAAAAATGGGAACTCATACTAACTGTTTAACTCTTATGTATTTATATATCACTATATATTTCAGTCAAGTACAAATCCCCCACCATAATTGCTGTGCCTTTGTGTATGGCTGTATGCTCACCAGGCAAGCATGCGAAGTTCATTTGTTGCATTGCTTTACCATTAACACTCTGCTTGCTAAAATTCACGCTAATTAAAATTAAAAGTAAAATGTTAACTAGGGAACTGACTTTTCATCATGTGGTTTATGTTGGCATGACTAACAAACTTAAACCTTCCACTGTTTTTGTTGTTGCGGTGTATGCATATGTGTGGGGGTGTGTGTATGAATTTGTTCATCCAGCTGTCATTAGTCGTTCAGCCTTTAGTCTGTTCACTGTACCACCAGAGTTACCTCAGCTCATATTGTAAGACATGGGAGCATCATTTTGGGCTTAAATTTTAATGTAAATTCCATATACCAGTTGTGTTCAGAACCAGTTAGTACAGTTTGAAATACAGTAAGACAGGTTATTTGTGTAAGACATTCTGCATGAGTATTACAACATCTCTGTTGCTTGTGGTTTATCTTGTCAGCCTGGATGTCACATTCTTACTTTTGTTTTCAGTGGTTATGTCAAGGCACTTCCATTGGTGTTCATATTTGGTGTGGCCACTGCGGTCTGTGCTCTGCACCGTAGCCTGCCTTATCATGTGTTGTCCAAACTCTGCAATGAAGTGTTTTATTCAGAACCGTCAACATCATACCTTAATCAAGTTCTAGAGAAGGTAAAGTCAGCTATACATTTCTTATGGACTTTCCAGCCTTATTTAGATATGTCCACAACCATTTGGACCACTTATTAAAAGTGCTGTCTCTGTCCATTTGTCTGTGCATATATGAGACACTTGAGAACTGCTGGGTAGAGTTTTGTGAAATTTGATGTTGGGGTGTTGACAAATTTGTCAACTCATTCTAGTTGTTAAAATTGGACAAAAATTAATAGACACTTTACATGAGGAGCTTCATGTGTATCTGTGCATATCTCAAGTATAACTACTTAAATATTTACTGGGGAGAAAAATGTTAAACAGACTGTTTAGAGAAAACTGAAGCACATGTTTTATGCCCAGTAGGCTTGTGGTTTTTGATATAAGTAAATATAAGTATCGTGTTTAGATCTCCAAACTTGTATATCCGGCAATTAGTAGTTGTCTTCTGAACACACACAAAAATTAGTGAACAAAGGACAGTGGTTTTCTGAATACATGCAAAGATTACCAAAGTCTTATCACAACAAATACTTGAGTATGGATGTTAACGTATTGTTGATAATTGCTTCTGCTATTGCCTGTTAAGTGTACAGTGTATACTTTTACATTTGTGTGTAATATTCATTTAAATTAAATATTTGTGATGTTTATGGAGAGTAGTACTAAGATGTACAAATGTATGAATATTCTTCTATTCTTGTTGTTGTAGTCGTCATCATCATCGTTGTTGTTGTTGTTGTTGTTGTTGAAATAAGAACATCTATATGTTTTCCTTACAGGTTGTTCTAACTAGCACATGCCCATTTCAGTTAGATGACAAAACTTTCAAATTGCTGACTGATATCTTCTTATTCTATGACTTGTCTGTATGTGGATTTATTCAACGCTATAAAGTGAGTATCTCAGTGTTAAACATCTACAGTCCCTTTTGTATTATTAAGGTTGTGAATTAAGTCTTAGCTGAATGAAAACCCAGTCAAAAATGCACATGCTCTTTTAAACCAGTGGTTGTAACCTTGTTTAATTTTGTAGCCTGCATAAATTATCAGAAATATCTTGTTGTCCACTTATGTACTAATCTTGTTTGAACTTTAAACCATCAGTCCCACCTTCAAGGGTCCTTGACCCTTGAAGGTGGGATCCATAGGCTGCCCTGAAACATTGGTAATTAATTGCCAATTGAAGCTGCATAACATCCCAGAAGAGTAAAGGCCTCATTTCAAACTGTAATATGAAACAATGTTTGTAACTTTTCATTCTATAATTTTTAAGTTTCTGTCTTGCCAGTCTACCTGTATTAGCAAAACCCACAAGATTCGTCACTTAGCCCTGTCATTTGAAGTGAGACTTTTGTGAAACCTATCTGTATTTAGTATTCCTTTCCATGTGCAAATTAATGGGGGAGGGTTCAGACATATACTGGCACTCATAGTATGCTCTTACAGCGTCGGCATTACAAGATACTTTCCTCTGAATGTTTTCTTTATGCAGTACTGCATGATGGAACACTTCTTTAATTCCGATTACAAAGTGCTGTGCTGCTGCGTATCTGAACTGTCACAGAACATTGAGTCATTAAGTAAGGAGCAACTGGAGGAGTTGCGTCAGTTGCCCTCTTTTCGTCGTTATGTGGACTCGTTGCCTAAGAAAGAAAAGGCTCCTCTTCTTCTAGATGACCGGCTTTTTAAGGTTAGTGAAGTTAGTGATAAAAAAGATCCCTGGCTGATATCTTTAGGTATGTTGCTTACCTAGTCATGTGATATTTGTTATTGATAGTGACTGTACTACATATGCATTCAAATCTTGTGAGGGGGTGCATGTTTGCAGAAGCTGGGCTAAAGCGGTACTATATTTATGATTTCCTTGTAGCTGCAAAAACATTCTGACAAAACTTCCATTGTGTGTGAATTGATTCTTACAGTATCTTCTCAACTGCCCAGTCCATAATGTGACTAGATATAGATTGTGTGGTTAGGATTTGAATCCCAACAGGGATGTTAGGTATTTTTTTCTTATGCTGCCCAGAGTGTCTATGGAAACCATTTAGTATATTTTCACTGAGTACTGACAGCGCATTTCCTTGGAATAAGGGCTGTGGTAGCATGAAACTGTCCATTTGCCTTTCATACACTGGCAGATGTTGAGAATACAGGGCGCTTGATCTCAGTGTCACCTCTGTTCCTACTTGGTACAGTCCTTAGGTGCAAAATGTAGTTTGTCCCATACACAGTAATTAATTGCACAGTGTTTTACAGTCCTTAGACACACGATTAGTTATCGCTTGGACACTAAACAGTTGCATGCTTTTTTACAGCCCTTGTGATTAGTACATGCATTGAGCCTTCAGTAAATTTGTATGATATGAAAATGGAGGCAGATAGAATCGTGATCTTGTTTGGAAAGTATTTAAAGTGTCTGTTCTTACAGGTAGTCCTTGAGAAGCTAATGAAGGAACTACATGGATATTTGCTGAATTTACACACACTGCTGAGATGTCTGCACACACTAACAGCATCACTCCCAAAGTCACCCCTAGGAAAGCAAGTATGTGTGTCGCATTTCAAGATTGTGTCAAGACATACAGAATTGCAGACAAAATTGATACAGAAATTCTGTCTCAATATAAACTGATTCTCAACCAGCTCAGCTTGAGTAAGCTTCATCGCTTGATGTGAATTAATTGTCACTTTTATATGTCATTTTGGTTGAATCCTGTGAACAAAAAGGTAACAGAAATCACTTAGGGTTTTCCTGTCCATCTTAAAATGTTCAAGCTGCAGGTCGGGAGAAGTATGTGCTTCCATACTAATAAATGTTTTCTCTGAAACTGCGTCAACCCTTACTAGGTCAAATGGTTTTGTTTATTGCAGTAGTTTAGTGAAATTAGTATGTGTATCCCCACTAAACTTAATGCAGAACTAATAATAAAGTGTGGGTGTATCTCATAAATGCAAGTTCCTACCATGAACAAGCTTCAGAAAAATTCATTTGCATCCATAGAAGGAAACATGGTATCAGGTCCACTCTGGCATTAGACTGGAAACAGTTAAATGTGGATGTGAACCAAGCACTGGCTGGAGAAACTTAGTGCAGTCTCCATTTAGTATTTTTCCTCAGTTAAATTTCCCAGGATTAAACTATCTCTCATTTCAGTGTTCCTGTCCTGTATGCACCAAACAAATTTCAGCCTGCTAAGTTCAGCTGGCTCCTGATAGAATATTAATAAAGGTGCCCAACAGAAGTCTGCACATTAATCTGGGCTGTGGAATCATTTTGTGATCATGATGTTTTACACATTATGAAATTATAATGATATTAGAGGTAGGGGTCAGTAATGTATGTGGTGAAATGGGCACCATATTGATGGCCACAAACCACAGAACAACCACATGGAGTCAGTGCCTTTCTGCTACACTACTAGATTCTTTAAATGGGGATTGACTGTACATAGTCTTCCATTGTGTGGTGTCTCTCTTCCCCTCTCCTTCCAGACCATAAGAATCTGTTGAGTGCTGTCACTTGCTAAGATGGTATAATGTCAGTAGTAGGTGAGTGAATGAGTATGGAGCATTGGTGAAATGGTACTGACAGGAGAAAACTGAAGTACTCAGAGGAAAACCTGTCCAGGTGCCACTTTGTCCACTGCACATCCAGCATTGACCATTACAGTCATGTACTAGAAGCATTAAAATCTTTTCCAGCTGAGGGAAGTGTACAGCCTGGCCATCTCTTGTGACATTTCTGAATCACCTCAATTCAACGAGTGCTTCCAGCTTCTTGGTTTCCAGTCACGAGAAGAATTACTGGACAAACTGGAGAGAGTTCTTTACATCCTTGAAAGTCTTCCAAGCAACTTACCAGTGGAAGTGTCCCACCTGAAAGACATACAGCGAGAACTATCAAAATATCAGACAGCAGTTGTCAGTATTGGGATAAATACTACAGAACAGTCATTGAAAAGTCCAAGTAAAATCAATATTGGGGAACATATCAATAGATATCAACTGAAGGAGGTAAGTATCATGCTAATCAGGCTGGTAGTGTCGTGTGATGATATATGTGAAAGTGTGTAATGTTGAAGGTGCTGGAGGTGAAATCTGTGCTTTTTCTATAAAATGAAGTTTGGAATTTAAAATTGATGAATTTTACAACCTTCATTCTTTCAATTTTCTTTTTCTTCTTTCCCCCTCTCCCTCCGTTTCACATGCTACTACCCACCACACTCCAAATGTAGGAAAGGCCATTAGCTTACATGTATGTTGCATTGTAACTTAAGTAATTTATGTTGTGTCCATTTTAGACAGTGAGTGCTGTTCATCTCAAAAATGCCTACATCAGTGAAATGTGAAACATGAGTTCTCTGGATTTTTTGTGAAACAGTTTTTTTTTATGAATGTTAAGCAAAATGTTTGTAAAATGTGTAGTTACGGCATAATGGCATATACGGTCCACAAACATTTAATGCTTCAAAGTGCCTATTTTAGTAGCATTTAGTAATGCTATATCTTATGAAATCTTTTCAGCCATGGAGACCTTTTCTCCGCATAGGCAATGAGGAACAGAAGGTGTTTTTTAGCATTGTACTCAAAAACATAGTTATGTGTAGCTGGCTGATCTAAATCTTAAAAAATACAGATAAAAATGGGGAAGGTGGGAGGAAAAATGCATGTTTCTTCCTCAGAATTAAAGAATAAGTTGTGTGAACAGACATGATAACGCCCAGAGACTGATTGTCATGCTTGATCGTTTAGAAACTGCTGGAGCTGTCCCGTAAACAGAAACTGCCATCACCCTATGAAGAAGTAAGGAAAAATCTGCTGGATTACTTGGCTAGATCAGTTTTCCGACAGTTTCTTGTTCCACCAACAAATTTACCGTTCAGTGAAGTTTTCTTCTTCGGTAATGTGGTAAGAGTTAAGAGGCATATTGTTGGCACACCAAGAGCTGCAATACACATGGCTCTCAACAATCCACACTACTATCTGGAGGTGAGTCAAGTTCACAGGAACCCAATTTGTCATGTACTTTCTTTATTGTTGAGTGTTAATTTACATAGTAGGTTACGTTGGCAGTAACATAATGTGGCTTAAATTCTGAAGGCACTGAGTTTAAATCCCAGCTAGTGCACTGGCTAAGGTTAGCAACTTTTCTTATAGCTTTTGCTCTTCCAGCCTGAGAAGTGATGCATATTGAAGTAAAAACACAAAGTCCATAAAATATATTGACCCCCGTCTGTGTTTCTCAAAATAACAACACTGCGTGAACTAGAAGATGCAGGCAGAAATGTTGCAGTGAAGAACTCTTACATAGTCAGTTACTGAATTCACTCACCACAAAAGCTTTAGATTATATAACTGTTGAGAACCTGAGAAACTTTCCATCTTCTGGTTTCATGTTGTGTTGGTGGGGCTGCCTCCATCTGCAGGTTAGTCCAAACTTTTGAATTTCCTGAAGATGCCAGTGTACATGACATCTTATTTCAGAACACAGACTTTCATTAGTGCTGCTGTGAGAACTTCAGAGGTTACAACAAGTTGATGCATAACAATGATAAAATGTGAAACCTCTTTCAGCAGTCTGGACAGATCTGTTAAAGAAGAGGATCCACAATATGGAATGCAAAATATTTGTGCAAGATGTGTCACCATAGATTTACAGCACAAAACACAGAAAGGAACTTGAAATCTTTAGTTTACAGTGTGACAAAATCAACATTCCGGTCTTAAAGATGCAGCAGTAACAAAGTCCCCCATTGCCTATCAGTGCATCTCATGCATTTTGACACTTGTTGCTGCTTCTCTTGATAAATATGATTCTGGAAATGTATCAATAGTTTGTTTTATTGTGCCTGTATTTTACTTTTGAAATTGAGTCATTGTATGAGTGATTTGTGTAAAGTGACTGTGTGTGTGTGTGTGTGTGTGTGTGAGAGAGAGAGAGAGAGAGAGAGCTGGGGTTAGTTTCTGATGTGGGCAGGAGTTCTTCTCTTTACCATCCATGTTCAGGCTGGCCCTGGGGTTTCCCTGGTTCTCAGTACAGAGGAGGAATATGCTATTTTCCTTGCAGTGAAATGATGTTTCTGTCTGCTGTAAGCGATTGAAACAGTCTGTGACATTTGTCAAATTTACAGACTTCCTGCAATAAAGTTTCCATGTTTTAAGTACAGGTATATTTCTTTGTTTAAATGTAGTGTGAGTCTGACAGCCATGTAAGACTTGTGTAAGCCTAGCTTAGCCACCATCGTGTGCTGTATATCCTTGGCTGTAAGTGTTGATTGCATATTGCTGGTTAGCCACATACTTTTGACACTGTGCATCATTTACTGTAACATGTGTTCTAAGTGCAGTATTTTATGCATATCCCATCTGTCATGTACAAATATGACCTTGAATTGCTTTTTTCTGTTTCCCTGTAAGTAGATAATAGTGAACAAAGAATGTCAGCAAGAGCTTTATTTAGATCAAGGAAGAAATAGTGCAAACAGGTGTGCTGTCAGATCACAGAATAGAAAGGGTAGATGGAAGTGGTCAGCTCCGTGTTCTAGTGCTTTGATTCCAGGAAACAAACTAGTTTCCGTTGGATAGGAAAGTGAGTGGGCCCCAGGGCTGGTCTGGACCTCCTGCTGAAGGGGAAATCTTGTCCCTGCTGAAAATGACACCAGGCCATCTGGTCTGTGGTTAACTCTGGATGCCTCAGCTATTCCAGATGAGACAGTTGCCACTGTAGGTCATAAGAAAAATACTCTTTCTTCATTATCAGCTTATGTTTTGTTGCAAATTAGTGTGAGTGCTGCAAGCTAGACAATTCGTCCTCCATTATTCCTTCGCTGCCTGATATTTGCATCGTATACAAGCTGCACCTGGAGTGTGGGCGCCTTATCAACATGTTTGACTGGTTGCAAGCTTTTCTTGCCATTGTGAATCCCAATGAATCAGGTGAGGAGCAGAGAGATGTGGCACCGGAGATACAGTATCCTTTGCAATTCTAAATGTATATCAGAAACCATACTGAGTGTATTTGTATTTAAAGAATCTTATTTTCCTGTGGCTTATGTAATAATATTTTGTCAACTGCAGAAATTAATGTAAGTGATCAATATGATAACGGTTGGTGGGATGGAAAGTATCTGTGGGATACGGCAATCAGAGGCAGTGGTGAAAGAAATTATGAACTTTTAAAAAATCACAATTATTTACAGAATTGCCTTTTATGTGGTTGCATAACGTAAAATATGTAGAGCACAGAAAATCAGATTTTCTTATTTAACATATTCATTTCGCTGCCCCTTGGACTCTGCTGCCTGTGTTGGCCACACCACTCAACCCCACCTAGTTACATCCCTGATTACAGGAGCTTTGTACATAAAGTAGCCAGGGCCCAAAGCGTTACATTTCCAAAATCAAAACCTGCTGCAAGTTCTGTGTGTTCATTAAACATTTGATGGCATGAGGTTTTTATGTCACGGTTTTTGCATTTATTGTATGTTCCTTAACTTGTGTTCAGGGCCCGTTTCACACATTCTGTTGCAGAGTTACAGTTTCTTGGTTTTATCAAACCTTCCAGAAAGAAGACCGATCATGTAACAAGACTCACCTGGGGAACATCATGATGCCTGCCTTATTGTCGTCATGCTGACCAGTATCTTGTACATGAGCCAGGTACCATCTCTGCTGTATCAGCTGCTGGTGGCTGCTGGGAAAAATATGATATGACATCTCTTGCAATAATTATAAACAAAAAGTTAATAAAAACATTGCTACAGACAACTGTGTCTTTCATCCCTTACACGACTGAATTGAAACCATTCTCTGAAGTTCTTATGCATGGAGTTAATTATGTGCTTTTATATTAAAAATGCGTACACGCTTTTATAACAACATTAGAATCTCAAAAATACTGCATTAAATGCAACAAAGTAGAAGAAAACATTCGCACTGTCATTCTGTTTCTATAAGATATGCCTCATTACTGTTTCCTTGTACTGCTTGGGCTTCCAAATTGTCTCTTCCCTCCATATGCCCCACTAAAAGTCTGTAGGTACTTCTAATCTCTCCTGTGCTTGCTACTTGCTCCACCCATTTCATTACCCCAAAATACAATGTAATGTAACAATATTTTGTGAAAGCACTAATTGAGATACTAATTGTACAACCTCCCCTTGCTTGCCATTACATCCGCATTTCTTAAGCCCAAATATTTGCTGTAATTTAGTGTTTGTATTTTAATGTTTAAATAAAACAATTATGAACTGAATGAAGCCATGCGAAGACCCTTAAAAGTAAACTTTAGAAGTGAGGTTTGGTTGTGGAACCTTTTGCTTGAGGGGGGGGGGGGGGGAAAAGGTCATTACAAAATGCGATTGACATTTTACCACCATGGAAAGGAGACGATGTTGTGTTACGTCACAGTCACGTGACGACATTGTCTCTCGTGACCTGTTCCATTTCCCTCTCGACAAATCTGGCGGGTGTACCGGGTTACTCAAGAACATTGGCACAGTTTTCTTTCTGCCTTTATTTTTCTTGTGGTCGTCCACACCGAGTTCACTTGCAACTCAGGTACTGTCCGTTGCATCCTGCTGCATTTGCAGCAGCACTGTATTTCGTTTCAACATTATTCGGTTTCAGGTAATTCTGTTCTGTTCTAACAGATGGCACCTTCACTAACCAGGTATCAACAAAAGAAGGTGTGAAGTTAAATTGTTTACATTCCGTTATTTACAGGCTTTCCTCCCCACGTAACGGATAACGGGTTTGGGAATAAAACAGTACTTGTTCTAACAGAACATTCCCTCATCCTTTTCTGTTACGGTCTCAGATAACAAAGCTCGTGGTTCGAGGTTCCCTGGAAGAAAAACGGTTCATATTTCGTAGCTTTGAATGCCGCCATTTTAACAAGTGTTATTCCTGATACTGTATTTCTGCTAACGTTTCTCCTACAATTTTCCGCAAGGTCAATGAAAGCAACTGTGCTATTGTTAAATGGCAAATGAGAAGACGCGTGGTGGATAAAAGCGGTGCGATGTGAAAGGCCAAAAGGAAGCAGCGTTGTTCATTAGCCCAGCAATCCCTAACCAGTCGTCTGTGAAGAACGCCGACGTTGACGATTTAGTGTTAGGGTAACTGCGGTCTTTGTTGACGCTCGCCAGTATCATCGTTTTCCGTTCCTTCAGTAAACGCAAAAAGGACGAACACGTTTAAAGGTAAATCACGCACAAACAGGGCTGGACTGAGACATACGGGGCCCCGGGCACGCTAATAATTTGGCCCCCCTTCAAACCGATATTCTGTAAACATTTTGAGGTTAGGACAGGGGTGTCGAACACTTTTGAAAGTGCGTGCCCAAATTGCGGATAATTTTCAGAGAAATCTTTTGCGTGCGAAAACGTGAGTTTACTTGCACACTAATTCCTACTATTCCAATGACGTTTTAGCGCCTGTTATGAGTTGGCGCCCCGACCAGCTGTCCCGCCCCTTAGTCCGGCTGTGCACTCAAAATATCGCACCTACTAAAATTATAGCTTAGTATAAGTGTATTTTAATCCTTAAATGTTTAGAAAATAAACAGGAATACCAAAAATTCTCTCAACTGAGTAGTGTTACGCTCCCCCCGAATTTAATCTGCTCTTGATTTATGAGATCTGACGTTTATGTGGCCATGACTATGAATCTTCACGTCTGCTGCGATGTGTTGACCTGCAGTTGTCGCATATAGCGTCAGTTGGACTCTAAGGATGGAGACGTAACATTTGCTCATGTCTGTATGGCTCCACCATTGCACCATACTAATTCGTTCATCCATCACCTATGCTACGTAATCTTAGCAACTAAGAGCGTCGTTAAATAACACACTTATAAAGCACCGTCGTCACAAACCGTTAAGTTAATCTAACGTCTATTACGTCCAGACTGCGAGTGTCGTGTTTTGTTCGTGTCTATCGCACAGCAAAGCAACGCCACGTATATTCCCTCCCAGATTACAGTTGCATGACGCTGTAACAGCTGCATGGTCGCATAAACGATTTGAAATGATAATAGACTATTTAGAGTGTACGTTATTTATTCTGTGTGTCATAGTGTTGCGACACGATTATGTTGCAAATCGCATTTTTATAGACATTAAACATGCATTAATACCAGAGAATTTTATTTCATGCATTCATGGCATAATTTGCTACCGTAATTTCCCGCAGTCTGTTAAGTTCCTTTTAATTGAGACCGGCATTGAACTCTGTACCATTTGAATAACAATTCAGTATGACAAGTGGATCGCCATTTCTGAAGTGTTCAATACGCCAGCATCACTAAGTGGCTTAGGAATCATGTCAGAATTCAGGCTCCTGTCCGCGGAGGACCGGGTTCGATCATAAGTTAATCCATGTGGAATTTGTGGTGAAAAAAGTGGCACTGGGACAGGGTTTTCTCCCAATATGTGGGGTTTCCACCAATATTCCATATTCGTTGGCTCGTTACGGGCTAGACTGTCCAGGTTTACATACCGGTGGGGGCAGGGCAGGGCATTCCGCAATTGCCCAAATCCGGCCTGGGGCCCACCCAGTCTCCTATTAAATTGATGTAGCGTCTCTTTCCCGGGAGTAAAGCGTTCGGGACGAGGCTTTGACCACCCACTCCCACCTAGCGCCGAGGTTAAGGAAAGAGTAGAGCTATACATGTACTCCCACTCCCTCCGGGCCTTCATGGCCTTTTATGGGGTGAAATTTACCGTTAGTCTTTATTCTATTTTTGTAGCTTACTTATCGTGAGAGTGTAGGTCGGTATGTCTAAATTTCATTTGACCATGGAACTCGAAATTCTTTTCCTGCATCTCCAGTAAAATTTTTACCTATGAAGCTAGAAAGTCTACCGCAAATACAGTAATATATAAATGTCACACAAGGGTAGGAATTCAACATATTATTTATTTACATATATTTAGAAGCAAGAACCACATTTTATGTACACCTACGCAGAAAATGAAGCTGAAAATACGTATGACTGTATTATAACTCTTGTTACGTTGTAATAGGTTTTTGTTGCGGAGCGCTTACTTTCTCTTCGCTGATCTCCGTGGATTTGCAGAACGCTATTTCGGAAACAGTCGCCTAGGTCAGATTTTCTCAAGCTGTGGTACGCTACCACTGCTAGCAGTCAACCGTTGTGTGTCCGTACGCGACCTTAATAAAACGAATCGACATATAAAATAGGATACAAAACTAAAAAATGAAGAAAGCGTGGTCACATATATCTGTCAGTAGCCGCACCGCTGGCAACATGATACGGCTCATCCCTGCTCCACGCCAGTGCTTCAGATTGGCAGCTGTCTTATTTAAACATAAAAAATGGAGTTAAACGTAAAAACTGTCAAATTGCTTTAGCAGTACTCCAGCGAAAGAAAGTTTGAGAACCCCTGGTATAGATGTTCACAGCATCCCTAAATAAACCGCATAACAAAAGTACGAATACTTATTGCTATGTAGATGAACAGAACTGTAGTTCGGCAATGAAGAAAAAGTTGACAGTTTTTTATTTTGGAAGTTTGTATTTAATTTTTATTCAGTTATATCCTACATGTCCTTTCCTTCCTTAAGGAAAAATAATTTGGCTTCTATATCTACACTGGCTCTGTGTGTGTGTGTGTGTGTGTGTGGGGGGGGGGGGGTACATGTTGACCCTTTAGAAGTACTGGATGGGCTGTTGTGAACACTGTAATGGACATCCGGGTTCCACAAAATTCGGGGATTTTCTTATCTAGCCGAGGAACCATTAGCTCCTCCATAAGCTTACTGTTCCGTGGGGACATTTTCACACACGCAATGCATTTATGTGTTTTGTATGATAAGGTATAATGATATTTTCCTAACAACCTGAGCTTGCTTTTTGTTTTATTCGAGAATCGGTGTGTTTACAGTGAGGTACGGAATCTTTGATGCAATCCGTATAAATTTCATGTTTTTTAGAGACTTAAATAAACCAGACTCACCTGCCGCTCAACTGTATATTTTGGTGCAGCCGCCACTTGTTGGCCCTTGCACAGTATTTAAATGTGCAAGTAAAGAGAACTTGGGGAGTACTGTGCATGTGCTGCTCAGGAAACAAGGCTAGGTATGTAAGAAGGATGTGTGTTATACATGTGCAAAGATTCTTGGAAGTATGTGTACCTTGATACAATTGTGTCATCCTTATCCAGCCGTTCTCTGGGTCGAGTTTCAGTCAGTAAGGTCCACCCGCTCTTGCTTATGAAAGCTGTAATTCGCCCTTAATATCGCCAGGCTACTTTTAAGGCTTAGGTTACCCTCGGTCATTGTCCTACATATACCCAAAGAAAAAGAGAGTCTTCACAATTGTGTGTGTTCCTCGAATGGAGACACATGAAAAGGTATAAGAAGGTAGTAAATTTTGAAACTTCCTTCTATGGCCGTGCCATGGCTCTGGCGGTTAAGTCGCCTTGCCCGTCATTGCGGGGGTTTGGAGTCCGATCCTAGGCCAGCCCGTGTGGGATTTGTGATGGAAAAAGTGGCCCTGGGACAGGTTTGTCTCGGAGTACTTCTGTTTTCACCTGTCACTATTATTCCACCAATGGCCCGTACATTTCGTACCTCTACTACAGCAGCTATATTTTCTTAGCAAGTGGCAGAATCAGTAAGCGAACACTTTGCTTCCTGTCTTTAAGTTTGTCGAAAGTTTTCTGTGTACCCTGAGTTTCAGTTTCATTCAGCGTGTTTCAGATGCCATGCAGTCGTTTTAGGGAAACTTGCGTAGTGCGTCAACCTAGTGTAACAGTGCAGTCGTTCATTTTAACGTAATAAGGCATCGGTTTCCAAATTTGCTCTTTGGGGGATCCGAGGAATCTGCGTATGACTTTCAGGAAATTCGGGGGATCCTTCATTTAATGGCGAATTCCAATTTTGCAGAATTACCGTATAATTCTAAGTAAATCATATTCTTAAGAAAAACAGGAAGTTGGCATTCAGTGGGCTTTGCCGCTTGTGAACTTCCTTTACGAAACACCCCGTAGAACAATGTTTATAAAGTAACCCAAGCATATTATTTAGCTTATGTTTCGTCAAGTAAACAAATTGCAATACACTTTACTTCATAGCAACGGATTCAATCCAGTTAAATTCTGTACTGTGAACAATATCACTCAAACTGCAGTTACCTTGCACGCCATTCTCTCTTGCATGTGGATTAACAGACGTGTTTCGACCTTGTAATTCCAACATCAGCGTCTTCTTCTACATATTTACGTCAGTCCAGTGGCACTCTTTGTTACCGCAAGTTAAACATGCATCTAAACATTAAGTATAAAAATATCTGTCCGTATTAAGTTTAAAATTTCGTATTTAAACATTTGAGATATTTTGTATCTTTCCTTCGTGAATGCCCACTCGAGTTTATGCCTACAAACTGCTATACGTGTGCCCTATTTTTACTTAACACTTGGTAAATTTTAGTTCAGTATATGTTATTTTATTCGTCTCTTTTCTAATATTATTGTATTTGTATCTACTGTCGTCGGCGCCCCCATTTTACCAGTTAAACCTTCAAAGATGGTGTCCGTAGGTACATCATCTTCATAAGCACTCTGTTTCCTGTCGTGGAGCAGTCCAGTGTTTGCCGTTTCGCTGCCTGTGTGGGGTTGTGTTGTTGCCGTAGCTATGTGTAGGTAGGCTATATGGCATCTGTAGAACTGTAACGTGCATAACAGCTGCAGCTTTCGGCAGTTGTTTCCAATATTGGTTACTGTTGTTCCTGTAGAACCTCTGCCTATAACTTAGTTGCACATTCAGTTAGGAAAGATACACATCTTTTATTATTAAAATCTTAAATAGTCTATGGGGAAATGTTTTAGGCACCTTCGCAAAATTGCGGAAAGCTACTGTTAGCTTCGTTATGTCTGTTTGTCTGTAGGTCCGCGTGGAACCATTCGGCTCCTACTGGAAGAATTTTTATGAAGTCTGATATTTGAGTATTTTTCGAAAATGTGTTAAAAAAATACAAGGTTCATTAAAATCGGAGAAGAATGACGGATACTTTACTTGAAGACCTATGTACATTTATGATAATATCTCCCCGAATTCTTCTTACAATGAGAATATTTCGGTTAAAATTTGTACAGAAAATCAAAACACATTTTCTGTTCAAAAATTTTGTTTTTTCGAAAATAGTGCAGTTTATGACAAAGTGAAAAAATAGGGTAGAGCCAGGCGGGCCACAGATGGCAATACAAAGGGCGCTTGCGCTTTGCATGTCGGATTACTAAGGTAATAATGCAGACACACGCTCGTAATATTCAAAACATATTGCTTTCCACGGTAACAATGGTTAGGCGAAGGCGCCTAACCATTGTTACTTTATACTATGTCGCCTGTCTTGTTTCTAGTCAAACGTTTGTGTACATGCGGGCTCTATCAGAGCACAGATATTTTTTCTCCTCCAAAACTTCCAGGCCAGAATACACTGATGATGACCTATAATGTCGAAACCCCTGTTTCGGTCGTTATATAAAAATGGTGTGCAATAAAACGATTGTTGGTGTGGCATTTTTTAATAATGTAGATGAATAGTAATGCAAGAATGTAAGGTAAATATGTGTTTGGTTGGTCTGGGATCTGTCAGTTTTATCAAAACGAAGAATGCTTTCGAAATAAAATTTTCGGAAACTCTCTGCGTGAACTCTCTGCGCTCCCAGCCGCAGGCGGCTGGGACCGCAGAGAGTTCACGCCTCCAGTACACAGTCAACAGCACATTCTCACTCAACTGTA
The DNA here is from genome assembly GCA_013340265.1 of Coptotermes formosanus. NCBI lineage: Eukaryota > Metazoa > Arthropoda > Insecta > Blattodea > Rhinotermitidae > Coptotermes > Coptotermes formosanus. Next base: position 1,195,750 of record BLKM01003049.1, read on the forward strand.
AAGTGCAACCTTCTTGTAACGATAAAAAGAGTTCTCCCTGAAGATGACCCAGCAGAGTCGAAACATGTAGGAGTGTGTTACGATTGATGATAAAACTCTCTTTGTGCATTTGTTGGTGGTTAGTGTTTTTGTATAAATCCTCTACTGTTACGGCACGTAACAAAATATCCATTTATATCCATAAAAGCTCGCAATGTTATACAACCTGCGTAAGATAACTCCGTCTGTTTATCTGCTATACGATCACCTTTCCTTGTACCAATCAGACTTCCAAATACAACAGTCTCTTTCCGTTAGTTGTTGAACTCAAAATTTTATGTTGAACTATTATTTCCGTTTTATGTAACTAATGTCACGGTTCAGAGTTCTTGAGAGGATAACAGTCGCTCAGCTGGTGCCAATAAATTCTCCAATATTTTCTGAAATCCTGAAGTTTGTTATTATGAGTACAAAGTGGCTGCCATTTTGCCATTCGAAGCTAAAAACTCTTATAAGTGTAAAGGTCTATTTTTGATATAGCACCTATGTTTGCCTTTTTACATCCTGACAACTTTTCTTTTTAAGACTAAGTTGTGAGCCCTGTCATTGCAACTCTGGTTTGATCAGTTTCAGATGTTTGTTTACGCATTCACGTTCCGAAATTGGGTAGCCGACACATATATTTGGGCTTCTGTGTATCTGCCGATATATTTACTATGACTTACGAATAAACATATTTTTTATATTTTCAATAAGCCTCTCTCGTAAGGAGGGAGGAAAACATTCATGACGGGGAGAAAATAGCCTAACGTCTAATCTGTCTATGCCGCTGTTGTATGGTAGCGCAGTGGTGGGATTATAACCGAAAGAGGTCCGAAAACTCTCAGTGCTTAGAAGAACGTACCTGAATATAGCGAAGATACAAAGAGAAGTTGAAAAGTCACTTTAAAGGTGTGCGAAATGAAGGCTGATAAATATAAAGCTGTTCCTTGTCTGATGTCAGTGCACGAACGCAAACAGCATTATTATTTATAAGACTAGTCCAGTTTTGACGTGAAAGATTGCGTCAGGCTATGTGGGCACACGTTTTAGTGGCAGATGACACCGATCGTGAAATCTGGTAACAGTCCTTCAGCAAATGCTTGTGGGCAGCTGATTGTCTACTCTTTCAACCGATTCTGCAAGAACACGCCAAAGGAAATTAAAAGTAAATTTCTCCGCTGAAGGACCGTAAGCTTTCTTCTCACTTCACGTAATCCTATTGCTTCTAAATCGATGACACGCGAAATTTAAATTAGAATTAATGGCAATAAAAACCTATCGAGTGGGTTACGTTCCGCCTTAGCGCGGCTGCCGTGTTCACGGAAGTACCAAATTAGACCCTTCGTCAATAAATTTCTTCTGTTTCTTCAGGGCGAAATTCAAGTAAGCATCACTGAGTTGAGTGTTGTTGCTTCTTGTCCAGCTCCATTCACCAAGCATAATCATCTGTCCATGCAGTTGATTCAGAAATGTTAAATTGCCTATGCCTCTTATTTCTGAATCTCAAACAGTCGACATCTGAAGCTCAAGTTTATTTGTTGTTTGTTTCTCCGTTTGTGTGTGTAATGAAGCAAAGTCTACTGAATTAGTCTCACAGTATCAGATGTCATCATCATCGTAATTATCAGCGAAGCAAGTGGTTATTTTCTTATGGTGATCTTGCGCTATAACCACCTCAATGGCGTACTTTTACGCGACATTTCCGAAAGCACAAAATACCATTGTACATCTAGTTCTGCAAAACTAAAACATAAACAAATTATTAAATATTAATCCTCATTATGCAACTTCCTCTAACTTGCTCTTACTTTGCCCACTTAGGTTCTAATACCGTCCTGAGCACCGTATTCTGAAACGCCTTCAGCCACTGTCGTCTAAAAGTGACAGAAGAGAGACCAGTTTTCACAACCATAGTCAACAACGGTAAAACTACAGTTCTTTCTGTTTCAGTTTGTATGAGGAGTGGCACACACACACACACACACACACACACACACGTACATATGTATATATGCGCTCGCGAGTGTGAGTAAAATTTCACCTCATACCCCACAGAGAACTCCGTCCCGCTAGGAAGACCAGACTGTTAACGTTGTCATGGGAATAATCGGTAAAAGCCTGCAATATTGTATGAATGCACTGCGTGGACAAAATCCCGAGTTTTTAAACATTACATCACGTGGTGCATACAAATATTAACAAATGTTATAAAAACCCAGATATTTATAATAATTTAAAAAACCCTTTCGGAAGGAAATTCTTGTACCAAGATAAAGGACATATGCGGGGAAAAGAGGATATATGGTAGCTTTAAAACAAAGCTATTGTATTCGTCCTGTTGTTGAAGATTCAAGTCTTCTGAGTTTTGATGCTGTTTTTGGGTCTTCTTTTCTGTTTTGCGTCCTTGGATTTGAAGATGAAGGCAATTCGATCGCTTAAGATACACTCAACGACACAGCGCCACATCCCAGAAGACTTTAACTTCGAGCAACACCGCTGTGAGATGTTCAAATCTCGCAGCTTCTTCTTACTTCCGGTCTCTGGAATTACAGTTTCTTTATTTATATATTGTCGTCGTCGTCATCATCATCATCATCATCGCTTTGCGGCGTACAGCCATCGCGCCCAATCGATACGATTAGACTGGTTCCAGTGGCGGCGGCATCACAGCCATCTGTTCGACGTGACGCCGTTGCATCATGATACTGTATCGTGTTACGCAGCAAAAGTGCTTGGAATCCAGCCTGTCGCTGCGGTTTCCGCGACGAAGGCCAAGGTTACATGCGGTCATTGTTCCCGTTACCTACTGACGCTGGTACTGCAGCTTGCCACGAGGGGGAGACATAGTCGCCAAACACGTTTCAGAAGAGGAAAAAGTAATTTGTGCGTCTGCAAGAAGAAATGAAGTAATGGCACGATGTTTATTTCCAATACCACGATCATAGCTGGGAATATAATACGAATGCTTCTGGGTAGAATTCTTGTAATGAACTGTTCAAGCGTACATTATTAGTGTGCCGGATGAGGTTTGCACGTCTATGAAGAGTCACATTATTGGCATCTGAGTTAGCCACCGTGCAGTCTGGAAGAATGGCAGCAACGTTTCAGAGGAATACACTGCCGCCGTATTCAGGGTAGAAGCGTCCTGTAACCTGAAGGTGGAACGACCAAAGTCGCATCTGTGATAGGGAACAGCCTTCTCGGTGATCCGAATTATGACACTTTGAACCAGTGATGAGCAACCTCATGAGTACGAGGAACAAATCAAGAGGGAATGTGTTTGCAGGCCGCGTTATAAATAATACTTCTATTGTTACTGATATATCAATATTATATTTATTGTATTTTATAATTATAATAATATTCTTGCATAGGTCCTGAGTAAAATTAATTGAGGAGGCACAAATGACTTTATTTGCATTCCATTTGTATTCAGTCTTGCACTTGTTTATTCACTGTTCACCACTGTCCAAAGAAAAACAACTTCGCTGCGAAAATTTACACTGCTTGTTGGTCACTAAAGTGTTGACACCGCTATATATTTGAGAACCTGTAACATGAAGACAGCTCTCTGATCCTTGATCGTCGGGTCGGTTTCTGTACGGTATTTGGCAGTATATATCTGTATTTGGCAGTATATATCTGTATTTGGCAGTATATATCTGTATTTGGCAGTATATATCTGTATAAAACACTCCGCAAGGGTGAACCTGTGGGATACTCCTGGAGACCTTTTGGTTAAACTAGGACAGTCAGTTACGACGGTCATGAAGACATGGAACTCTCTTGCTTTATGAATGTTAATACTTTGCTTCAGTGCAGTGTAACGCGCTTTGCGACAGTGCACTGTAAACTGCTGCAGTCCGGGCGACATAATGGCTTAAGAGCGTAAGTGAATTTAAGTCTAACAATAAACCGAACTTACCACTCAGTACTCTCCGTTCTGCAGCTACAATTTGCTTCTTGCTATTAACTGCACGTAATCACCACGAAGTCAGACTCTTTCTAGCTCTCTGTCTTGGAGGCTTTTAACGGTATCAGAGGAATAGCTTTAACTCAGATAAGTTGCTTTAATTCAACTACACAGTTAAGAAAAGTACATAAGTTCTTGTAGCCATTTATTTTTATGTATACGCTTTCATTCTGATCATTTATATTTCTTAGTTCTTCTGTTCTTGAATTTGTTTCTGATTACTGTAGTCTTGTTTGTAATTGTGACTACAGAACCTCTACAGGGGCTATAGTCACTCGCTGGTCTGATGCATTTCGACTTTTGAGCCTAATGAATGTAAAGAGAGTGTTTCAATGTCTGTGATTTATTTCACAGAATTAGCATTCTTTGCTGTGGCCCAACAGCCCAACGCGGGCCTAGGCCGCCTTATTGTTGATGTTTCTACATCACACGCAATTAGAAACACATACACCCGGTAGGACTCATCTGAATGTGTGATCAGCTCATCGTAGAGGCAGCTACCTGTACAATACAAAACAAGCGCAAGAGAGGAAAGTACATGCCCTCAGCTGGATTCGAATCTGTGATCTCAGCCATCGAGGGGCCGCAGGTCTGCACCCCGTACCACACGAGTGCCGGAATTGGCTAGTGTACTTTATTACGTCTGTCTCTTTTTCGTTTATTTACTTGCCGCGGTGGCGCAGTTGGTTGAGGCACTGCGCTACAAACCGGCAGGTCGCGGGTTCGATTCCCGGTGGTGCCATTGGAATTTTTCATTGATATAATCCTGTCGGTCGCACTATGGCCCTGGGGTCGACTCAGCCTCTAACAGAAATGAGTACCAGGAATATTTCCTGGGGGGTAAACGCGGCCGGTGCGTAGGGCTGACAACCTTACCACCTTCATGTGCCGATTGTCTAGAAATCTGGGAGCCTCGACCTCCTGGAACCCTCAGGGCCTGTCCAGGCTTGTAATGGGACTGCTTTACCTTTTTTACTTGGTACCGCAGACCAGGGTGGCTGTGGGCTTAACTTTTCCTGTTTTCTAAATCTTGCTCGTAAACAGGGTTTTGTTTGCAACCAGTATCAAAATCACACCTTGCTCTAGTCTTTCCCTTTCACTGTACGTAATAAATTTCTTGTTCTATTAGATGTTGAAAAATCCCCCCAGTTTATGTGGCACCTACGAACTAAGCAAGGAAGCATTAAGAAGCAGATTCTGTTTCAACTCTTGAGTGCTGATGACGTCAGTGCTTTGTGGCGTGCACTTCTGCTGCAGGCCCCGTGTTTAACAGCTTCAGAGCCACTGCTCTACTCCTGCAGGGATCGTGCCTTTTCACACACGGAAACACACGTAGGCCTATTCAACGTCTGCTATTTGTTGTGCTGCACTGAGACTTTTTCCGGCAGATTTATGTGCGCACTGTGCTGCAGGCTGGCCACTGCCATTCCCACGCGCGTTTTCGGTTTTGATTTACGACACTGACAGTGACAATAGCGGACTGGCAAAACCCGTAATTCACGTTCCTACGCGATTTGCTTCACAGTTCTGCTTTGATGTCCGTTCATTTTAAAACTTTTCCTTACAGGCTCATAAAAGCCTCATAAAAAGTTCATTGAACTTTTCACGGCCAATTTTAGGCAGAGTGACTTGCGAATTTAGGGTCCCTGGTGGTCTACTGCCTTCATGCACAAATTCGAAAACATCTTTTTTTCCTGGGTTTCAGGCTTCAGCTGCGATGTAGTTGAGGCTAACGCTCTTCTTGAATGTTATGCGGCTTAGGATGACAGTTATCGACGTTTCGGGACAACTTATCTGTCCCATACTCAAGGCACAAGCACTCTAAGAAGAATTCTTCTTGGACAAATGGAAGATCCCGTTATTCTCCTCAGTACTGTGAAAAGTAAATCTACCCTTATTCCTACAATCTACAAATGTTTAGGTGTCTGCAGGTCGTAAAGTTAGACTCCTGATATTCTGTTCCCTTTACACTGGACGTAATTTAGTGGTCAGCTTCGCGCCTAGACCGTGTTTTCTGCTGGTGATTATGGCTCTTTGGGGCAGAGATTTTTTTAAATAAAAGAGCCAATCTCGGTGTGGTGGTGAAGAGAATAGTCACTAATACAGCTACTGGCTAGCGACTACTTTGTATATTTGTGTAGTAATAATGATATAAATGTGACCCTGTGTTTAATTAAACACGGCGGCATGAAAGCATGTGGGGAGAGTGGAGGTGAAACTCCTCGCATTTTTAACCTCGTAATTTGTTTGACGTAAATTATAATTAGTACCTTCTTGTTCAACTCCGTTACCGGAAATAGGTCTGATCATTGGTAACTTAAGCAATTAACATTGCCAGAATCTAGCTTGTATTTGTATCTCATTCTCTAAATGTCTTTCATTCCTTAAAACAGTCGCTTTACAAGACAGTTTTAATGTTTCTCTGGCGCTTTTATGTTAGACTTTACGCAACATTTATTCGGGGTTTTAGTATAAAGCGGAAAATTAAATGTGAGTTTCGAACAGTCGCCATATTGTTATTTGTCGTTAAAAATAAAGTACCAAA
>BLKM01003049.1:1204788-1240195 GCA_013340265.1 Coptotermes formosanus
CTTGGACTGATGTCACATTTACCGACAGACCGTGTGAAACAGACATGTAGGCAGTACTTGTACAAGTGTACCGTTCCCACGCCGTGGCCAGTATTTGTAAGATACAAACTTCTGTCAAATGTACCAATCGTGGCAACGCGGCTTGGAGTTCGAGTGACCTATGCAGCTATTGGGAATTGTATGAGGAATTGTTAGACGCAGAGCAGGTTTTCAAGGAATGAATCCTCTACGTTGTAGAATGTATACACGTTAATATAATTGGTTTTAGAATATAACATGCTGTAACAGATCGTAACAGCACTGTGCAATGAAAATCTTTCTGCTTCAGATACGACAAAGACAAGGCTATTAATAAATTGAGACGCATAAATACGACACCGGCGACTATAACACCTTATCGTAGTGTGAAATACATTCCTTACTGTACAGGAAGCCTGACGGTTTACCGGTAGTTGGCAATTTCTTTTTTTTTTTTGGAAAACTTTTCTGAGATTAGACAGTTCAGGTGGCAGTACTAAGAATTCGGCAGTTGTAAACCGGTACTTCCAACTAAAGTGAGTGTGAGAAACTGTGGCACTGACCGACAGTAACCTTTATTTGGTCACGTGAGCTGCACAAACAAAGCCAACACAGCACGAAACACCTATTGGCGGGAAATTTTGATTTAAAGAGCCATTCGGAAAGTCAGGTCCGCAAATCGCTTTGAACCTACCGCAGGCACACTAAGCCGAAACTGAGTGCACAGTTGCTAAAATAATGTACACGTGTGCCGCAAGTGCAGTGCTTACTTTTCCAGTTTCTTAAAACATATTGGTCTTGGTGCACACTCAACAAAGTAAGGACAATCCGCCTATGCCTCATGTAAGGGAAAGACGACGTACATTTCTGCACCAAAATGTAACTTCACGCTTGAAGGATACTGCGATTCTTCAAGTTTACTTTGTACCGTATTTATGAATTATAGTCAAACCGCGTTGTAGTGGCACTGTTTGTTCACGGCAATTTGTGGCGGTATATCGAGGGTGGTGCTAAATCGAAATACTGTGTAATATGGGATTTTTGGTCACGGACTTACGTGGGCGCTAAAAGAGGGTTAACTTTATGTCGGGGGCGCTGTATCGGGGTTGGATTCTATATAGTTCTACCACAGTTATAAATTCTGTACCATGTTGTGCTAAACAAAGATATTCGGTAAAGGCAGGTGACTTTGAAGAAATGTAATATTACAGTCAATATTATGGCAGTAATTTTCAGTACAGATACCAATGTGCAGGACTGTTGGTTATTGTCGTGACGAATATTAAGAATGAGGGCCCAAGCTTGGTGGGAGCCGAAGTAGCGCAGTCGATATAGTGACTAGGTTACGGGCTTGAATGTCCGGTGTTCGAAACTCGGTAAGAACAAGAAATTTTTCTCCCAAAACTTCCACGCCATCTCTGGTGCCCAACCAGCCTCTTATTCAATGGGTGTCGGGGTTCTATGCCGGGGTTACAGCTGCCGCAGCGTGAAGTTAGCCGCTCAGCTCGAATGTAGCGCCGTAGTTAAGAATGAGTGGAGCTATATATCTACTCGCACTGCATGCCTCCATTATAACTTATGGACAAGGAAATTCTACGTTTCTTTTACCTGTGCATGGTAAGGTAAATATAATAAAATCAGAATTTTGGGAAGTTTAAAATTTTGGTCTTATACGTTTTCTCAGCGGTCACTTAACTAATTATTCAAGTATCCAGTCCGGTATACATTTAGCATGCAACAAGATAGGGCCATGCATTGGTTCCCAGCTTTCTTCTTATGTGGCAGAAACTGAGTTCAGGAATCTGACGTGTCTTCAAGAACCAAAGTTGTGCTTTTTGTATCATGCCGCCTTCCTCCAAAATACTGAAATATTTACTGGTCAATATCACCATAACATTTGTTGCTCGACGCTGTGTAACATCTGCAGTTGGTACAGCGTTGGTGTTTGAATAAAGAAATCATGATCTCTAATCTGAACTTGCGTGACTTCATAGATGAAACAGTACCGAAGGAGTCGTAAAAATAACAGTCTTTCGAATACGGAGGATAACAATTCTCATAAAGTTCTTGTAATCTCACTTGTGTGGGAAACCATGCATAATCTAGTACGTAGATTGTGTTACATTCTTTATGTCTGGAACAGTCTGTAGTGGGTGCGATATGTCTGCCCTTACGTGCCCCACTGGCTTACGTTCCTTTTTATTGTCACGTATCACCTGAGCAAGCTATAGAAATGAAATTACAATTGTGAGAGCTGTCTGTCCTTCCGTCCGCGTATCTCATCCTTGAATATTCGAAGATGTTTTTAATTAAAGTTCCTATTCCGGTCTTATCTGGCAAGCCTAATGCTTTAAAGCCTAGCAGTTACTTTGCGTTACTACCAGGTTTAACGCTCAAAAATTCTACGTTCTTTTCCGAGAGTGTACTTAGGTGTTTTGTAATCATCTCAGAACAAACAGCGATTATTTCTCTATACAGGATTGATTCTTTGCTTTTTATAACCGAGATGGAGTGTATTTAATGCGAGGTACGAAATAAATCTCTATTATAATTCTGTTCAATTTTCATCTTTAAAGAGGTAATATTGGTGCATTTGTTCCAGTATGAGTTTTACTTTTCATTAAAATCTTTTGGAATCTTCTGTGTTTTTCTTCAGAATAGACTTATGGTACAATGAAGTGTTATGTAAAATAGGTTCAGATCTAACTGAAAGGATAACTTTTGTTTGAAGCATTTCCTGACATCATGAATATGAATAAAGCCAATGATAACTATCCCTAATTTGTGGCTCTGTGTTATGGTGAAGTGCGATATGCTTTAAACAACAAACATGTGACTGCAGTAAACAGGCACCAAGATAAATGCAGAGTATGCAAAATTTCAAGGAACACGTTTTCAAAAATATGTAAGCCTATAGCTGCGCCCTTAAGACCGTACATTCCAATGATTTCATGCTTGAAGGTTTTCTTACACATCACACTTGATTGGCATTGCTTCAGAAGCAGCGCAATTTATAATTTGATACTAATGGGGCGGGTCAAAAATACTTCCCTTTTAAGTAGCTCCAAAATTTGTTTCTATTCGTGTATTATGTGATACATCACGTAGAAATACAGACTGTCTCGAAATTAGCGTCGAATATTTTCAGGACAAAGTTTGTTTAATCAAAAACTAGACAGATATAGGTCTCATAGATTTGACGTTTTGGCGCCCGTTACCAAGAGTGACGCATATGACAACGTGGCGTCATTTAAATATATTCCAAGGAAGGTGAGCTATGTTGCAGGGCAGGAGTTGTGCGGGAGTTTTCTTGTTATACTCTCTGATTTGTAAATAAACGGCCAAAGTTTTTGCCCCATATTAACACTTATATTTTACTTTCAATGTACTCGTGGATCATTTATTTTTTACAGTTAAGTAGTGTAACTATACACTAATTTATTCTGCAAAGACAATTTTTACTAAAAGCTTGGTACGCTGTTCATAGTTTCGGACTTAGAGGAGGTACATAAACCCATACATTAAAGCCCCGATTGACCATTCGATGGTAGCTCAAATACCTAAGATACTTCAGGCATATTTTAGGAACACAAAGACTCACTAACGTCTGTACACGAACTCGTCACTGGCCTAAGCACACAGGCTTAAGAATTCAGCCCACTCGCTGGCGCTAGTTTTTTGACATGTGCGTTAATATTATTCTTTCATCATCTCTTAAGACTTCCAAGCTTCTAGGCCTTATAACCAAAATATTTATACATTTTCAATCCCTATATGCGTGCTATAGTCCCTACCTCCTACTGTTCGCCTACCCAATCCTCCTTGATTTAGTCATTATTCCAATATTTTACGGAGATTATAGAATGCAAATCTTTTTCGGAATTCATTGATGTGGCGATACACTAATTTCTTTGTGTCACGAAATTTGTCAGCATTAAATGGCCTCAATTTTGGAGCTAACGTTGTTAGATCATTTATTGTTTCAAATTATTATGTTGTTGTAACTAACACACACAAGTTTCTATACAAGGATTCAAATGCGCGACCTGCATGTTGGTAACGAGGGTTGTGTTCTAACCCTGCATTAATCTCTCCAGTAATTTCACGCTTACACAAAGTTAAAATTACAAGCACTGCATTTGTACGCGCAATTCGACAGTTTGTTCATCGCGTCTGATTCCTAAAGTGCCACATTGATGTCAATATAATATTATACAGACAATGAACTCTAATAAAATGTATGATGCGGGTGTTGGCGATGTCAACAGTTGGCACTCTCTTCTGCACAAGAATTTAACTTTACTTACGGCAAACCGTTAATTAAGCGAAACATCCAAATGTATCTTAAACTAAATTTGTGAACATTAATCAGATAAGGACGTGTTCCATGCACGTGTATTTTTCACTGCTAGCCACTTTTTTTAAATGCGTATAAATACATTCCAGTTTGAAGAGTGCAAAGTAAATAAATACATTTTTACACTTCCGCCTCCCGCACACCACAACACGTGTTGACTGACTACACACAGCAAACACAACGGATTTTGTACGGTGACTGAATAATCCGTTAATTCCGTCGCCATCACTCGAAAATCGTCAATATTCTTTCCTCCACTCTTCTTTTCTTTTCTACTATCTTTCCTCATTTCCTCCCTCTTGACCTTCTATTCTCTTCTATACACACGAGGGATAACTTTTCTACGTCGTGCGTTGTTGTATAATAAAATACGAATTTAATTAAAACAAATCGTTACATGTGTAAGTATTTATTTGGGAAAGTTTCGGTAGATTGGACTTCAGTAATTTACTCTGGCGTTTGGGAAGTTGCTTGGTAAAATGGCGAAATTTCTTGGGTCCGTCCGCTTGCTCTTCTTAATACAGTTGTTTATTAACTGTATAAGATGTAATTAACCCTTTAAAGTCGAAGCGTATCTGTTTTATACAAGGACTCAGTGCGTACCGCGCTGTAAACACTCTCCACTTCGGTTATAAAAACCAATCTCTTAATGTTTTATAAGGCAAAAGTTGCTGTTTGTTCTGAGATCCGTACAAAACACATAAACTCAATGTGGGTACCACGTAGAATTTTTTAATATTAAACCTGGTGGTATGTAAAGTTACGGCTGGGCTTTAAAAGGCTAACCTTGATTTAGCATTATTAAATAGTTACGATGTAAATGCAGCCCACTTTTACTTCTATCGAAAATATATTTCATTGTAAAGTGCTGAAGCAGCAAGCGTACAAGAAGTAGCAACTCTGAACATTGTTTTGTCGCATGTTAGTGCAGAATAAGCAGGGATTAGCATTTGTAGGCCAGGCTAAGGAACTGAACTGTGTATTCCCAAAGCCGAAGAAGGTGCGTTCTGTAAGAAACGTAGCGACACTGACCGCTGTGAAGCGAGTGAGCGTGACATCAGATGATTCTACGCGTGATGCAACTGATTATAGAATCCAGGTCTTTACCACCTGCAAAACACGGGCGCCTGTGTGGGTGGACGAGTAAGCGAACGGTTTCCTTTGAGGGCACAACACTTCTTGCTACAATAGTTTCGCTGCTTATAAGATAGTGAAGGTGTTATTTGGTATGGACAGACGCTGAATCGACGTTTTATCTTCAACTGATGAGAGTGTCGTCAAAAAAAACTAGACCTACAGACTGGGCCTTGGTCACATAGAGTCCCCCATTCAATGAATACTGGGGGCTCTGTCCTCGGGGTTAAAACGGATGGTGATTAACATTTATCCTGCTAATGTGGAATATATGGTGAGCTGCTAATAACGCCAGCACCACTAATGTGTAATATTTGGTGACCTACATTTGGCAACGCTGAAAGGAGCCTCTTTGTCTCTCTCTCTCTGCACAGTGTCTCAACACTGAATCAATCGTGAAAGACGTCCTATGTCATATCTGTGTGCACACACTTACTCGGTTACCAACTAGGCCCGTAAGGGCCACCATATATTCCACATTAGCAGGATAAAGGTTAAAGCTGACCACTCATCTGCACCCAGTTCCATACTTTATAATGTGTGAATTTGTACCTCCACGTCCTCATACGTCTTCACGGCGTGTGCTGGGAGAATTTTATCTGTACGTAGTAGAGGCAGGGAGCACGTGCAGGTGATAGGTCCTTCAGTTTGAGGGGGCTGTCAAGCAAATTTACAAGTAGAATTTTTGTCCGATTGACGAACTAAGAGCAGATTCGTTGATTCACTGCGAATAGGTATTTAATTTTACACGCGAATTTGGAAAAATATCAGAGATACACTTCTTCTGTTATCTCAGGAACTGGACTCAGGTGTTTCGACAGCGTTACTTCAAAATTTGAAAAAGGAGGAAACAAGAGAAATCAGAAGATGAGTACCAAACTTTGCCTGTAAACTCTGAGATGTGGGAAGGCCAATATCATGAACGCTTGCTATTTTGCAGCCCAAGGATCGTAAATACAACATCCAGTTTTATGTGCAAACACAAATTTTTCTTATTTGTGAATAATGGAACACTAGCATTGCGACCGATTTAGCAAAAGTTTAAACTACCCTTAGGTAGATGGGATGGCTCTCTTGATAAGTAGCACACTTAAAAAAACGTAAGTACGTAGGCACATACATACATACATACATACACACACATACATAGATACATAGATACATACATACATACATACATACATACATACATACATACATACATACACACACACACACACGCGCACGCACATACACACACACAAAATCTATACACGCATAATTAATCTGTCTGTCCCATCTTTATCTGCATTATTCAAGCTCCACTCCGCACTGCCGTTTCGTAATTTCAGCATCTATCCATCACAGCCATTTGACAGTAAGCAGAGATATGTGGTGTACCGATATGTTACTTGCTGCAATTTCGGGATCCGCCGTGATGCTTTATAAAGCGTGCAGTTAATATCCCGCAACTGACTGTGTTACTGCTACTGGTGTGATGCTTTCGCTGCAGCTGAGACCACTGCTCCACCTCAAAATAGCTGTAAGCAGAGCCAATAGGCAACCTGTTTTACAGTCTTGCCACCTTTAAATACGTGTATGACCCTGAATGGAATGGAGCATAAAATTTTTAAAACTAAATACCTTATTTGTGTAATAGATAATAACATCACTATAATAACTGCAAATTGTATGCAGCCTCAAAGGATTTGAGGGGCTATACAGTATAGGCACGGAGGAATAAGGAGATTTTTTGTGCAGACGATTATGCCCTCTTTCAAGGGAAATCACAAAATATTTGTTTACAGAGAAAGAGGAAATGCAAGAATCATTTTTATATGAAAAGACACTGCGGTGACAGACATTCAAAATTTGTATTCCAAATTCCAAGGCACATGATACCAGGGGTGGCCATAAAGCAGCTCGCGCACGTCACCGGTGGCGCTGTCGCAAGTTGCCTGTACAGATAGTTTACATGCACAATAAGCTGACCGTCGGTGACGTCTTAAAAGATTTTTTAAACAAAAGCCCACAAGTAAATAAAACTAAAGTGTTGTGTAATTGGATGAACACAAATAAGAATCCATCAGATAAGGACAAGTATATTGTTAACGCATGTCTCGTGCTGAAGTTGTTTCGTACATTGTGGCCGTCGAAGCTCCTCTAGCTGGCCACCCCTGCTATATATATGTCGAGCGTGCATGATTCGGTTGCTGCCTTGCTTTCTTCTGTCATGTTTCCGACAGTATCAGTGTCTCTATTCTAAACTGAACAAATGCCTTTACACTGAATTCAGATGTTTGCCGGTTACAAGAGGCGCAGGTTGTTAATATACTGAGGTTCTGACAAACTTGTTAGTTTGTCAGGAGATGTAAGGGTTTGTATGCCGTACAGATTCGTTGAAGTTTAATAGTTAAAGTGTCCTGATTTGAATTAACAGCCATGCCATGAATAGAACACACAGAAGTGCAGGAGCAGCTCCAGGCGGAACTCAGTGGAGCTCTATAAGCAAACCTCCCCCCCCCCTCCGCCCCAATGGTCATGAGCCTGGGTGATCCATACAAATGTTCTCTATCTACATAAGGAATATAAATGTCACTGTGTCTCTGCATGCCATGAATTCACATAGGGAGATTGGAGGTAGAGCTCCACTCACTCTTAACCTCGGCTCTAAATGCGGTGAGTAGCCAATTTCACAACCCGGCAGCTTTACCACCTAGAAGTGACACCGATAACCATTCAGTAGGAGGCTGCGTCAGCCCCAGAGTTAATCTGGGCAATTTTGAGAGGAGAAAAGCCTCTTGCCTCTGCCGGAAATCGAACCTCGGATCGTCAAGCCCTTGGCCAAGTCACATAACGAATAGGGCAGATTGACTGTCGTTCCAGTCTGTAAGTTTCGGAACTGGGTGGAACTAAAGTGGTCAGCTGCATCCAAGGACCACCTTCGCCACAGGGAATTAACTGCTATACCCCCGCTGGACAGAATTCCGGGTGGTCCCTCAACAAGCGTAGTACATGCGAACAGAATAATATCCGGCTGTGATGGGAATTGAACTCCCATTTTCAAGTTGTCTGCCTATGGGTTCAGCGACTGGACTTCAGTTATATGAAGTATGCCGGGTAATTCTGTATAGTAACTAATCTACAGTCCGGGATTCGATTTCCTCTAGAAAGAAGTGATTTTGTTTTTCCACAGCGTCCATCCCGACTCTGAGGTCCACAAAACCTCCTGTCAGTTGGGTATTGGGCCCTCTTTCCTGGGACTATGTTGGCCAAAGCGTAAAGCTGTCTACAAAACTCCACCTAGCGCTGAGTGTAAATATGGGTGAAGTTATTCTTCACACTCCTTCACACGGCTGTGTTGATTGGTGCATAATTAATCGTAACGACAATTTTAATGCGGTAGAATCCTGATATTTGGAGGTGAACCGCACGTAGTTTGCCTCGAATTATCGAAAACCCGGACTGCACGGATTACGACAATGGAAACGTATTGTTTCTTGCTTTTAACATTTATTGTTTTGGTACGTGAAAGTGCATACTGAAATTATATAAGAATACACAAAGAAAACCGATAAAATATAGTACAGTAATGCCCGAAAGACAAGCGTGTACACGGAGACACCCAGCTTAAAAGAATCCATACAAATTATAGAAGTGACCTCGACTGCAGCGCATCGCCTCAGACCAAAAAGGAATCTCGGAAAATCGGGACTCCATCTTTCGAGATTATGCTATATTTTATATTTTGCCTTTCTACTAGAGTTTACATGATCCTTTATTTTCTCTAGTAATTCCAAGCTGATATTGTATTGAATTATATTAGTAAATTCGTGCTTTAACCTTATTTTAGTAATCCTGACGTGATAACGTGTGTGCCGCAGTGACGCTGAGTGACTTGGTAACAACAAATGTCCCTCACGGAAGAAATAATTTAAAATGTGCTGTTGGTCGCATTTCAGATATGAGTGTAATTCAGTGTAGACCGTGAGCAAAAATACGAAATTTTCATGTAATCAGGCGCTGACTATTTTGTTTAAATGAGTAGCAAATTTATCCAGAGGACAAGACGGACATAAGTGAAATGTGATGGAAATTGGTGGAATTGCTTCAAGTTCGTGTCACGTGACGGTGTTGTACTTCAAGATACACTGCAAAGAAATATACCACTTTAAATCCTGTTATTATCGAGACGTAGTGTGTTCACTGTGTGGTAGGAACTGAATCTATAAATATAATTCTTGTTGATGTTCGTATTTTAAAGAACTAACCGACTTTGTGAAATAAGGGGCTAGGAAACCCGCTGAAATTTGTACATCCTAAGGCAATAAGAAATAAAGAGAAACATTACATCTTGTTCCGATTTTCGGAACTGTGTTTTTAGATCGGTTTTCCGTACTTTTGTAGGGAAGAATCCCAAATGACACGCAAAAACATATATGCTGATGACTCGTGCTTTGTTCTTGCTTCTTGTGGGAATCCTATGCAGTGCACAGTATTAATCAAGGCACAGTATCATGGTGAATGAAAGTGCCGCTTATGCAACAAGTCTGCCGAGTTCTGTGACCTCAGATCCCATCTCTTTCGCTGCCTTCTACCTTGCTCGACAGCTTAGTTCTGAAGTTCAATGCGCAAGTAGGACTACGTACCGTAGTAACCCCATCATCGGTCAACTGACATCATCTGTTCGTATCTCTCATTCAACGTTACATCTTTTTAACTAAAATTTTTATTGTACAATGGAGGACATGTACGTGTCTTTTATCAGTTACAAATTTAACTGTTATCCTTCACCTAATAACAGCAATAACTGACTTATATTTATTATCAATTGAAGGAGCAACATCTAGAAGGATTAATCTACTAAGAAATGACGGACATTAGTTGATGGGTCCTCCAGTTGTATTAAAATGCATAGGGAGATGAACCAGTCTGTATTTATTTTATCCATAATCTTTTTAAATTTTGTATAACGTGCGATGAATCATGTTAAGCAAGGCACATATAATGACTAGGATATGGGCTGAACGGTCCGGGGATCGAATCAAGGCAGGGGCTAGAATTTTTTTTCCAAACATTTCAGGCCGGCTTTGGGGCCCACCCATCCTCCTATTCAGTAGCTACTGGGTTTCTTTCCCGAGGGTAAAGCGGCCGGGTCGTGATTTTGAGCAGTCACCTCCACCTACAGCTGAGGTAAAGAATGAGTGGAGCTAGATCTCCACTCCTCCTCTATGTCTTCATATTGTTGACAGGGACAACTTTTTAGGAACGTACGTAAGCTGTGTGGGAACTTCGGAACATGCGTGAAAAAATAAACGCTGCATCTAACAGTTCTAACACCATATATTCTTAATATTACTACTCATGGTGGTGGTGGTGGTGATGATGATGATGATGATGATGATGATGATAATAATAATAACAGTGAAAACTTAGTGTAGTATTTCGATTGTCTGCAGTATGAAGAGCCTTCCCTCTCTACAAGGCTTTCAGTCCAGATGTAGGGCCTATCTATTTTCTTACTCAGAGAATGTAGAGGGCTCTGTCACCACAAATAAAGCAGCCGGGTCGTCATGCTGGCTACTAACCTCCATTTAGTACCGAAGTTAAAAATGGGTGGAGTGGATCTGTGAGTGGATCTGTAACTCTGCTTCTCGTATATGCCTTTGTGGTGTTGACAGAAACAACGTCACCCTTTTACATTTCTCTTTAGCGACGACGTCAGTATTTGATAATACATACTGCCGAATGTGAGGATGAAAAGTGAATAAGGGACTGAGAAGTACTTGGAAGGGGGAGGGTATATCAAACCTAGAGGCACTATCCTAAACTTTGCCTGGGGAAGCTGAGGAAAGGGCCGAAGGCGTCAGTAAGATTGGTCGTTGTCCGGCAGCGATTCGAACAAACATCTTTCTAAAACAAGTGAGAAGGTTTAAGACTTGAGCGAACCTTCTTGGCCTGATCTGTTCTTGTGAACACTGCAATGGAATGTAACATCTTAACGCCTGTCAAACTGACAGCATCCTGACTGGTTTGTTGATGATTTGTTGATGGAAGAGGAAGAGGAATTTTGGAAGTCTTTTGTCACAGGAAGTCCGCATATTTGCGCTTACCCCACAGCGACATTGTGTTCACACTCTAATATTCCACAAACACTTAACACCTTCTTTACAGAATGCAATGAGAATTTATGACGCTAAAATTGTGAACCCCAAGAGATATGTCTTTCTCACGGGTGGAAGGTATTGAGATTTTAGTGACGAATGTAACATCGTGTAGTCTGGTACTTCGGTATAGACATTTGGAAACAAATACCTGCATTCATGTTGAAGCAAACTGTAGTCTGTAAGGGGCTTTACCAACCTTGTGGATGAAAATGTTGTCCTCATATCATGCACTCTGTAACCTAAGAGATGTTTACTGATATTTCGAAAAAACTTGCTGCCTTCCTGCTCAAGCACTCTATAGTATTGTAAGAGGTTGCTAACATTTCGAAGGGACTTAAACTATGTAGTCTGGTATGTGATTACCAAAGTTTTGCCGGAACGTGCTGCCTCTGTCTTTAGAATAAAGGAAGAAGCAGCACGTTGCACCGGAAGTTTCGCAAATAGCACCAAGGCTGCCGTGTCACAGTTCAAGAGACCGCAAGGTTAGTGCTAACTACCACATGCCTCTGCACTCTCCCACACTATATACTTCAGAATTCACAAAATGTATCACAGGTCAGCGTAAACGTGTGGGTGAATAAAGTTGACTTGTGATCAGCCTAGCGTCTTTTGATGTTAGGCACATCGCAAGGGTGATTGTCGATAAGAATATTAGCTAAGGATCCCAACACTTTTGCTTGAAATTTTACACAAAACTTCGTGCACAACTGACGTTTTACGTGCAACTGTGGTTTGTATGTCTAGTTAGACAGGCAGGCAGACATACAGACAGACAGACAGACAGGCAGACAGACAGACAGGCAGGCAGGCAGGCAGGCAGGCAGGCAGGCAGGCAGCCAGGCAGGCAGACACATACACACAAAATCACAGTGAGTCCGGAGTGGATGTCTCAATTCTGGTATATTCCTGATGGTATTTTCTCGCTCTAATATCATATATATATATATATGTATATATATGTAAACGAGTTTCATTGCTGAAGATACAAGGAATATTAAGAAATGATCACCCTCAGAGTCAATACAGATCAAGCCTGTACCTTGCGTCATTTCCTTAGTTTTGTCCCTAATACAGACTGCAGGCTGCAAACTGCGACAGACATTGCCTTTCGTCTTTCCGCGTTTTGCTCGTACAGCATTTTTCTTGTGCCCACAGAGATAGAGATCAAGAGAGGTGATGTCCGAGGGTCTGGGTGGCCAGTGCTGTGGCCGATATATTGGCCAGGCAAGCGGCGATCGCTGCGTGCCTAAAATTGGGAGGTGTTTCTTCTCGTTACGACTCCGAGCAAAGTCAAGTCAGTTCAGTTCCTGTTACACCACTTCGGAGCATTGGCCCTACGCGAAGCAGTTCGTTTCTCTGCGCATGCCTTCACAGGTCTTCGCTTGAGATAATGTTAGGCTAAGAAATGTTTAACAAATTTTTCCTAAGGCACCTGTTTATAAATGTTAGGAAGTTCCTTGTGGTTCCTCGTAACTTTCCATGTTTCACACCCATAAAGGACTAAGAGTGTTCAACTTTATTACATTAGGTATCCCCTAACCTTCCATATTCAAATTTTGGATAAAAGCGGAATTTGCCCCCTGAATCTACATCATCGCTTCTGCCTCTGCCCCACAAGTGGTGGTCACACCAATTCCGAAAAATTTCTTTGTTGGATATCATTCCCATTCTTTTCATTTTTTGCTTTATTTCTGGGTGACGTAATTTCCTCACAATTAAACTGTCATTCGGCAGTTCTTCCTTCGCTTAACTTCGCTTCCCTTGGCTTATTTTCATATTAACAAATGTGTGGGATAGACGGCAGATATAAACTGCAAAATCCACATCTTCCAGACGTTCAGAGTAAATCAGTTAATGCTTCTTCTTTTCCCTTTGTATTTGAGTTCACACACACGTATGCATTCAACTTGAATTTCTGCGAAAATGTATAGCTCTGTAAACCCTTCACATAAGACCTATTTCCGACTAGGAATGACATCGGGAATGAAACCCCGAATTTAAATTACTAGTCACTCAATCTATATATATATATATATATATATGTGTGTGTGTGTGTGTGTGTGTGTATACCTGTGTATATTTGTGTGCGTGTGTGCGAGTGTGCAATTTATTAGAAGGGGGAAGTTTTCTCGTTATTTAGCTCCATGCCCAGGGCCGCCGAATGCGCTTCGATCCCAGCTGAAAAAATGTTTTTCGGACCATTGGGCCCCAGTAATTTTTACAGGCTTCCCTCCCATGTCGTCGGCACTGACCATGCCTCGAAGATTTCTGTATGCATCCAGGCATAGCTTAACGTAGGCATTAGATAGAGAGAGATGAATGGTTAGTTTCACCCTCCGACGAAAAGTTATTCGATAGGAGGCAGATTGGGTCCGATGGTCTTTCCCCGATGGTGTGGGGAAAAGAAGTCCCTGACCTGTGCAGATAATGCAACCCCTATTTTTCTGCTGTCCAAAAGACGGCTCTAACCACTACAGACTGTGCTAGCCCGTCTCCTACATACAGTCCTGTAACCATAGTAGACAGTAACGCGTATCACTTGCCCTTCTACACTCTGTTGGTTATGCAGGTCCTGTTTGAGCCTAGGCATTTTTTACGACCGAAGCTTTAATGCAGTATTTATGCTACGTCAGACCTGTATTTATGCCCATTACGAAATTTAATATCTTTTGGCTGTCCGGTCAGTATTGATTCTTGTTTTCTGTTGGCAGGGTCCCAGACTCAGTGCCAGAGTCTAAGGGTGGCCTCGGGGCTGACAGCTCTAATCTATGTGAAGAACGGTACAGCATTATTTCGGGTCATTTTCCTTTCTTTTTTGTGTGGGTAGACCTTGAGTCTTGCCAGCAACGAAAAGGGAATTTTGTATTCTCCCCCTTGACAGTTAAAACATCCCTACAACGGTAAATAATTCTTACATATACTCACAAAAAATTCACCCTTCAAGGATTTTGGGTCACTTTGTGAGTGTTCAGTGCATTAGAGTTTCAAGTTAAGGTGGATACAGGTACGAGAGCTGCTTACTGGCATCATTGGCACAAGTCACCTGTTTAATTCAGTGTCTCAGGACGGATTGCCTTTGGAAATGTCTCGAAGACATCCAGAGCAATGAAAAGTGCGAAGGTAAATTTGTTTCTTTGCTTCATCAGGCGCTAATCCATGAAGACTTTGGATCGCGCCGTGGTACAGATCTATGCATTCTTAATATTAGCTCTACTCCATGCAGCATAACCCCTCAGGTAGTCAATAAAATACCGCATTTCACAAAACCCGAAAGTTCATTGCCGTATTCACAACAGCCCCCTTTTTTTTCCTGTGCTGAGCCACATCAATCCATTCTACGCCTTGCAGAACTATTGCTGTATGTCCGCTTAATATTATCCTCCCTTCTAGGCCTGGTTCTTCCAAGTCGCCTCGTTCCTTCAGGTTTTCCCACGAAAATTCTCTACAATTTTCAACTAATACGTTCCATATACCTAGCCCATCTTATTCTCCTTTATGTTATCAACGTCAAAGAGAAGGAGAAATCATTAAGCCTTCTGTTATTTCCTCCGTCTGTTTACGTTACTGACTGATATGTCCGTTAGTTGGTTGATGGGTTTTTAGGATGATTTAGCAGGAAAATTCCGATTATCGTCGAAGGGAATATGAAGATGATTAGAAAAGGTGATTAGTCAAGGGTGTGCAGGATTTTGGGGGGGGAGACCTGACGAAGCAGACCACTTGGGAGAACCAAGCGTAGATAGCAGGATAATATTAAAATGGATCTTCGAGAAGTGGGTTGGGGGCATGGACTAGACTGAGGTGGGCCAGGATAGAGACAGGTGTTGGGCTGTTTTAAATGCGGTAATGAACCTTCGTGTTCCATAAAATGCGGGGAGTTTCTTGACTAGCTCAGGACCTGTTAGCTTCTGGAGGACTCTGCTCCATGGAGTTATTTAGAATAGTCACAGGTTTAAAACGTAGGTGTTCAGACGTCCTGATGGTCAGGTATGCGACAGCATACATCATGATAGATATGTACTGACGTTTCGGAGGAACCTGCTCTCTCCGTCGTCAGGGCAGAAGATAGAGGCAGCATGTTCCTCCAAAACGTGCATATGTACCAAGGTACACGGCGTCACGTTTCCTAAGCAGGCAGTATTCAGTCTCACGGCCGTGCGAACCCTAAATCACACGAGGTGGTAGTGGCTTTTTTTAAGGCAACCTGCCATCTCGTTGTCTATGCAGAAGTTCTGATAAAAACAGAGAATTCTCGTCCAGAATATTTGTAGCTTGCGGGAGATTTATTTTCAGAAACACTGACAAACCACTAATATGCTATTGCACTATGTAACATGTATGTTACATAAATACACAATGTGTCTACGTTTTTAGCAACACCTGTCTATTTATTTAGTTAACCCCTTCCTCCATTGTTTGAAACGCTTCTTATTTTACCGGGGCTAAAAGGACGCAATTAGCAACAACTTTTAAAACTCCAATATCGTTATACTTTCCTTTTGTTTCTGTGTAACTGTTATCTTGAAAGAAACAGCTGGTCTGCTTTTAAGTACGTACTTTTGATTGCTCTGGGCATTCTTTTTTAAATTGCTTCCTTATTCTCAGGGATTGATTGTAACAGAATCATCAAACAGAAAGGCACTCTGATGAAGTATCAGATGAGAAACCGTAACACCATTGTGCACATGTACATCAACTCAACCTTATTCTTCTTATCGAGCCTCATAGGGCCAGTCCTTTAGAAGAATGGGACTAACACACACCTGTGGCGTCTTCAGTAAAATTGCCTAAAACTTACCAGTTTTTAGCTTTCTTTGATTTTGGCAAGCGCGATGGGGAACTGGAGAATCAACTTAGGGTAACACGTCGCCTGTCTCACAATTTGTAATATTCACCAAAATATTGTTAGATATTCAAATAAGAACAAGTGAGGTGGACAGTTACTTAGCACGAATGAAGAGGATCGAGAATTTATTACAAAATCTTGGTCGCAAAATCCGATGAAAAGACACAACTTCAAAAGCTAAGCCTAAACGGGGCAATAATATAAAATGAATCTTAAATAAATACTGGTAGAAATTCTGTGCTGAATGTGTTTGGTTCAATCCATTCCAGTAGCGGACTCTTATGAATATTTTACGAATATTTGTGTTCCATAAAGAGAGTGGAATTTACAGACTCACTGAGAAAACATGACCCCGGGATATCCTAGACACTATAGTGACTATCTACTTGTTGAGTGATCCGGGTTTCAAATCCTGGCACTGGCAAGATATTTATCTCTTCTCCAAAAGGTCCAGACTTGTTGTGGAGCCCACCCAGCCCCCTACTCAAGAGATAACTGGGCCTTTTTCCCGGGAGCATAGCTGCCAAGGCTTTACGCTAACCACTGACATTCATCTAGCGCCAAGATCAAGAAGGAGTGGAGCTTTACCTCCATTCTCTATGCCTTCATTGTGTGTACAGGAACAACTTTTCCTTTACCTTACCTGAAAGATTATCAGTTCTTCCTCAGCGGAGTTGGTTTGCTATTTAGTTTCGTGGGTACGTAAGACACATAAAGGCCTTTTATCTGCAACTTTAAAGGAATTATAAAAATGGGGTTACATTCTTCTGGGATATGACACCATGTTTTTGGTAAATAGACAACACTATTTTGGAAAAACATGTTTCTCTCTTCTTCAGGTAGTGGTAACTAACATTTTCGCGCTAAAAAGTCGGTATGTTTGTTGACTAGATAAGCCACTATTAGCGTCTGAAGTAGGACTGTGTTCCGTGAAGTTTGTGTTGGATTTGTGAGCCTTCGAGCTTAGGTTCTGAGCTGTCTCTACTTGAGCCGCTCTTGTCCGCAGTAGTCAGAGAATTTCCCGTTATACAACAACAGGTAACCTCGAGCGGCCGCGGTGTGCAGTATGCATGAAGGCTGGTCGTTGACCTTATATACTCTACACCGCTTACCCAGAGCGTTGCTGCTTTTACCTGCGAGCGTACCGTAATGAAAGACCAGAGTAAGAAAAATAGGTTTGTTAGTGCAGTTAATTAAGTACTTCTTTGAGAAAGTGGAGTATATTTTCTCCGCTTTTAACCTCAGCCTTAGATGATCTGAATTGTCAATTTTAGGCCCCAGCCGCTTTGCTTCCTCGGTGACAATTCATGGTACCCAGTGGACAAGAGTCTGCTTTTAACGAAATGGAAAATCTGTGCCCACGCTGGGAATTCAAACCCGATTTTCCAGTCGTCCAGGTCACGGCATAGACGAGGAGTGGACTGTGATAATTTACACATCATCTTAAATTGAAGGTCACTTCATGACTTGCATATGCAGGCACAGGATGGGTGCGGAGGAGTAGATCCAACCCATTCACGACTCGACATTAGAAGGAGGTGGATTATCAGCACCACGCTCCGGCCTCTTTACCTCTGTGTGTGCCTCTGTTCCGGTCTGTACGGCACTGAAATCTCGCCGCCACTGGGACACGATCCCCAGAGCTTCGAGCCCGTAGTGAGTCACTATAGCGGCCACGCTATCCCAGCCAACACACCAGCTTAAAAATGACAGAGAAATGTCTTATATTCAGATGCCTTGAAATACAAAAATTTTGTGGCTTTGTGGGTACATGATATAATCTAAATATGGAGCACTGGTGGAATGATGTTGACGGGAGGGCGCTGAAGTGCTAGGAGAAAGGCGTGTCCCAGTGCCACTTTGTCCGGCTCCAACCCCACAAGGAACGGCCTGGAATCCAATTTCTTTACACTGAGAGGCCGGCCAGTAACGGCCTGAGACAAAGCGTGGCTGAACTGGAATTGTTTACGCTGTGAATACAGAAGAGTGCTAGGTAAACAAACACACACAAGCAAACAGGTTAAGAACAAATTCAAATGCTATTGTAATTTATTAAAAAACAGCGTACTCTTGGGAACGGGCTATATGTTTCGGCTGAAAATTTATTATTTTACTTTCAGTTACATGTCTTTAGATGTGTCTGGTGACTCCAGGTTTTTATATGTGCACACCCGCCATACTTATACTAGTAACCAAGTTTCACCTATCCCCTTATCATTTTTTGTATTTTTAAAGGTTCTAATCTCATATGGGTTATTCTGCACACTAAAGTATTTCCATTTAAAATATTTCCTTCCTTCCTCAATTCCTCTAAACTTTGCACCCTTTCTTGTGCTCGGTTTTCCCAGTTGCATTTTAATTTATATAGCTGCCAGGATAGCTCAGTCTATATAGCGACTCGCTACACGGTTGACGGGCCGGGGTTCGAAACCCGGTGCAAGTGAGTTTCTTCGTATGCTTTCAGGCGGCCCCACAGAACTGCCCAGCCTCCTAGCCGATGTGCAACTTATACCTTTCCCGGAAGGAAGCGGCCGGGGCGTGGCCTTTACCAGCCACCTCATTCTAAGGCTGAACTTCTGCTCTTTTCTCTGTCCCTTCACGGCATGTTGCAGGGTAATATTTGCTCTTTATTTTGATTTATATGAGAAGCTGCTTACATTCTTTAACTCTGTGATCTTGGTTCAATTGTCTATTTTGTTATAATCAGGTCTTATATAAGAATATGGACAGGGTAAGTATGTTTCATTACATATTTTATCAAATAAGTAATAAAATCTACTTATCTTGTTTTCATATTTTCCAATAAAATGTGATGATGGCCCTTTGGGTCGAAACATGTAGCGTGTTGTAAATAGGCATAGTTTTAAAATACATTACAGATGTGTTTGACAGTGTTCTTATTAACCAGTAGTTAACTGTAAAAGAACGGGATGTTATTCATAAAGAGTTTATATATATATATATATATATATATATATATATATGCCCACGTATGATTGGGTCCAATCTTCCCTTTCAGTTCTCTTTACAGGCCGCGTGCAGACCGGGCGAACACAGCACTTCATAAAGATCCGTTATGTTTCCGTGAGCTCACACGCCACGACCTGAATCCGTAACAACACTTTCTGACTCCCATAACCATCTGTTTACGTCTGCAGGAATTTTCCTTTGCGAGCCGGAGCAGGCTTGTTGATGCTCAGTGGAGCGATGTTTGTGCCATTTATGTTAAAACAAATTGAGATTATTTTCCAAATGAAGAAGATATGAAGTCTCCTTCTACTAGCACTTTTTGGAAATGAAATTCTTGGAAATGTCGATACTTCTATATAAATTTACACGACGTGTCTCTCCTTGGATTTTTCTGACCCTGAAGATTGAAGCATCAGACACTTCGAAACGTCGGTACAGGTTTATATGTCGTCATATCTTAGAACAATTGAATCGTTACCTATAACCTTCTACTCCTTAGGCTCTGCGGCTGAAGAACGTTAGAGGAGCGTAGATTGTAAAGATGTAGATTGGGTTCATCTGGCTTAAGGTACTTTAAGCAGCAGGTGTCTATGAACACGGCCATCAAGATTAGATTTTCACGAAATCTGACATTTTCTTGACCAAATAAGGTTATGTTCAACTTGAAATCTTCGCACTTTCGGGATTTTATACGACGTAGGTTGATATTTCGTTACTGACGTTTCGGGACAACCTATCTTTCCCTTCTTCAAGGGTTAAGCAGTACAAAAAGAACGGACCATTTAAGAAGGGAATGAGGGTTTTTTTCGTTATGCCTGTAACCAACTGCAAACCTACGCCCTTTAATATCCCAGAGGAGGGAAGGCATCGACTACACAACGGCGGAAGTCTGAAATCTCTCAAACAATTATGTTTCTAAAATTTTATTGCACCATGTCCTTTTTTTAAGTTAATTGCTTCTTCATAAGTCTGTCCCACGGTTGTCAGGAAGGCTACAACTGGATAAGTTTCTTCTGATTTATTATGGATATTCCCAGACAGAGTGTGCTTGGACAAAAGAACTACACTGTGCCCTATGACAAAATGTAGTGATGTCTGAACCTCCGTATATTCAGTATTTTCCTGGACGTGCCCCTGTGTAACTTGTTAAAAGCGGTTGTAATTCTTCAGGTGCATTCTATATGGAGGAGATGAATTACGATCCTCCTTGGCCATGGGAAGTATAAGTCTTTTTAAGGGTTGGATCATTCGAAGGGTCACTGCACCTATTTTTGTACAGAGTGGTCCACAAACAATTGCACTTAGACAGAGACATGACAGTTTTAGAGTCTAATAAACTGTCACGTTGAAGAACTGGTACAGAATAAATTGGTTTACACAACGCGCTCATGCATAACCTTGTCTAAATATCTGCTTATTTAATAGATTTAAAAGTTATGTGATACATTTTGTAACTAATTTTTTGGTGTATCCTGTGACACTTGATGAATTGTTTGCAAAAATGTGTCCTTGCAGAAAACAGCGTTAGAGGAATGACTTTATTGCAGTGTGACCCTGTCGAATTGTTTATGTGTTTTGGGTTGGTGTCAAATAAGGTTCAGGGGCAGTGAACCTTATGTCGACTCTTACATAGAACTCGGGTAGAGAAAAAGAAGGGAATGAACTTGAAAGTTCTTACAGATTTTATTATTTGCACCTGAAAAATTGAGCCACTTTTTAGAACATCTCTTTCCAAATGTCTGGTCCGTCGTACAATTCTCAGAGTTGATTTTAATTAGTACAGTGGAACCTGCCTATAACGGAACCGCAAGAAATCGAAAACTTTTAATTTGCAGGCACATTTCTCTTCATGCAGGTACTTTAAATTTGGATCATCGGGGCTCCGCATCCCCGGGACCGTAAAGTTTTCCGCAAAAGACAGTTTCCCGTTATGCCCACGTTCCGTTTAAGGCTCTTCATGTCTGCAGTTCCACCAGTATATTCATTAGCTGCCATCACCCCACCATTCGGCACTTTATAGTCTTATTTTGTGACAGTAATCACAAAATTAAAACCAAGAAGTACATGCTATTGACTTTTGGAATAAAACCCAAGTCGTGTGTGATTAACCTCATATAAGGTTTGGCCTATCTGGGCCATTGGCAAGGAGCTTCCATTAGTGCAATGATAAGTATACGAATATTGACAATCACCTATGTGGGCCGAAACTTGTAGCAGAATAATTATACCCAGGGCTTTATCCCTAAGAACTGCGCTTTTTTGTTCTTTTATTTAAGCAAACTTATAACATGAATAAACATGTAAAGTAATATATATGTATGTATATAGTGTCGTATCCTAACCGTGTGTATTCAGTATCTAGACATTAGATTTTGACGTCTTCTTTCATCTAGGATCTGACGCTCCGTCACTGGTACCCGAAGTTTCGAAAGCTCGCCTCTTCGAAAGGCTAAAAACCCGTACACGCCAATTTGTTTTTCACCTAATTACGTTATTTTCTTCACTTCTATTGCAATTGTTTTGTTATTCACTCTCGGGGAATTCTTTTCTTCTGTATTGGGTTGTCACTCTAATGTCAGCTGAATCGTTTTTACCTACCACTTTCAAAGACGTGGTATTTTTTTTCTTGCTCTTTGTTTTGTAGTTTTTTGTTTTGTTTTATATGCTGACACACTGAATAATGCCTTCTCTTGACCTTCAATTGCCAATGTCACAGTCAACACTAGTTTCCTTCCTGTCTACCCAACACGCATGCGCGTGCGGCGTTATGTGACCAGCTTACATCAGTGTTACGTCTCTAGGTAACTGGCACAACGTCCTCGTGTAACCTCACTCTCAGATGAAAGTATTCCGTACGTTGAACTCAACTATAAACCTTAATGCATTTTGATTTTATAAGTCAAAGTTGTTTGCCTGACGAGAGAGAATTAGTCAGGAAAAGTGCGTCCCGTATTTAAAATTAATGATTTACCAGGAGGTAGTAATTACAAGTACTAGGAAGTGATTCCATCTTCCGTTAATATTCCTTGTAACGTTGGCAGAGGTTGATAATACCTCCCTTCTGTACTGATTAGAAAGGATTTATCGCTGAGCAATCTAGCAACTTAAGTTCAAATACCTCGCTGAACAATTCACAAACTCGTTCTGTTAAGTACGACACCTTGAGCAAAAGGTTGTTACTTAGATGATCGAGTATTTCATTTTTACGCGATGGTATATTTATATGTTTTTAACGTCTATCGGCATATTTCGGAAAATGTAAAGATTTTGCGTGTTTTCTCCAGGGGTGCGCAAAGCCCGGGCGAAAAAATATTGCACCGTGGTGCGTAATGTTTGTAGTCCTCAGTATGGTACTTGCTTCATGTCGCCGTTTTTGTGCCAAGGATTTTGAGTAGGTGACTAGAGTTTTGGAAAATTCCGTGTACCTCTGTCTTTCACCAGAAGTTTATTTTATGTAATTTTCATCTTACCTTTACAGCAGCGCCTGTTTAGCAACTTCGTGCTTTTCTATCGGACTGCACTTGTCGTTTATTATGATCGTCAGAACAGGCTTATGGAGTAAATGAGAAGACATGAATCCCATAGTGTGCACAGTCTTAGCGGGGTCGATATGAAAATGAGGGTTTTATAAGATGTGACACCCTGTACTCTGGTAGGAGCATACGGACGCCTCGGCAGGAACTGCTGCCTCCATATTCAGAATAGAAACAAATTCTGCCCTGAAGATGGAGGCAGCAGCCTCTCCCAAAACGTCGACACATATCTACCAAAGTACAGGACTTAACGTCCACGCGCAATGCAGTCTTGTTCACACACTCTATTCCAGCTGTAGATCTGGAGCAGACATAGACGCGTACATTGGCCTGTGTTCATGGTATGAATGGGTAAGAAATTTGTTACATTTCGAGTTGAAGTTACGGAAGGCCTATAAGCACTGGTCTTGTCACCTTTTTCTTATAATTCTTGTGATAATGACTTCTGAGGTTCAGCTGAGTCAGAAACTTGCAGGTGGAACACACAAATTGAGCGCACACACCATTATTACTTTACTGTAACAAATGTACAAAGTGCGACCTGATCATCCATTATGAATAACAAGTAATACGAAACACGCCAACTAGCTACATTAATCACTTCATGGAGCAAGGGCTTCTGTGGTAAATTAATGTTTGTGCAGCCAAAAGTTATTAGCCTTTTATGGGACAGGAACTTCCATTACTGAATTTACACGATCTTCGATCTGGTTCATATCCTGAGACGAACACATCTACTTCATAACTTCAGCAAGTGTTTATTAAAGATCAGTTTCGTATTAGACTTGCAGTTATTAGTAGGCGTCATGGGTTGTCTATTTCCTTCAAATTTCCATTCAAAATCTTTTGAGAGATGCTCATTGCGTACGTATTACCCATTTTATACGTCTGAATTTAGTAAATTTAGTAGAAAGTGCTGAAGACGTCAGGTTGTGCAGCTTCTCGGTGTGAATATTTTTCTCTTGGTCCCAATTATCAGTCCTGCTTGATAAAGAGATAAACAAATACTTTGTTTCCGTTTGAAGAAAAAGTTAGACTTTCGAAAGAAATCTGCATGAGATGAACGTAATGCAGTTTATATGGATGGAACACCTCTTCCGTGATGACTTCCTCTTGGACGGCGACTTCTCTTGTATTTAGGTCTTCTTGCTCTGTCTCTGTGCCTGCATGTTATCGTACGAAAGTGTCATATTTCAGAATATTTTGAACCGTTATCACACATGTGAATGAATGTCAAGTCTAAAGTAAAAAAAAAACTGAATCTGCCGATATAATGAAAGGCGTAAGTTCATCCAACTGTTAAGAAAATCATTACTGTATTGCCTTTCTCTTCCTAACATATTTCAAGCCGTTAGCCCCAAGGCAAACGGCACATCGTTAAACAAATTACGGTCATCGTGTTGTGCTCTCGCTGAGGCACTGGGGCAACTGAATTTGGAGTCAACGAACTCTGCATATGACGTCACTGATGTTAACTTCTAGCGTTCCACTGCTCCAGATTGAAGAAGAAGAAGAAGAAGAAGAAGAAGAAGAAGAAGAAGAAGGAGAAGAAGAAGAAGAAGGAGGAGGAGGAGGAGGAGGAGGAGGAGGAGGAGGAGGAGGAGGAGAAGCTTTGTGCGTGAGTGTCCTGTCCTGCTCGCCTCTCAGTCCATCCGGGAAACACTCTCATCGAAACACTGTCCAATTTGCGGCAAGTCAGTCGCCCCTAATGAAAACAGCGAAGAGATTTGTCGTCACATCCATTTTCCGTCAAACACGGCACATATAAATGTACTTCGATTATGTCAAAAATATGTCTATTAGTTTAATTTTGAGGAAAGTGTTAGCTTTTATACGCTGTACGGTGGCGAAAATTACTCATAGATGTACAAAGATATTGTGAGGTCTTCCAAATTTTCAATTGTCATAAAGTAGTAAAAGCTGGAAAAACAGAAATACAGAAAAGTTTTCCTTCTACGCTGAATTGTAGTTTTTAATCTATATTTGTAATAAGTTTATTACATTTATTTAAACGAACTTCTTTTTTACTGCAAGTTCTTTGATTTGCGAGGGCTTTTCTATTGCCACTTCTTACCAATTTCACATTTAAGTGTTCTTTTTTCTTTATCGATTTCCTTTTGATTAAAGCTTGTATTTTAGATATACTAGCCTTCACTTTATGACTCCTTATTCAAGTTTATAAAGTTCGATATATTTATTTTCTATATTTACGCGTATACATATCATTCCATAATTTAGATCTCAGTAAATGTATTTTTCCCTTTACAAAGGATTTGGTTTTGATTTTCATTATATTTTGATCACTTATAATAAAAATAAATTTTTCTATTTTTTCTAGTCATTAGGGAACTTTTAGTCTGTTAAGTATGTCCGACTATTGATATTTCATTGACATACCTCTGTATTTTAATTTGTTACATTGGTAGTGCTTTTTTGGGAATTTATTTTACAATTACTGTTCATTGTAATGACAATACAATTTTTCTGATTCTTGCGGATTTGCATCTTTTTCAAACACAAAACATTATAGAAACACATTAATTCTATTTACGTGGATATTATTGATAATATGCAGCAGACTGGCACGTGGCATCGGAACATAACTTTCCCCTTTGAGTAAAATCGTCAGCTTGAGTGGGGCGGAACACCTTATTTGGTTATGAAGCCTGGAGCTTGTGATGGTAGTGATCCAATAAGATTTTGCTACTGCTTTGTTGTGTACGGTAGACCGTCTACAGTGACTTCTCTCCACACAGCAAGAGTCAAGGAAATTTGTGTGTTATAAGATCAATTCGATTTGACATTTGGAGCGTTCGTACTTTCTTCGGAGACCGCCCTTGCAAAAACTCGCTGTAGACACAAAGCTGTAATATTTTTGGCCCACTTCAAGTACATAATAATTTCGTCAGCAGTGCCAGCGGAGTGAGACCACAGACTCAGTTCCTGCCTGCCCATCGACTGTGCTACAGGTTCTTGAACCCACTATTCACCGGTGTGTAATGAAAGAAGCAAACAACACATGAAACTGGTAAAACGAATCGCAACTTACCGCACTAAAAGATTCGTCCATCTTGTGTCGAAGTCGTGTACGGTTTCTCCCTCAATCTGTTGATTCACATAGCGGTAAATTGATAAACAAGCTGACAGTTATAGCTGGTTCAAATTTCCACTGGATTATCGGCTGTCCTAACAAACTTTTCTTTTTTTCTCACAAATTTTCTCACGCGAAAACAGGATTAGTGTCTCCAAATACAGGTGATAGCCACTCTCTACAAATTATTGTCTGATTATTATTGGTGTTATCTTCCCATTCCATTAAAGAAACTATGAACTATGCAGTCAAAATGACTTCGTGGAAGTAGCTAAACTTCAGCAGTGCATGTTAGTAGTAGGAACGAGTGATAATATTTTTTCATAATTTTTATATACTTGATCAGTTGTTTACATTATTTAACCTACGATGACAGTGGTTGATCCTTACACTAATATTGTGTTGGACACGTCTGTTGTCTGAAAGGGTGACATTAAAAGTGAATTCTATAATTATGAACCCAATGCTTAATCGCTTTAAGTATCCGAGCTTAGTTATCAGTGACACAACCCAGCGCTTTCTGATGGGTACACCGCTTTAGATTCCTGTCTTCCGTTTTTCAATTCCATACGAAAAGAAGCCTATACCTAATTTTCTTAAGGTTGTAGTGCATTCAATGCAAAAAAAGAATAGTGAAATTCTAGAACGACAGTAGAGCTTCTTGTATTGTACGTCCATCAAAACCCTGTGAGGCTAATGTGAAGTTGTAGAAAACATAAAAGTACGGGTGTTTCGGAGGAAGCTCTTGCCCCCAACTTCAGGACTCATACGTTGAAGATGGAGGTAGCATGATTCTCCAAAATATTAGTACCTATCTACCCGGCAACACGATGTTGTCTCACACACGACACGTATCTTTACAGACCACGCAGTTTAATTCACGGAGGATAGAAAAGGGGAATTGAAGCGAGACGCATTTTAAAAGTTTTAGTTCAATCTCCAACCTTCGGTGTGTTTCAACAATAAATACACAGTTGATAACATCGCTACTTTATAAACACACATCTCTAAAGGAAACGGAGACATGATGTGTTAGAATGTGGAGATGTGGCAGATTAGAATATGGGGATTTCAACGTCAGATAAAGACATGAACCTATAAAGGTCAATTTGTCCATGTCCACGCCTTGAAGGCATATACAGGGAGCAGAGGTGTAACTCCAGTCATTCTTAACCTGGGCACTAGATCGAGGTGATTGGTCAACATCACGCCCTGGTCACTTTACCTCCGGGAAAGAGTTCCGATACCCATTGAACGGGAGGATGCTTGGACTCCAAAGCGGTCTGGGCTCTCGGCAGGAGAAAAAATTGCTAGCCCCTGTTGATATTCGAGCCACATAGCTTAGTCGCTGTACTGGTTACGTTGTCCAGGCTCCATACGTGTTTATGTAAACGAAACTAATATTTTAAGTTTTGAAAAAGAAAAATGTGAATATTTGTATATTGTTTCTCCATTAGTAACTTCAGTTTTGATAATACCAAACTCTGGGTTCAAGAACGGCGCCCAAACCTTCCGCTTTAATAAAGAGGATACATGTACTTAGTGAAGAATTTAGTATCACATTACAGGGTCTGCAAATATTGGATTTCTAAGTTTGCCTTTTCGGATTTCCCTCAAGGTATTATTATTCGGCTTTGGGATTTCCTGCATACATAAAAGCGTTGTGAGAAGCTGATACCAAAGAGCCTACCCAGTACCTATTGGAACCAGTGTAAGAATTAATATCGAATTGGATCAGAAGTTCTAACTCGTGTTAGCTGGAGAGAACCAGGTAGCAGCAGGTGTTGTGTACTATATAGTTTGTCTGGAATGTGGAACGTCATGCAGTGCAGTCTATACGAGATCCTTATGATCATGAATAAGCTTTCAATACACATAATACGTAATGCCAGTTAATCGGTAATAATATAGTTGTATGGATGTGGTGTTCCACATGATCAGTGCTGTGTATATAAAGCAATCTAGGTTGAGCAACTGCAAAATGAAGATCCTGTAATTTAGTGGAAGAGGAAGTGCATGTAGTTGACAGATAAAAAGTAAGGCATTCTCTCTTTCAGTCTTTCCCCCTCTGTTTATTCTCGAAGGTTCTTTACATTCTCCTTTCTTGTGAGTTACAATTCACGGTTCACTGACTTACTGCATCATCTCCTTTCTCACGACATTTTCCCTGCGACATTGAAACGCGACTACATCCACAAAGCCAACAGAAGGTGTCGGGTTGACACAAGGCCAGTAGTTACCATGATGAGAACAAGCGTAGGAGACAAGGCCTGTACTGAATATTCTGATGAGAATATTCGTAACTTTTAATTTTGACCAGCTAGTTTTAGAGGTATTAAAATTAATGATGATGAGGTGGGGGCTGAACACATACCATATAGGAGGAAGATGAGAAATATGTATGAAATTTTAGTACGAAAAACCTGAAGGATACAGCCCGTTTGAAAAATATAATTGTAGATGGAGGAATAATATTAAAATGGACCTTAATAGGAATAGGATGGGACGGCAGGGAGTAGGTTTATTTTCTTCAAGATATGAAAAATATAAGGGGTTTTGTGAACACGGTAATGGACCTTCGGGTTCCACAAATTGCGGCTAAATTCTTGGCGAGTTGAGGAAGTGTTGTCTTGTCAGAAGGACTCTCCTACATGGAGTCAGTCAGTTTGTTAGTTAGTTGCTTAGTTCACATTCAAATCGAGCATTAACAGGCTTCATGCGCTAATGTGTCCCAGCAAGCCTCCTGATGCCAGACGTAATATTTCAAGCAGTCAGCCTTGAGTCACATTGAAATACGGACCTAGCTTTCACAAGTATCGTACACTGAAACGGGATTGCTCAGTTACTAAAGTAGCTGCTTTCGAGCTGGGCATCTAGGCTTCTATTCCTGGCAGGTGTATGGAATTAGTAGTAGTAGTAGTAGTAGTAGTAGTAGTAGTAGTAGTAGTAGTAACAGGAGAGAAAGTCTATGAATGTAGGGATGTGTACATACTTATCAAGCATATAATGTACATGCATAATTTATACGTACAATATTCTATGGTGTTCGGGCAGAGGTTGAAGAAATAGCTGAGCATAGACGACATAACACGAAATAGCCCCGGTAGCTGACTACATTCTTATACACGATATTTACGCGGAGTCGGTTTGTGTAAGGATAAAGAAATGAGCTGTGGAGTAGTGGATATAGAGTAGCCCGTCTTAAGGTTGGCTGTGTGTGTGTAATCTATATTTCGCAAGAACACATTGTTGCACGGCCACAAATTTACCTGATTTTAAGATGCATAATCAATGCATAATTGCCGTGTTGCCCTCCCCATAAAACGCACTCTATCAAACTATTTATTGTGGATTTAATCGCTTACTTGTGCCGGTTTTAAAGTGCAGGGTGTTTTTTGGGAATATTTTTCATGTAAAATGTGTCATATAAGGCTGAAATACAGTTTACTCTTCGCGCCTTTGTTGCTTTGTTGTTCCACGATGCCACCTCATTGATGGACCGTAACTTGTTGATCACCAAAAGTTCTGAACATCACACATTACCCTGCAACTGTGATTACCTCATTGCACTTTTCTCACCCCCCAATTTATTTTACAGGAATCAACTGTAGATTTGCATTTACATTAATATAACCGATTTCCATTTTACCCGCCCTTGTAATGAATGACAGCTTTGGATACAGTGGTTAGTTTTCCTTCGTATTTACAGAGAAACTTTCTGGTAAATATCAAGTGATGAAACATCCACTGCAAATTCAGTGTGAGAGTTAGCTTTACCACTTTTAGCTACGATGTCCACGGATATCTGCCTTCACTTAGTTGACTCTTACACGTTTTAAACTTTGATGAATGCTGTAAAGTCACGATTTCACTCAATATGTACCGTGTGAACTTGAAAATCAATAACACTGTATATATTCCTCTTTTCGACAAAGATGGACACTGCAACGCGAAATAAAACACCGTATTTCGTTGCTGCCTTCTTCAGAAATCATCGTGACTCACTGAGACTACTGTTGCATTACTTTCGCATTTGTTTTTCATCAAAATCACGTAAATAGAAACACTGTTCTGCTGAGGCTAACACTGTCCTGCGAATGCTAACACTGTCCTGCTGATGCTAACACTGTCCTGCTGAGGCTAACACTGTCCTGCTGAGGCTAACACTGTCCTGCTTAGGCTAACACTGTCCTGCTGATGCTAACACTCTCCTGCTGATTCTAACACTGTCCTGCTGATGCTAACACTGTCCTGCTGAGGCTAACACTGTCCTGCTGATGCTAACACTGTTCTGCTGAGGCTAACACTGTCCTGCTGATGCTAACACTCTCCTGCTGATGCTAACACTGTCCTGCTGATTCTAACATTCTCCTGCTGATGCTAACACTGTCCTGCTGATTCTAACATTCTCCTGCTGATGCTAACACTGTCCTGCTGATTCTAACACTGTCCTGCTGATTCTAACACTGTTCTGCTGAGGCTAACACTGTCCTGCTGAGGCTAACACTGCCCTGCTGAGGCTAAGTTCATGAACTGCAGACTACTCGCAATCCGCGCTACCTGATTACGAATACTGTTCGAAATTGGAGAACGCGAAGTGTAGGTGTAATTAAGATGAATATCAAACATATTATTGCGAGATTTAAGATGCTCACAGGCGTGCTGCAGAAGGTTTAAGCCTTCTGGAATAATAAGCCGTGATTACTGGTAACTAGTTGCCGACATTTCTCTTCTCGGACTGCTGGAATTAGAAGAAGAATGCTACCATCTTTCGAAACGTCGGTACGCATTCACCAGCCAACAGGCGTGACATCCCACAAGACCTGATTCTTCTATATATTTCTTGTTTCAGTGTTTGTAATTGAAATGCAGGAAGTTTTATATCGACAGAAAATGTTATGTCTGTGTAAAGGGGATTCAGCTGGCTCAGATACGGTCAAAAGGAGGCGACTTCTTGCGATCACAGAAATAAACGCGCGGTCTTAAAAATATTGAATTTGATTAGTTAATTGTCTCATGTTGTGATTAAGGTAATTAAATTCCCGATCCCCTAAAGGGGGGGGGGGGGAGACACCTTGCCTAGCTTGAAATCTCGTAGCTGCCCAAGAAAGACTCTGCTCTTCGGAGTTACATAGTAGGAGATATGAACTGCTTAAACAGCTGTCTGTACAAAGCAGTTCTTTAATTTGTTACTGATCTCGCTGTTAAATGTTGACAGCAAGTCATAGCTATGAGTCAAAGAAGCACATGCTGGCTCTAGAATCTTGTGGAAAGAGAAAATTTCGAAGAACGTGATACTGACGGAATGTTATTATCGAAAAAGAATTAGGCGGATCCGTTGTTGTGAAAATTTAACAGACTCGGAACAGAAAAAAATGGCGGGTGGCCCTTTCTTTAGGATTAATGAAATGTCATGTTCAATTTTGACAGATATTGTTGTCGTAAAAATTCACAATGGCTGCAGGAATAAATTTTCCTTCCAAATGTCATGACAAGGGAGGGGTCTTTGCGTCGGTACGCTAAAGAGTATGAAGCTGTGTACAATATACTCTTGTATACAATTAATTAGTACTGTGACTTAACTTTCTGCTTAATAAAACAGGGAACAAGCATATTTATTGAGCCACGGATTGATTGTAATGCTTGATTAGTGTAGTTTCTGTTGAGAGTCAGAGGAAAAAAGTTAAATCAGATAAAAGCTTCTAAGCAGAAACTTCCCACTGCTGCACATACGTATAATTAAATACCGTTTACACGCAGTATCCACGAATGTTACAATTGCTGGTGTTAGGTGTTTCCACTTTCCGAACTACTGTGTCCTGCACAGGTTCATACATGCACAGTCCACAGTTTGTTATGATAACAAAACACACACCTAAAATAAAACCATGCTGGCATACACATCCCTTGTTAACCTTTTATACGTTCGTTCTTAGTCGTACGTTTTTTACCCAATCATTTTTCGTGTAAAATTTATCGTTGGGCGTGACCACTCTCAATGACACACACAGACTCGGTAGGACTCCTCTGGACGAGGGACTGGCCTTTTGCAAAAGCCTGTACCTGCACAGCACCCAACATTCACAAGAGACAAACATCAAAGACCCCGCCGCGATTCGAACCCTAAATCCCAGCAAGCGAGTGGCCTCAGAACCACGTCTTACAACGCGGCCACCGGGATCGACTTCTTTATTCGTACCAACCAACAACTGTCTCGTGATGGCCCTTCTTATCTAATGCGAAATGGCCATAACATGGGATTGCGTACTCGGTATAGCGACTCGGTACGGGCTGGAGGGTTGGAGATCGAATCCCAGAGAGTGGCGAGATTTTCCGCACCCGTCGTGACCGGCCGTGAGTCCCACCCAGCCTCTTGTAAAATGGGTACCGGATTTCTTCCGCGGGGGTAAACAGCCGGGGCGTAGCGTTGACCACCTAGTAACGAGGTTAAATAAAGAGTAGGGATATACCTGTCCCCCCCGCCTCTGGGCCTTCATGGCCCTTCTAGGATGAAATTTACCTTGCCTTTTACCTTCAGGGAACAGATGTGTGAAAAAAAAAGTTCCGAATTAAGGGGAATGGGCATGCGGCACGACATGGAACTACGCGTTCACCAGCACGTGTCGCTGTATGACGTCAGCCTTGTGACATTAGCCAGAGCAACGAGCGCCCTCACAGTAGTGACAGCTGCTTGTCCTGGTCGGGACATAACAGGGATGATTACAGACGGACGTTATTGTGGTAATATTACCTGCATTAAGTTCATAAGGGATTTAACCTTTGAAAAAGGGTACTGAGTTTTTGTGAGTTGTAGGGATGGGGCTTGTTGGGTACCTGCAGATGTATAAACAAATATAAATTCCATCTGACACCGATTTTCAGCGGAACAATTCTTAATAAATATTTCTATGTAATGTGTTATTCAGAAAGAGGTCACATTTTGTTCCCGTGCTTGTAAAAAGTAATTTCAACACGCAGCCACACAGTGTTGTGCCATGGATCAAGCAGTTAGTCGCTTCTCACCGCGGAACAACGCGTTCGATCCCAGTCCGGTCCATGTGGGTTTTGTAGAGGAAAAAGTGGCACTGGCACAAATTTTCGTCCAAGTATTTCAACTTGCTTTTGTCAGCATAATTGCACCAGTGCCCCATAAACATCTCTCTGTCGCCACCTCTATGTAACGTCAGCAGCTGTCAGTGTCGTTAAATAAAAGGAGGTAAATTTGTCCCTCTCCAAGCCATGAAGACATACAGCTCCACCAGTTCTTAACCTCAACGCCAGATGTAACGGACTTTAAAAACCATGGCCTCAAGCCTACTCTCCGTACAAGGACGTCTTCTTATGATAGACGTCCTGCCGAAAGTCACGATTGAGGGTTAAAATTCTGGTTTATATTCAAGAGGCCCAGTTTCGAATCTTGGCTATCCTGAGAGATTTATTTATATTATTCATCTCCGAGCATTGATAAATTTATAATTAAAAACCAACAAAATGCAGATATTATGTAATATATATCAGTCTATTTTACCCTCCGACATGTTTCGGTGTACTCACCATTACAGGGCGGTACACATCGTATAATTATATAAAACATTAAATTAATAAAATGTGATATTGGTACTGACTACGAAAATCATGCAGCATCTACCTCTGCATCTAATCATGCATCATCCTGTACCTACTTGTTCACAGCAGGTGTGGAGGGGTTTTATTTTCACTTGATCACACTCAAACACACACCAACATCGGTAGGATTCCTCTGGACGAGGGATCGGTCCGTCGCAGAGACCTCTACATGACAACACGAACACTGTACAAGAGACAAACATCCATGCCCCCCGTAGGATTTGAACCCACGATCCCAGCAAGCGCTCGGCCGCAGACCTACGCCTTAGACCGCGCGGCCACTGGGATCGCCGAAGGTATAATTTGGATGATGAAGGTGTGAATGTTTGGGTATATGGGCCGTTCAGTTTATATTGGCAACTGTGTGTATATTTCGACGTCAGGCAGCAGGCAGATGTTCGGTTTATTTCCTCAGTCCTTCCAGACCAGTCACGTGATAGCAATTCATATCGGGCCACGACGGCTTCCTTCCAGATTCTTTCCAGCTAACTATTTACTAATGGTTTTATAATATTTTGTATACTCTGAGGTTTTAAGCATCATTAAATTAACAAATAAACAGAACTGCAGAACTAACCCTTCAAACCCGTCTCAATGCACTGTACGGACCTTTATTTCTTCACATACTGCCGGTCTTGGTGCATCGTAAATTCGTGAAAGCATTTAAGGTTATTACAATTTTAAAAGCCCTCCGTCCTGCTCAGTATTTGGAATTTAAATGCCAACCCCATTTTAAAGATTAAAAGTACTTTAATTTTCCTCAAAACGTGTAACAATATTTCTTTTTGTGTGTGTGTGTGTGTCTAAATTGTCTTATACCAAAGACTGTTGTGTCCAAAACAACATGTCTCAGGTATTTCGGTTCCAGATGAAAAGTGTGTACTGTCAAGCAGAACAAAAACTGTCAGGAGGAACCAAAATTTGGTACATCCGGTAGGCACCACTTCGAACTCAGGTCACTGACATCTTGCTTACAAGTGAAGTTCATCACCTTCACTTTCAAAAAAGCCCCTCGCTACACTTCAGTATCTTCCTTTTTTTTCGTGGCAATTCTCTGCTATGTTCAGCTTCACAGAATCGGATGCTGCTTTGTCATCGGTCGCTGGGAGAACTTCCTTGTTACAAGCGGCAGAGTGTCGGGAGAAATGCCGAGAAGGAATTTATTCTTTACTGATGCTTCCTCATACCATGTGAAGTTCTTTATCTACTCATATTACCATCTCTTGTCTATTCCATAAAAGGGCACCAGGCATGAATAAAATAATCCACTTTATCTAAAAATGAACGTATTATATTTCCAGAAATGTGCGACCGAATTGAGCATATATTAACTGCCTGCAGCAGAACCCTTTTTTTGAGCTAGTAACTGCTTATTTTTAAAGATATTTTCTACTTTTACGCATCTAAATATCATTTTTGTCCACAAGAGTGTGCTACTGGTTCATGTCCCAAGCCACCTAAATCCAGATATTACCCTCACACGACGTTTCATTAAGATTAATTCTAAGCTCTTATCCTCTCATCTACTTTTAGTTATCTGAAGTCGTTTTCCCCTTCAGGTTTTCTTGCTAAAATGTTGTGTACGATTTTCAGATTTACCATGCGAGTTACACGTACGGTTTCTCTTAAAGCCCTGAAGGTCCATTGCCTCCAAGTTCAGCAATTTTCTCCACCATAGTTCTGGCC
>BLKM01003049.1:1240287-1345537 GCA_013340265.1 Coptotermes formosanus
CCCCCTCCCCATTTCCTCACATGAGCAGGCACGTGTCACGATTGACGATATTTTCGATGTTGCCATCCCATTGTTGGGGCAATAAGGACGACTCTTTCCTTGACTGCCCGAATATGGTTTTTGGTTCTGTGTATAGGGTCATAAGGCCATTGAAGGCTTTAGAAAAAGGTGTCGGAGCGTTTGCAACAACTATTTCACCTTGAAAATCTTTAAATTTTTACAGGGTTAATATTTCCCTCCCAGTTCAAGCTAAACACACTGGCAGTCCGCTTTGAAAGCACTCTTATTGCTTTTAATCACCAGCGTCTTTCAAGCTTCTGTCATAAATACATTAATAAGGGAAAAGAGACACCTTGATCATGAACCGCTGTTGCTCCAATGTAAACCTCTCGCGCAACAACTCTGCAGCGCCTGATGACTAGGTAACAAATATGGTGTTAGGGAAACGACATGACTTCGCGTTTGTTTTAAAGTCATTAAATAACGTGGGCTGAAATAATGTTTACGATTTTGTAAGCCAGACCTACATTTTAAAGAGAACTCAACCAATTCGTGTATTCGTGCTCCCAGCAACAATATTTCCTTGCCCTTTATATGGGGCCTGACATCTATGCAATCTTTTTCCAAGACGTAAATGTTAATAATTTGAACGACACACTGAAGCCCAGAGCTGGCGCCAGCGTGCAACACAATTATTTGTCCATTTACTTGAACTGTAATGCGGTAGCCAGACAGCGGAATGATTCGATAACTTGGGTCACGTGATAGTGTTTAAGCATTCGAATCAGAGTGCATTGGCTGTCGGCGGTTCGCCACTCGAATATCTTAACTTTTGGGGGGTTACAAAGGGAGGAGTGTGATGACATTT
Organism: Coptotermes formosanus; assembly: GCA_013340265.1. Lineage (NCBI taxonomy): Eukaryota > Metazoa > Arthropoda > Insecta > Blattodea > Rhinotermitidae > Coptotermes > Coptotermes formosanus. The sequence goes on from BLKM01003049.1 coordinate 1,241,156, forward strand.
AAATTGGGATTTGTTTAATTCTGTATTCTTTTGTACTTTTTCTTATTGCTTTGGGTCTTTCTTTCTTTCTTTCTTTCTTTCCCTTTTTTTCTGGTTTTATTTTTGTACTGTTTACTGTTTCCTTCCTGTGTTTACGTATTTATTCTTTCTTTCTTCTCTTGACCAAATACAGCAGGAATGCTAGCAACAGGACCGCGACCTTCAGTGGGAAATAACAATACAATTGGTCTTACGACATGGATTTTGAGGATTTTGTCTGGATTGAACTGGCACGATATTTTATAAGATATTTTCTAATTCGGGCGTGAGACTGGCGGCTGGTCATGTAGCATACACATAATTATACACCAGTCAACAAAGGCCTGTCACTTTGATGCCGCTAGGCCAGTCATCCTAAGGTTAGCTACATCGCAGACTTTGGATAATACTTCTGGACAGGTGAACGCCCTTTCGTCTCTAGTACAGTAAATAATATTAAACGGTACATGTAACAAGTGCCACTGCAGAAAAAAAAGTGTGGGTAATACATGCTCGTAACATCCATGGACATTTAAATATTAGGTGACAGGTTTGAGACCTGAAGTATGTAGGAAAGGTAAAGCTGCGTTTTAAGTTTTGCTCATGGAAAGCAATCTCGCCCAGAAGAAGGATCGGTGGAGTTTAGATTCCATGCATTCCTGCCTTCGGGACTAGATACAGACTAATGGTCAGCGGCCGTGCTATGGCTCAGGCTGTTAGTCGCCGGTCTCTCATCTCAGAGGCCCGAGTGCAATCCAAGGCCGGCCTCTCTGGGTTTTATGGCGGAAGAAAAGACACTGAGATAGGTGTTTCTCTGAATACTTCATTTTCCTCAGTCAGTATCATTCAACCATTGTTTCAGGCTCACTCATTTATCTAACACAGAATTTATGTTTACCTAATCTTAGCATTTTAAAATGTCGTTAAATAATATTAAAAACATGTTTCTGCTTTACGGTACTGCTGCATTACCATCAGGAAGAGAGGAGACAACACCCGTTAAATAGGAGACGGAATTGAAAAAGAGGGGAATAGGACATGACTTGAAAGAGGAAATTTAAAATATTATGTAAAAGGTAAAGCAATCTCATTACAGGCCTGGACAGGCCCTGAGGGTTCCAGGAGGTTGAGGCTACCAGAATTTCTGGACAATCGGCACAAGCAGATGGCAAGGTTGTCAGCCTTAAACACCGGCCGCCTTTACCCCCCCCCCCCCCTCAGGAAATATTCCTTGTACTCATTTCTGTTAGAGGCTGAGTCGGCCTCAGTGCCATAGTGCGGCCGGAAGGATCATGTCAATAAGAAATTCCAATGACACCATCGGAAATCAAACCCGCGCCCTTCCGGCTTCTAGCACAGTGCTTCAACCAACTGCGCCACCGCATGCCTCCCTTGAAATATCATGTGTTGTTTAAAAAGACGTGCATTTCATGTCATTCGATCCGGACTTTGCGTAGGATTCATGTAACGGGCTTTACATGTGAACAGCCACCTACAAGAACCAGTCCTTCTTGGCATGCTAATAGTCGCTTGGCTAGTCAAGGGATTCGCCGTAATTTTGAAGCCCAAATCTTAATCATCGTGTTCACAACGTCCCGCCACAGGTCTCTGTCAGAGCCAGGGACACCGGTTGACCCCACACAGTGTGTTCCTTATGGATCGACGTTACTACTACTGTCATATCTACGTTTGTTCTACCGAATGATCTCTTTTTTCAGGCCTTCCAACTAAACTTTTTTTTTCGCATTTAATCGCTTTGTCCGTGCTACGTGTCTCACCCACCTCTTCCTTCCAGACATTATTACTCAAGGTGATGAATATTATTAGTTATAAGACTTCAGCTATATGACGCTTTTCGCTGTTCCTTCAGTTTCTCTCTCTTAAAAAAGTTTCAAATATTGTCTTCAACATCATGTCAGTGTACCAGTTTTCACAACGAAACAAAACAGTGCAAGAACATTATAGACCTACTATTGTAAATTTTAACATGCGTATATTCATATCAATTGACACAAGTGATGAGCATCGGAAGCATAATTCTTTTTAACATAAATCTGTAGTGCCCTAAAGGCGTTATTTGCTTTCCAGTAGAGTTCAGCTCTGAATGGATGTTTAAAAAATCCCAGCTTAAGTCTAACTTAGTTTTTACCAGTTTTTCCGTGTTCTTTATTGACATAGCGTCTGAATGTTTGTAGTGTAATGCCGAACATTTAGTCATGTATTGCCGCCAGCTAACAATGAGGCAGTTCTGTTCAGATGTTAGCCCAATCGCTCCTATTTTGCCATTTATCAGAAGTGTTGTATCAGCAGAACTCTGCGTTACAGCAGTTTAGCTGTCGCAGTGATCATTTTGCGAAAGCAATATCTAACCCATGGGTGTCCACCCCGCAGCCCGCCAGGATGTGTTATGACTTCCGCGGCCACACTGTAAACTTTATGTGAGCTCTAAATTTTGCAAAATAATTTAGGGCATTAGGTACACCCAAGGGCGTAGCTAACGTGGGCTGAGTGGCGCCGCCGCCCCGGGTGGCAGAGCCCAAGCGGAAGAAGAAAGAAAGAAAGAAAGAAAGAAAGAAAGAAAGAAAGAAAGAAAACGGGCAGCAGAATAAGTCTTTTAAAAGAGAAAATATGATATTCTGCGCTCAACAAATCCTAAATTATTGATAAAAGTAAAGGAAAATTAAACAAATAATCGTGATTTTTTAAAGTTCGTAATTTCCCTCAGGAGTGTCGAATGAGATTAGTCGCGTCGGTCGCCGAAAAACACAGCTGCGACACTGGGTATAACACTTAGTGTGAATTTTACACTTTCGGGCCGTGTACCAGGCTACAATATCGGCTGTGGCCCTATGCCAAAGAATGGTGGACACCCCTGTTATAAGCGAACGTTGTCGGTAAACTCTCACGGCTAAGTGACCGTCATTGTGCACTCCATCCTCATCTGCACACTGTTTCAGCGATAGGACTGGTCACTGCAGTGGAAGCACTATGAATGCCAGCCGCAAATAGTGATAGCTAAGCGACATGTGATTTGTCTGCTGTGTGCTTATGATGGAGAGAGCACAATTCAACGTTGTTCTTCAGCCACATTATCAGATTATCTGCTCAGTATATAGCGTGAACGTTAAGATAGATTTGAATTACAAATTACTGGAACAGGCTTCTAGTGTGTGTTGTTTATGTTGATTTATTGGACGAATACATAAATACCATAAAGAAATACACAAAAGCCCTGTCAGATGCTAATAACGGAATTGGACTGAAGTCAGACATAGGGAGTTACTTGTATAATGGCACCGTTATGCAACAAACGCCTACATTTTAACTAGTTGACTTTTTAACATCTTTTTATTGTGTACATGGATTGCTAGTTCTGGTTTGTGAAGTGTCACTTTAACGCGATTCCCTGATGATGGTTCCATAAAGGATCGAAACATGTAGGAGTGTTCAATGTGATATTGGAATATAATATATCTGGGAAAAATATAATGCCTTCTGTTGGGCTGAGTGTTGTGAGTTGAAACACTGCATCTAAGCATAACCAGCGATTCGGCCGACACTCGATAGGGTCACTTCCAGAATGTAAAGCAGGTTGAACCGTCTTGCACAGTACGTACCTAAATACACATTTATGTCCCTTACATTGTGCGCTGGCCGATCCCAGTAGCCGCGCGGTCTAAGGCGTAGGTCTGCGGTCGAGCGCTTGCTAGGATCGTGGGTTCGAATCCCACCGGGGGCATGGATGTTTGTATTGTACAGTGTTTGTGTTGTCAAGTAGAAGTCTCTGCGACGGGCCGATCCCTCGTCCAGAGGAGTCATACCGACTGTGGTGTGTGCTTGAATGTGATCAAATGAAAATTGCAAAAACCCTCGACACCTACTGTAAGTAGGTAGAAGAGGGAAGGACTAAGAAGAAGAAGTAGAAGACATTGTGCGCTGACTATCGATAAAATTGTTCATCGACGTGCCTTGTGTCCACGCCACTGCAACGCTACACATGAGTTTACCCTGGTGAGGGTTCGATGACCTGCATGCGGTGTGACGTCACATGAACGTAAGCTGAGAAAGTAGAGCGGTAATATGTCCGCCGTTATTTCAGTCTTCAGTTTTCTCTCGTACTAGGAAATTTGCGACTGAATGAAGGTTGAGTTATGATGCAAATTCATTCATCATCAGGAATGGTTTCGCAATCAGGGTTTAGAATTACATCATGATGAGTATTTAGGATGTACGCAGTAATTTACCGCCGGCCCTCCGGACTGCCAGCAGCGAGCACTTGCTTCTCAGTTACTGGAGGCCTTTATTTATTACCACTTGGTCAATTACTGTGTCTGTTGGGTTTGGCAATCCGGCGTTCGAATCCAGGTTGGGGGCAAGAGATATTTCTCGTCTCCAAAAACGGCCCGACCGGCTGTGGGCCCCAACCAGTTTCTTATTCAATGGGCGCCAGGGTTCTGTCTCAGGGCTAAAGTGACCGGAGCCTGAAGATGACCATTCATATTCATATAAGGCCAAGGTGAAGAATGGGTGGAGCTATATCTCTTCGCCCCTTATGTTTCTTCGTGTAGTGGTCACGGCAAGTGTATTAATGAAGCAGTACTACATGATGGGCACAAAAATATTCCTGGTTGCCGTGATCAACCAAACGACATCTTTGTCTGCACTGTGACGGCATGCATTGCAATCCCTGTGGCGGGGATCTGAATGTTATTGTGAAATAAAAATTAACGTTTGGGCGTATTAACGTTAAGTTATAGAATCAGACGGAGAGCTTTGTGTGGTATCACACTGCTCACTTTTAAGAATTACCAATTCATGAAACCCCCATAAGCAAGGGGACCGATTGCGTCAAATCGTTCCACTTGGCCTAAGGCCGGCGCTGCTGCCACCCACTGAATGGACTTCAAATTCGGTTGAGACCTTTTCAGAAGGGGTAGCTCTCTAGCGTCTGCCCGAAATCCGACCACAACTCCCCGGTTGTCCGGCCCGTAGTGCAGTAACTTTCCCGGGCAGTGTCAGGCCACTGCTATGCCACTCTGTATAACGTTGTGCTACAAACACAGACTGATCAAGCGTCAGAAATACGGCGAACTTACGCCATGAGTCATGACGGAGATGAACTGGAAGGCTGTTAGTGGGCGTTTTCTAACCGGAACTGTTATACCGGAACTTGGCACTGCTGTTCCGTTCATATATAGACTCTAGGAAGCTCAAGTTATTTTGTGTCACTCGCAGCTTCGGGATGACGTGATTTACGTCTACAATAATCGGTATAACCACAGCCACACCAATTGAAGCATTAGGTTTTTCGTTTTTGCTCATATCATTATATGGGTAAGTTTGTCACTATGCACACCACGAAAGCATATTTGAGGGTGGACGTATAGGTTTACATCCATGCATTCTTGAGCTCTGCGCTTACTGGACGTGAATGATCAGATTCACGCCCCGAATTTTTTTAGTTGAGGCGAAAGAGCGTTCTGTATCCATTTGACGGAAGGCTGGATGTCTCAGGCAGTCGGTGTTGGCGTTATAAGAAGACAAACTGTCTTGGCTTCTTCGGTAATCGAACTACAGCTCCTCTGTCATCCAGCTTTTGTTCTAGTAACTGTACCGACTGACCTACCCCGGCTTTACGTGGCTATAAATAGGGCTCACAATGTTCGTATGCAGTTTTCATTATGCTGTTTTCGACAGCCTCCCATGTTAGGAATTACCTTGACCATTTGAAGCAATAAATTTATTAAAATATTAATTTGTGATTTTGCCAAGACACACTGGACCTATATTAAATAAAAAATCGCTTAAAATATTTAGGTAAATAATTGTTTTTATTGAGAGTTAAGTGAAGACGTAAACACACTCTGCGGGGAAAATGTGGACTCCTTGAGTTGTAAACACTGTGCTGCAAGTGCTTAATCATTTTCGCGCACTGGCCAAACCTGTATTACCGTACAAAATGTCTAGATGCATTAAAAGGGATCAATGTCATCCCTCTGAAGTGTATACGGGGGGCCAGTTTGTGTCTTTTATGCCATGGAATTAAGGGGTAACAAACGAGACCTTGAATGTCAGGTCCATAAAGACTTTCACGAAGACAGGCCCGTTGGTGGCTATGATTAACTGAACCAGCAGATGGATGGCCACGAACACGGACTGACTTCAACTCAAGCAAGCATTGAACAGCCGCAACTTGACAGTCAGCAACACTCAGATTTATTCATCCTAAAGGCCCCTGTCAGCGAACAACATCATTGCAACCCTCACTTTTTGGAAATAACAGAGGGTATGGGGCTACGCAGTGCCTTGCTTTGTTTAACGAGTCTTTGCCATCCGCTTACATTAATGTACCGTTGCCTGGCACGATGATGACAAACGACGGCTTGGATAAAATGGGGAATGAAGTGGTGGTGGCCACTCCAAGGCGTAAATCTCGATATATGTTCCGAGATATTGCAGAAGGAGGTTAATCTCGATTATTTGTTCTTGTGAACACGAATGATGTGTACTAGCCGTTAGAGCATCGTGTACTTTGGAGGCGAATAAAGGTGTAAATTAATTTTAAATACTCTTTCTTTCTTAGTCCTTCCCTCTTCTACCTACTTTTTCACGGTAGGTGTCGAGGGTTTGTGATTTCATTTGATCACACTCAAGCACACACCAGAGTCGGTAGGACTCCTCTGGACGAGGGATCGGCCCGTCGCAGAGACATCTACCTGACAACACATACACTGTACAAGAGACAAATATCCATGCCCCCGGGAGGATTCGAACCCACGATCCCAGTAAGCGCTCGGCCGCAGACCTACGCCATAGACCGCGCGGCTGCTGGGATCGACAATGTTAAATATTTGTGTGATAAAGTTCTCGTAAATCGAACCCAAACGTCTGTTGAAGGGCCGAAGGAAAAGCGTACACAGTCCACAGTATTACTTTGTAGACAATAACTGTTCGCTTGGAATAGGGTACAGCTGCATTGTAAATGGCCTGTTTAATGCATCCAGAATTAACCCTAAAGTTTCCTTGGTTACTCGTGTACCACAAGGTCTGACGTAAAAATTTTACATTCTGCTGACGGATTGTGTTTATATGTTTTGGATTAATCTAAAAAAAAAGGCAATTACATTCACGTACAGCGTTAAGTGACAGTTTCTTTGTAACCAAGACGGAACGTGTTTACTCTGCGGTAGCAATCAAATATTTTAATATATTTCCGCTTAAATGTTATCATTACTCATGTCTGCAAAACAAGTGGGCGAAGCCTGGGAACCATCAAATAAATCAGTAATTTTTTGGATATTGGGGAGAATTTGACAGGAAGTTACTTTCACACTGATTTTTGTTTTTAAAGGGTCAAGGGGTATTGAATGTCTACCTTACGGACTGAAATCTGTGATTGTTTGCTGCCCTTCAGTAGCGCTCCTTTGCCTTCGGTTGTTTGGATGCAATTAAAATAACCCATTCACTTTTTTGCTTATATGTGCTCTACATTACACAGTAAGGTACATTAATCTTAAAAAGGTGCAGGTGCTTCAATAAAAGTTGCTTACATACAACAAAATATAATGTCTTTCTCAGGTCTGTAAAGAAAAATTCAAAAAGAAGCAACAGTAACATATGAAATTATCTTCAGGTTTTTTACAACTAATTATTACTAGATGGATCTTTCTCGTTATGACCCCTCATTCCTCTTTTGGTTAGAGAGGGTCATGTTGTAACATGGAGATAGACTAGCCTGATGTCTAACTGAAGCCCCTGTCTTAAGGACGGAGGGAAATATTCATGACAGGGAGAGACTAGCCGAACGTCTGATCTGGGTGTCTCTGGTACGGCAACACAATGGTGGGGTTACAAAAGGAAAGATCCAATTAGACATATTAGACGCGCCATGTCCAAATATTAGAATCTAATATTTCGTGAATAATTTCCCCTTTCCCCCACTACAAACCAAAACTCTGAATGCGACGCTGTCTGCCCCTCTACTGAAATGAAATTTTCTGTATAAGAACGGTCTATCTCCCGCGCAAGGCCCTGGAGGCGCGTAAGAATATTGTATATAGAGGCCTTCGCTCTTCTGGGATGTTACGCAGCGTAGGTTCGTAGTTGGTTGCCGACGTTTCGGCACAGCCTATCGCGGCAGAAGTCTTAAATCTCGCATATTACTTATAATTTAATTGATATTTTCTCTACAGATAATTACACGCGCTCGCATTATGGTGTACGTTATATCCTCGTAACTTGAGACAGGCTTTACATAGTGGCACGTAAATGGAATGGAACACTGCTATGCATTCAAATGGGAAAGGCGAGCCGATGATGGGACAACTGTTGCATGTAAATAGTACGACTGTGCCTGCTTTGATGCTGATGCCGTAAAGCGTTTAAATGTTTCCTGTGAGCTTCACTTTATTGTTTTACGTTGAACGATAGTATGAATTACGTCAAAATATTTGTGTGTCCATCAATGTCTGCCCAGTAACAAATTTTAAACGACTTCAGTTAGCGCAAAATGTTCTATACAAAAGGTTCCTTTAGTTTTGCTTACGACGCATTTTCCCCTGTGAATATCAAGCTGTTAGCAGATAATAGCGCGCATCTGTACCGTGCAAAAGCCGGAGGAGAAGCACTGTATCTGCTTAATATTATCCTCTGAAAACACATTTTGATATTCAAGCGGAAACATTATACGTCGTAAGCATCCCCCCTTCCCCTACTACACACACACACACACACACACACACACACACACACACACAGTTTTCCTCCTGTGTCATTAAATATGCAACGACAAATTTTGTCATTTATCAACGATACGTAACCTTGCTGTTAACATGTACGAGTATTTGTAATTGTCACTACGAACCTCTGTAAAGGACTGTCCATAGATAATACATAGAAGATATGAGTCCTTACATTGCCGCCACAGATAACATTGCAACAGAAAAATATGAAGCTCAACTGCAGTAACTGTGTACATTAATGCCTAACGGACTAAGGCCTCAACGTGTTTAAAAATGAGTTCTCTCAGATGTCATAATTTTAACGTACGTATTCACACGATTAGACTATAATACAGTGTTAATATTTAATGTTCAGTTTATTTAACCCAGGTTAAAAACATGGTATACGCGCTGAAACATAATTTAGAGGTCACTCACTGCTGCGGAGTCCCGTTGGCTGTAGTGTAGTACCAGAAGTTACCACCAGGAGTGTGTTCAAGGTGAAGTAAGGCGGCCATGGCCGGGAAGGCATTCCAAGAGGCTACGAACAGTGTTGTGCCGGCTAAGACAAGACCGTGAGCAGGTAGAAGGGATGCAAGGAGTGAATGACAGTGTGTGTGTAATTCTTCTTCCTTGTGCTTGCGACGTTATTTTTAAACGCTGGAGTTGCTGAGTGATTTCAGTCAATGAAAACACACGTAATGGATAAGTTAAGATGAAGTGACAGTGCTGTTTTGGTGAATAATGTTTGTTTACTTTAATGTGTTGTCACAAGAAACGGAAAATTGTAGATGGCGAAAATGTATCGTTGATATCACGGTATGTTTAAAACTGACTATGTCTATTTTGAAAAGGTTGCAATATCCGGACTGGTGAACGAAACATGACGTTCTGATCGACTGTGATTGTGCATCCTAACTTCTAACCTCAAAAACAGTGACGTGGTTCAAAGTATAATGGTTCTACTGCTGATCAAACTGTGAAACATTACATGACGTTGTTGTATCTGGTACAGTGTGGTGAATTCGGTCCCAAAGGATTATTTTGTGTCACCCGGGATGTTCGACTAGTGAAGAAGAATGTTATCAAGAAAGCAGTGTGGATAACTGCGGATACCAATGTAAGTCCCATTTGACTATTTAGCAGTAGCATTACGAGTCGCAGAAGGGAACATGCCTAATCGCTGAGGCCACTTCAACACTGTTGCTAGCACAAATCAGGGCTCCATTTCCTTCCACATTTGATGGCTTCTGTATTAGTTATTAAAGCCCCGGACGTTTCGATGTGTAAGGATTCAAACAGAAACAGTGCAATAAGTATAACTGTCCAGCCTTGACTAGAATATGTAATTTTGAACTACTAGAATTTGAGGAAATATAAATATGGACATGAATTTCTTATAATCCCATTTCTAATAGAGTTTGTTCCGTTAAGAAATAACTTTAGGTGGAATACAATTTTTTAATTTTACACGGAAAATATTTACTCCAAAATCCAAGTTGGTTTGCATTGCTTAGAAACTAAAAGAATTAGGAATCCTGGGGGCAGCTATACAACATGTGTATCATTTGTCTTGGTACTGATAAAAAGAAATTCATATACCTGAGAGTTAGTATTGTTTTGATTCATTAAATCGTCTTTAATTAAAAGAGTCGAAATCATTGTCTATGAATCAGGAAGCAAGAATTTAGGCAGCGTAAAAGCACATTAACTTTGGATAGGGAGAAAATGCACCGATGTTGGTGCAAGTTTTGAGACGCTGCCGGTATGTGATTTTCTTGAAGACGACCTGCACATTCGTGTGTTTCTTTTCTGTTAGATTTCACTGTAGGGCACTGTAGGTTATTGTATGTTTTGTACGTTTGTACAGTTCCGTTATTCGCAAGAAACACTCGAGGCATATAGTGAAACCGTCTGAATGGGCTATCGGAAACTAGGCTCTTGAAAATGAAACTGCCCGGATGTAGACTGGAAAAGGATCCATTCCAGATATTTTTGGAGGAAAATTTAATTCAGATTTACAAATTCGCGCCTCCCAACTGCCTATTCAGTAATAGTCCGTCTTGTATCTCAAAATAACGAACGACACTGACGTTCCGTAAGGATAATGCTTGTGGTGTATGATCGGTGTTGACTGCTAAAGTTACCGACGTTTCGAAATGTCGTGTTGCCTTCATTTTCAACAACAAACATTCCAAGAAGAAATAAGGCTTCGGTTCCTTGCCGCCGAAGGTGAAGGAGCCACGGTACTTCGAAACGTCGGAACTATATACCTGTCGACCGAGTGCAACACGACAGACACTTACAAATTCAGCGCGTCCATGGACACCTCAAATCTGGGCTTACTGACTCGTGATGTGTAGCTAAATGTAACTCTTGTCTCCGTAAACAAAAAAGCGAAGGTTTGGGGTATTTGGTTGAAAAAGGAACTGAAACGGAATCACTGTCACCGCATATTCGGCGGCTTTTGACCAGCAGCATACAGAAAACGGCGGAAGAATTAATTGACAAACTCAAGTTATCGCCTTTCGTTTTCCCGGCCTTCCATTCAGGGACGTAGAAATTTTCCAAGAGGTTTGTAATACCATGCGACGAGGGCACATGAGGCGGTCTGGATGAACATAAGCTAACGAGTATGTAAGACAGCATACCACTGAGAGACAGGAGTGCTTATACCGCACTATAGCTTGGGAGAGGCTGCAAAAGAAGTAATTATTTTTAACGCAAAGATACGGAATATAATTGGGCTCAAGTCATTCATATATCTTAAAGCACACCGCCGCCCCCCGCCCCCTTGAGAGATTCCCAAATAAAGATATGGCGGAAAGGATATTTTTCGGCAGCGATTAGCTCCAAGTTCAATGGCAGGAGACCGGTATGCAGGTTGTGCAATGTAAGTTCTTCGTCTTCTCCTCTGGACCGAACCAGTGAGCGCTCAGTGGTGGGGAAATATAGGCCGTGTGGCAGTGGCGGTAGTGGGGGTCTTCGCAGAGGTCGTTGCCTTTACGATACTCTCATCTGTTTATTAAGAATTACTTAGGTATTTATCAGAACTTTGTAGAGTGTAGGTACGTAATTTTACGTGTATATGGCTTCGCACACCCAACGGCAATACGCTTATTGACCTTTATGCTTGCAGCACACAACGTAGTGAAAAATGATGTTTATTTTTGTGAATCACAACGTTATTAAAGCTTTAAATCCTGGTGGTTATTTTACGTACTGCCAGTTTTAACGCTAAAATGTATTTCTTTCGCCCCAGCCTTTCTTTCTAACATTTTTTTACAGCTGCGCGGACCTGCTGCTGCTCCGAGCAGAAAATTTTTAATTCTACCTGACGACTGCGCGGCACTTTAAAAGTTTTTTGTAATATGCAACATAAGAATATTTACAAACAAAATTGAAAAATTCCAGCTGCGCTGCAACAATTCAGTGTGCACGGGAGCTTTCAGTTACTGCGTGGGCGCGCACCCGCGCAGCTTAGAGGGAACATTGTTTCGCCCACACAGTATATTTATATGTTCCATATGATGCTGACATTAATCAGGCATGATTTTCCTATACATAATTAACTGATTGGTGTTTCTAATGGAATCACACTGTGTTCTCTGTGAGGTACGCACTGTCTCTATGTATAATGTAGAGTAATATTAGTGCTGAAAGCGGATAATTGACACGTTGCCTAGCAGGAATAATTAAAACTTCAAACGAAGTAAAGCACGCAGCAATATGTCTGCTATACCTGGTGCTGGTGGTACGTGCTGTAATCGACGTGCTTCTTTGCTGACACATATTTGTTTATGTGTGATATTGCTGTAAAATGTTAGCAACAGAGACTGTATTTGTAGTGAAGTTAATTAATATTGTGCTATTTTGAGTTTATGAAATCCAGGCGCTAGAGTTGCTAGTTTATGTACGAGTACAGTGTTAGATACAGGGTCTAGTGGCGGGCTGCTATGGACGCGGCAATGAACTTCCTGCTGCCATAAAACACCGGCAACTTCTGTGTGTATGTGAGCAGCCATAAGCTTTCTGCTCCATAGAGTTCATTAGTTATGCATATTTGCAGATGCATTGATCATCGCATTAGCGTCGTGTTGTAACTTTACACTTTACAAAAACGTTATTTTTACTGAATTATCACTATCGAATGACATGTCTATACATGCAAAGTCAGATTCATTTAAGATTGTTTCCACACGACAAGTTTATATGTGAGCCATTATTGCATTACTAATAGCAGGTAATTAGAGGAAGTGCGATTGTGGAGTGACTCCTGTGGGACGACTTTAACACCGATTTTAATTACCGTCAGAGAATTAATTCGTAAGTTATTGGCGGGAAATTACACAAACATACACACAGGGTGAATTTATAATACCAAAGCACTCACTTCCCTTAAAAAATACACGAAGATACAAGTCTTCTTTTACTACCCCGAGGATGGAGGCAGTACTCCTCTCCGAAACTCCGGTAACTGTTTAGCTGTCAACGTGGCGTCATATCCCGCCAGAATTGAATATTCAAACAGAGGTATCTGATTACAGACTAATAAAAACTTTGAGTCCTTCTACAGAAGTTAGCAGTCGCTTGGCTAGTCATATTTTCCGTTTTTTGTAGAAGCAGGAGGCTTCATGGTGTGAGTTCAAAAGAACCCACCCGAGTCATTTGAATCCTATCGACACATTCATATTCTCACGATAATTATTTGAATTTGATGAAATGTTTATGTTTGACTTCGGATATCAGGTAGAAAAATTGATACTCTATTGACTTATTCTGTCCTGAAGCCTTTATTTTATCTAAAACAGAATCCTGTGTCTAGTTTTCAGAATGTGAAAATCTGCCCGCTGCCTTTGTAAGTACGTAGCTGTGAATGACAAGGAACCTGAAGCGGAGTGTTTGTGTTCATTGAACCCTTTGGTTCAAGAGCTTTCGCATTTTAATTACGTTTGCATGCGGTAGAGAAGAAGTGAAAGAAATTTAGTTTATAAACGTTGTATTTATTCATTATACCATCATCTACAGACAAGATATGGAGCCCTGTATTTATCTGCTATTTCATATGCGGTACGTTGTTTAGTTTTGTGAAGGAGGCAATGCAAATGTCGTACGAAGGAATATACCATTTTACTGTATTTCATAATTCTTCAGTCTCTAATTCATTGTTTCCCATCCAGGGTTCCGCAGACCCTTTTTAGGGTTCCCTCCAGAAATTTTGGAATAAATAGTACATAAATAAATAAATAAATAAATAAATAAATAAATAAACATTTTGAAATGCCGCAAAAATTAGCGGTATCCTGCGAAATAAGTTTCGAATTGTTTGCAATGTAAACCGACATATATATATATATATATCTCCGCTCGTTACAAATACATTTCCTTGACAATAATTATGCAGTAAATGAATTGCGTTCAGGCTAAGAACTTCTTATGGCCGGCAAACGTTTTCATTTTTAGGGCTTCCACAGGTCATAAAATATTATTTTAGTCTTTCCTTCATGGAGAAAAGGCCGAGGAACATTTTCCTAACTCTACGGAGCATTGTCCTTGTCGAGAAGTTTTTATTTGCATAACTAACCAACAGAATGCGTACCTTGTGTGAAACCGAATCCTCATTACCACGTCCACAAGAGCGCCCCACTGGTCCCTGTTCTAAGACACATGGACCCATTTCATATAATTACATACTATTTTTTAAAGCTAACTTCAGCATTAACCTTCCATATATTGGGTCTCAAACTGTGCCTTCTTTTCAGGTTTTCCTAGTAACATTTTATGTGCATTTCTACGAAATAGCCCTTCCAGCTCCATAGTATGATAATATAAACATGTCTGATTCCTTTCTAAGAAACTATTAGTAGTCATGAATGTGTAATATTTCGAGCAGTGTGGTTCAGTGCCACAGTACACTGACGGCTTTAAGTACTGGTTATGTCGGCGCAAGAGCTTCGCTGGAAGATTTGAATGCGTGGATGGAGTATGAACCCGAATATTGACTCCATTTAACGATATAAGTTTTAAGAGCTAAAGGTAGTATAACTGATACGTCTGTTGAAAACAACATTCTGCACGTGAAAAGATTAGGTCAATTCTCACTGCGAAATACACTTCGACTGCGCTTCCGACCTTCCAAAACCATTAACATATTTGGAGTTCTTCCATTCATAGCTGTGGCCGGACTGATCGGTCCCATCTACACATACACTCCCGCGTAATCACTTTGTACAGGAATGACACAAATGATAAATTAATTTAATGTGTTCCATGTCCGCGCACTATATCTTACAAAAACACTAATCACCAACAAATGCACAAAGAGAGCTTTATCATCAATCGTAACACATTCCCACATGTTTCTCTCTCAACTGTAAAGTGCAACCCTAGTGTAACGGTAACGGAAAGTTCTCCCTGAAGATGACACAGCAGGGTCGAAACATGTGGGAGTGTTACGATTGATGATAAAACTCTCTTTGTGCATCTGTTGGTGATTAGTGCTTTTTTATGATTAATCAAGTGTGAAGATTATCCTTAACAAGTAGGCACTGGAAAATCATATAAGTGTTCTTAACAATTTAAAGCACAGTGAACATCCCACGCACCACCAGGTTTGTCGTGAAAAAATTATACAATCTGCCCACAGAGTGCGTGTGTGTGTTTTGCATGGATCTCAGAAAAAACAGCAAACATTTCCGTACACAGCATTAAATGACTGTCTTTTATAACCGTAACGGGGAATTTACTACGCGGTACGAACTTAGTCTTTAATATAATGCAGTTGAATCCGAGCCTTTAAAGTGGTAATATTTTAAGTGACAAGGTACAGTGACGTGTACGAAAAACAGTTTTTATTTTAAGAGGGCTTGTTGACAAACATCCAGAGAGGGTAAATATAGCTAGGTCCATTTCCTGATCCCTGTCAACTTGAGGACTGAAGCAAAAATGGCTGCTTAAACGTTGTGCTTCTGTTGTGAATTGAATGATGGACAAAGTCCAAAAGAAGCGTGCTGCTCTCTTGCAAACCAACCAACGTGTTTTATTTCGGAAGTTATTACTGTTTATTCGGGGAAAGCACAATTACGATCTGTGTTCAAAATCTAAAGTACTTGAATGGCAATATAGGTTGTACAAATAGTAACTGTGTTTTAAACGGCATAAATGGGTCATAAAATATAGGATGGGGAAGTGTGAAATGGATTCCAATGGTTCAGAATAGGATCCAGTAAGAGGGGCTTATGAAAACGATAATAAATTTTCGGCCTTGTTAAGAAGGCTTCTTGTTTTTAGTTCACAAGAGGATGTGAAATTGTGTCGTATGTTTTTGTGATCTTTTTTCTTTAGCAAAGGGAAGCCCAAAGGCTAACTACTAAGAAATATTATGACCCATACAAATATTTTATAGACGCTATTTGAATTTGCGGAAAAGATCTTGAAAAAGCGCTGTTTGTTCAGTACGGGTGCAGTTCGGTGATATTTTCCAGGAGTCCAATTTCATTCTCGTTCTGTACTCTGTTGTTCTATTTATTGTTTGTGCTGATAAATATAATATCTGCCCACGTAAATACTAGTATCATCAGCATGGGCAAATGAAAGGATTTTGGCGTAGGTCAGGTCTGCAATTCGATTTTTAAAGTTTAATTTCGTTATGCAACACTGAACACGGCTTCTTTGCGCAGAAATATAGCAAATGTTTCAAGAGTAATGCACGTTTCTGGGTACAAAGCAAGTACAGAAGGCCATGTGAACTAAAGAAACCAACTTCAGTAGCATGTCAAGGTTAATATAAACATTCTGCTTTGTACTATAAGAGAGTGGATAGCGTAGTTGGTGTAGCCACTAGCTACAGGAAAAACGGTCCGGGGTTCGGATCACAGAAGGGGTAAGAGATTTTTTCTTCTACAAAATCGTCAAGACGGCCTGAGGCCCAGCCTCATATTGAATGGGTACTGGTGTATTTTCCAGGGCGTGAAGTTGCCGGGGCTGAAGTTAACCACTCACTTTCATGTAGTGACGAGGTTAAGAGTGACTCTGGCTCCCGTGTATGTCTTTATAGCCTGGACAAGGACGCTTGTACCAAGTCTTCCAGAAACAGGAAGCTTTAGTCCTTTGAAGAGCGAAGCTTCTGTCGGTACTTTTCAAAGAAGTTGGATCCTGCCTCCAAGAAAACACTGTTTCTCTGTTATGACGGCCAATTAATTAGTGTTGCGTGAAAAATTATTTGCTGTTAGTGATACGAACTGAATGAAAACCGTGAATACACTCTGTGGGCGAAATTCCGAATTATCGTACGTCAAGACAGGTAAAGGCAAAGGGAAAGCTGTCTCTGTTCACTCTCATGCAGGGGGAGTAGAGGTATAGCCCCACTCATTCTTAACCTCAGCACAAAATAAAACGTTAAATTTCCTTCATGGAATTGAACAGTTTCTTTACGTATGGATTCGTTGTTGCGTACAGACGCTGCTGCAATATGCACTACTACCGTTCCTAATACTATGCCTGCCAGTGTTATTTCCAGATTCTTACTAAATCAACTGAACCGGTAATGCTCCAGTATGTTTACCAACCTTCAGTTAAAGACTTATTTGTCTGTATCTTTAATGTTCAGGAAATGGAAGGGCCGACCTCTGTCGATGTGAACATACATAATTCACGAGCTGTGATGACGCGAGACAATGTGAACAGTGCAACCTTGACAGCATCTTACGTAACCTGACACACGTTAATACGCTGATTGTAGCTTTGCGCTCTAGACTAAGGTGCGGGGGGTTTGAGGGAAGGAGGCGGGTACACATCGCGGCTCTTATGTGCGAAATTTGAGGTTATCACAACGGTATTGCTGAAGGTTCGAGGGTTCTGGCATGTGACTCTGTGACGACTGAAAAATAATTCAGTCATCGAAAAGACTTCAGTAACTACTTGTTTTCGGACTGCTTGATCTGTAAGAAGAAGGCATTAAAGGTGCTCGAAGCTATTTACCGAGTCGACACGGTGTAACATCCTAGAGGACTTCGGTGCGTCCGTGTCTACGCCATCAAGACATATGGCAGTAGAGGTGTAGCTATTACATGGATGTGAGTGGTCAGCATCACGCTCGGGGCGCTTTACCACCGGGGAAGAACGCCGGTACCCATCGAATAAGAGGCTGGTTGGGCCACAGTGACGATCTGGACGTTTCCGAAAAGAGAAAATCTCTTCCTCCCACCAGGATTCGAACCCTGGACCGTCCAACCCGTAGCCTAGCTGCTACCCCGATTCTGTCATTTGCTTGTGAACCAGTGTACCTAGTCATTTATTCATTATGTGGTTAATTAAATATGCTGTCAGTAGTTGAGGGTACTTGGCATCGAATGACGGGATGGCTCAGGAATAATACATGGAAGACAATGTGGAAGGAACAGGCGTGGAATAACCTGATACAATGTTCAAGATACGGCAGAAATAACTGACGAGGATCTCCGAGTTCATGCGGAGGCAGAATTATGCTTTAAATACTTTGTGGTTACTGTACATACCACCCGCTGTAACGTTCTAAAAGCCTGCATTTTGATCACATAATATATTTACGTGTTCTTTGAAATCTAAGAGTCAACATCGATTTCTCTAAACAGCATTAACCTTTCGGTCTGTAAAATGCGAATTGAAT
This sequence comes from Coptotermes formosanus, assembly GCA_013340265.1. Taxonomy (NCBI): domain Eukaryota; kingdom Metazoa; phylum Arthropoda; class Insecta; order Blattodea; family Rhinotermitidae; genus Coptotermes; species Coptotermes formosanus. Next base: position 1,259,540 of record BLKM01003049.1, read on the forward strand.
TCCTTCTGAGTACAAACTGAACTTTGCGTATAATTTAGAAGAATTTCAGCTTTCGTGCCATAACTCAAGCGGTTAGTTGCCGGCGTCTGAAAACGGAAGGTACGGGTTCGATTTTGGGGCCAGTCTGTGTGAGTTTTGTGGTGAAATGTGTGGCAGTGGTGCAGGTTTACCTCCCAGTACTTCGCGTTTATCTTTTCAGTATCTTTCTTCCACGAACGCACCACACACGTCTCTGATCAGAAGGAAACGGGGCCGAAACCCGAAGACCTTTTCCGAATACCGAGAGATCATTGGACGGAAAAATATTTGACTTCAAGTTTAGAAGTGCATATTAACCTTTTAAAGCCTAGCGGTAACTTTACATACCACCAGGTTTAACATTAAAAAATTCTACGTGGTGTCCACATTGCGTTTGTGTGTTTTGTACGGATCTCAGAACAAACAGCAACTTTTGCCTTATAAAACATTAAGAGACTGGTTTTTATAACCGAAGTGGAGAGTGTTTACAGCGCGGTACGCCCTGAGTCCTTATATAAAACAGATACGCTTCGTCTTTAAAGGGTTAAGGTGAAGATGAACATGGAAATTGGTGGAATGAATCTGACAGGGGAAAGCCGAAGTACTGGGGTATGAGCCTATATTAATGCCACATTTTTCACCAATAATCTCACATTGATTGGTCCAGGGTCGAACCTCGGTTTCTGATGTGAGCGTCGTAAGATTGCTCTTATCACAAGGACGAGTGGGCGAAGCCTGATATCCTTCCAGCAAAGCAATGTTTACTGTGATACAAGAGAGCAATGAGCATAAAATAACTTTGACGTTGTGTTTCTTAGGCTTCAGTGTGTTACAATAGCTTTAGTCCAAAGATGTCTAAAGTAATAGCATGCTTCCAATCGCTCAGCGCCATTGCAGACCTTTTAATGTCGTGAAGGTCTGGCGCTGTGGAACTGTGTATTGCAACAATAGCTTTAACCCTTTAAAGACGAAGCGTATCTGTTTTATATAAGGACTCAGTGCGTACCGCGCTGTAAACACTCTCCACTTCGGTTATAAAAACCAATCTCTTAATGTTTTATAAGGCAAAAGTTGCTGTTTGTTCTGAGATCCGTACAAAACACATAAACGCAATGTGGGCACCATGTAGAATTTTTTAATGTCCAACCTGGTCGTATGTAAAGTTACCGCTAGGCTTTAAAAGGTTAACATGTTATTTCATTTATTTGAACGACAGACTAATGACTTAGTAAGAATCGGTTCGATTCCTGGTGTAGCCGACTTATTTTATATTCTTGTCGGGGATTCTACTTGCTCAATTAACCAGTGCCCACAGGGGCTTCTTCACTGGGAGTCACAATGGCTGTAGCTTAAAAAGTAGTTAGTGACCATCAAGCTGAATTTGGGCCGGGATAGCGCAGTTGGTATAGCGAGTCTTTACGGACTGAACGTCGCCCAGATCGGATCCCAGTGGAGGCGAGGTTTTCCGCAGCCGTCCAGACCGTCCCTGTGGTCCTCCCAGCCTCTTTTACATTGGTTACCGCGTCTTCCTTTGGAGGCGAAATGTGGCCGGAGCGTGACGTTGGCCACCCACTCCATCTAGCGCCGAAGTTAAAGAAAGAGTAGAGCCATACGTCTACCCCCCTTTTGGGCCTTCAAGGCTTGTTCTAGGATGAATTTTACAAATTTTTACCTTTAGCAAATCAAAGTAAAGAATGTGTATCATTTTCTACCCACACCTTCCACAAATTTCACGACGCTATATTTTACCACATGTTATATACCTTTATGTGTATACGAGACAGTTCGTGGCCACTTGGAATCTAGAATAAGTGCACTGTGACTTGTGTCTACCCACCCCTAGTTAGGACGCAAAGATTACTTTGAAATTATTTTGCAGTATGCAGTGATCTTCAGGTCTGCAGGCGTAGTATATTTATGAAGTAAACCGGAAGGCAAGCATGTAATGAGGCAATGAATAAAGCATTAACCCAGAACAACTCTTCCATAAATTCCAAGCCAGGTTGTGTGCTGCACATTTAACATGACAGAAGTTTCCAGGAGGCAAGCCCACAGCCCCGTATCCAAACTTCAGCTTGCTGGAGGCAACCCCGCAGCCCCGTATCCAAACTTCAGTTTCCTGGAGGCAAGCCCACAGCCCTGTATCCAAACTTAGTTTCCTGGAGGCAAACCCCAACCCTGTATCCAAACTTCAGTTTCCTGGAGGCAACCCCGCAGCCCCATATCCAAACTTCAGTCTCTTCGTCATCGGCCGTGATGGAAGAACAATTCGAGTATATGTGCAAGAACTGTGAGCACTAACAAACCGCGGGAAATAGTAAATCGTACGCTCTTGATTCTAATCTTTCACCGAGAAGTAAGTATTCATCCGTGGTTTCTGGGTTTTTACACGATGTGCGAAGCAAATTTACCGGCGACGTTTCGGAACTCCCTGTGGGTCCCATATTTACTGATAAAATTAACATTGTCAAATTTTCATTTGACCAGTGAAGATGGGACCCACAGGGATTTCCGAAACTTCGTCAGTAAATTCGCTTCACACATCGTGTAAAAACCCAGAAACCAGAAAGTGTAAATAAAATCCTTTTCGCCTATTGACTGACAACATGGGGTGTCGCCTTGGTGTTTCACAGAAGTTTCTTGTTACGCTATAAGAAGCAGTTTTAGGGCGTTTGTTTCTGTAAAACAGTGGAATCGTATAATACCAGCGACAGTCGAAATGCTTCTCACATGAAAGTATATTCCGGAGGGATGAGTTTTCATATGGCTGAAATGTATCCAGTTGATTCATCTGCACTTTATCTAGCAACGTTTCTAGTACCTCAGATAACGGTTGCTCAACTCCCAGGCGCCAGGTCGCCCTAGCGAGCGAACTTCGCACCGTCGCGCCTCGTACCTTTGTGTCTTCGGTATGGAAATTTTCGTGCCATCCTTCTTGTCATTAGGGTTTTCCGGCGGAAAATTCGTGCGTCCGTGGCCTCGCGTGATAGCGTCGAGTGCTTGGATGATACTTTAAGGTAGTATACTGGCATTTGCGTAAAGCGACTGGGTAAAAATGCGAAAATGTGTATGATACGCTTTGTGGCCCGAAATCTTCCCTGGCCACTAAACAATTTCCGTTCCACTTGTCAAGCTAGTAAAGGGCAATCCTCACGTCCGAATTACAAACGAAAATTTTTTATAAGATTCTGATGGTCGTGTATCACGTTTAGAATAATTTATTTTATGGATTTTTTCTATCGCCTAGCGTTAAAAAGTAGTAATAAAAACATACATTCCCTTTCGGGGACAGGAAAGGTTCCTTCCCTCACACCAAAAGTAAGTTTGAAACCCACGCATCTGCACCCGATAGTTACAGCTGTTGTCAGTCTCTGGACAAGCCAAAACATTTGAATCGGCACAATATGAGATTTTCATGTGCGGTGAAGTGACTGTTTTTCATAACAACGTTTTTGGTAAAAGGAGCTGTGGGCAATACAAATTATGGTACAATGAGCAGCGAAATAATAAATGTGCTGTAAAATAAATATAAGATAACGAAATGATGTAACGTGAAACGAAGGGAGGTAATGAAAATTGCGTGGTAAAATTGGAGCTCATAAAAAAGTATTAGTAAGTAGAGAAGAAATAAGAAATTTTGTGGTAAAAATGAACAGGAGATAACAAAACTTTGCAGTGATATTAAAAGAAGATGAAAACTGTTTGGAAAATGAAGACGAGATAATGAAAAATGTATGGTAAATGATCAGGACACTGTGTTCTGACGCAAAGTATACCTTCGACACTCCAAACCGCACCATGTATATGGGTGAATTCGTTTCTTCTTTGGATGATACATGAGTTAATGTAGGCCACGAAACACATAGGAAATCCCACAAGTTTAAAGAAGAATTTCCTCTCAGAAAGCTTTGTTGAGAGGATGTTCAAAAGGACTCAACCGTTTCGCTTGGTAAAATGAAAAGTTTCTTTGTAATTCAAGTTTGAAGTGAAACGGGGTTTATTATTTATGGCATGTTTGCGTATAAATCACATTCCACAAGAGGACATCACTGAGGGATGAAAGGTGAGATTTTTACGAGTGGCTGTGAGGATAGTGACAACCCCATAATGGAAAGAAGAGAGCTTTCTGAACTAGCTGAATTCAAAGCGTGGAAAGTTGTTAAAGGTGGAACTGGCCAGCTTAATTTCAAAACACAAACACCGACGACAATAATGTAGTTAACAGTGTGGTCAGGTCAAGGGACAAATGCGCACTATGCTGTCTGCCCTAGCACAATCCTATTGAACTAAATGTTTTCCGGTTAGAGGAAGAGAGACGCGGTTTGTTTAACGAAGTTTTCAATTGTTACTTTTTTTGCATGAATGGAAGCCAAGGAATTTTGCCGTGATAGTGTTACAGGTTGTATGAAGTTGCGGATTGTAGCGTTGGGGTAATTGCTGACGTCATGATCATACCAATTATCACGGTACATGATGAAATCTTTTAAAGTTTAGAGGGGGCATGGGGAAAGAACACAGAAACTTGCACAGAGAGAACGATCATTCCATAAGACTTGGAATACTTCAGATTTTGTGTGGAAGGAAAATAGATTGAAAAGGAGTAGGGGAGACCGGGTTTAGTTAGCGCACTTTTCATTTCTTAATTTTTTACAATTTTCATACAAGTTATACAAAAACGAAAATGGTATTGGTGGCACGTGTCATTCTTAGACTATGCAAGAAAATATAGTGAAGAAGTTACATCAGAAACCAATCCAAGAAAAATGAACTTCTTCTAACCTCTGCACGTGTGCCAACGTGCCCCATATGTGGGGCAGGTTGGCACGTAGTACAGCCTGATTTATTATTATTATTATTAAAAATATTCCAGGTCAGCATGAATGACGCTAAAATATTTAACTGTTAACAACATAAAGAAACTGATTTACAGTCCGTACAAAACTGAAGACAAACATTAAAAGTTACATTGGAAAATGAAATTCGGTACAGATATATGTGTTCACAAAACTTCAGAAATTTTCATGTGATATTTCCGACTTGCAGTTGGGACAAATATTTCCCCAGGAAACGCCAGAAGTGCATTTTTCATGGGCCCACATTTGGCAGTGGGTGCATTGAACCCCTATTTCCCCCGCTACACTATTTCAGTATGTGTCCATGGAAACCAAACAAAACGTTTCCCACCACTGTCGTCTGAGCACTCTGAATTTTCCTCACTATTTTCCTCGTCTCCTTAGAATCTCTTTCAGGGTTATCAAAAGGTGCCTCTTTCTTCGCTTCTGATGTGTTTCTCCTTTTGTCACTTGCCTCGATTTCTGCGTACCTCGCACGGATGCTTTCACCGGCGTATGGGTCAGGATGGCTGTATATCTTTTGTTTCTAGTAGCGTTTGCTGTTCCTTTCCTGCCTGCAGTTTTAGGAAAAGGACGGACAAGTTCAGGAGTCAAGGACGTGCTTGAGGAAAGATTTGTTTTGGTACGTGTTCTTTTGGAAGGACCTGGTTCGGGAGAATGAATTCTTGAAGGGTCTGGTCCAGCAGACTCATCATGTGTAATGTTTCCATTACTGCTGTTCGATGCTGCAGTGTCTGTGGCTGGAGCTGGTCTGTCTTACATATGAGGACAGAAACCCCCCATCAACAAAGATATCTCTGTTGTAGGGACAAATTTCAGTGGCCAGGAATCCAGCCTTGATATTTGCAGGAGTAGCTGTAAAGTTGAGAGACATGTTGATAAGTCCAGGTCAATCGTAAATCGTCATGGTTTTTCCTGCGTCGTTTGTGATCCATGCTTCACGCGCATGATTGACATATGTTTAGTGGCCCACAGGCACTCCTATAAAGGGGCTGCAGCTTGTGACTAAAATGAGGTGGTAAGGAGAGAACTGTCACGCCGTCTTCCTTACAGCAATCGAGTACAGCAACTCACAAACGCGAATCATGACTCTCCAAAGGAGAACTACTGGTCGTTCTTTTCAAGATTTCACATTGGAAAAAATGTTTCACAAACTTCACAAATTATTCCGCCTTCATCCATCCAGGACGACTACCATCACCCTGAATCTCTGCAGGAGCACCATTCAAGAAATGGGCACGAAATTTCACTCTAGGGAAAACAGAACATGGCGCCACTGTGTTTCCTGCTGCTGAAACGTCCAGGGCTGAAGTTGCTAATTTCCCAGGTTCAGCAGACATCAGTGTCCCTATGTATCTGCAACCACGGCGGGCAATAACTCTGTCAGGTATCTGCACCATTTTTGTACCCGTTTCGTCCATGTTCCATATGTCGCCCGAATCAAGCTGCAGACGACCAAACACTTCTTTCAGATTTATAAAAGAAAAACATTAACATCAGTCTTGTTAAACTTGAAGCTCTTCTGATGCTTGTTGCCTCAGGTTTGCTCAGTGAGTGAGTCTTATGCCTTTTCCAGAACTTTGCAAACCATTTTGTGCCTGCCATTTTTGTATCCCTCCAACCTTCGAGGACCTTTATAGTTAATGGCATTGCGTACTCAAACGAAAACTTTCTTACTCCCTTGCAGACAAGCCATAGTAGATGTCTGATGCCCTTTACTATAATTTCTCTGAGGTTTCTTAATCAGCATCTGTGAACATACGCGCAGAAATTATACTTATCTTATTTTTAAAAATTAATGAGAAATATCATGAAAGATAGAAGAACATTTTACTTTATGTAGCTAACCATTTATCAAAAATAAAACTACGGAACACTTTTGGTTTATTTCCCTGTTCAATTATACCATACAGCAGAAACACACGTGAACTCAACTGGCGAGTTTTCTTGTACTCAGTCCTGAAGGTCGGATTCTGTGAAATTCCTCGTGTATCCTCAAAAGCTCTGCTGCAATATCTCGTCGGAGAGAAAATGGGGATTCCAAAATCTCTTGCCAACTTCTAATAGACCTATTTTCTAATCTGGCTGTCCTAACGTCTCGAAGAACGGTATCTGAGGCAATGTTTGAAATTTCAGATTTCCTTTTGCACGATCTTGGCATAATTGTATTTCCTTAAACAAAATTGAAATGATGAAAGTAATAAGAAGCGTACAGAATACTGCACTGTTGACCGCGGGGTAAGCTGGAACAGTGAGCCAACTTGCCCCATAGCAAATGTGCCAACTAGACCCAACACGAACTTTCAGCTTTGAGGTTAGTTTCCTCTGAGATTAAATGCACAAGGAACACTGTTATTTCTCAGTCATATTGCCACATATATACTACGTAACTACACACTTTAGGTCAGATAAATCCCTAGCAGCCTTCTCAATGGTACGTATTTACCAAACTGTTGTAAAATTACTCGGCGTTGTGCAAAACACACACAATGAAATTTTGCTTCCGATACACCTGTCAGCACATTGCCAACTAACTTTCCTCCAACGAAAGATGTAGTTCTTCGTATTGCCCAACAGGTGTTGCGCTCTTACAAAGGCGAGGCGAGATGTCAACTTTGTGCCAACGTACCCGTGTAGCCAACTAAACACTGTCTCCCTTACAGTGTTGGTGGAATTTATGTATTATGAATATAATTACTATAATATATGTGACAACGATTCCTTCTGTTTGTTGCCGGCCTTTCACAATGGAGGGCAGTTTTCCATACCCAGCGAATGCGTGTGGGATTTGTGGTGGACGAAGTGGCACCGGAACAGATTTTGTTCACAGTACTTTGCTTTTACCGTCTGTATCTTTCCATCAGTGGTCCATAATCGTATTCATCTGCCACCGACGCTATATTCTGTGACAAATTCAGCGCGTCTTCCTGTTTCACGTTATGTATTCGAAAAAGAAAACTCCCAATACAAGCCGGACTCCCTGCCAAGGAGGTGATTTTCTTAGTGTGGCAGAGTATAGTTGAATTACAGGGTGTAGTGTTGAACAGCAGTCCGCACTGGTCTGTCTGCTAGGTTCAGCCGAAAGCTAACGTCAATATTTCATAAAGGGCGAGGTCATATTAAAGGTGATGCGACCGATGCGCGCAAAGTAACACATACTTTAAGTTACCAGTCATTATAGTAAATTAACAGGTTTGTAAAGAAGTGACAAGTATTATGAAGATGATCGTACCAAGAAAAATAAGATGGGCGGAACATGTGGCGTTTGTGGGGGAGAGGAAATGTTCGTACACGGTTTTGATGGGGAAACCTGAGGGAAGAGACCACTTGGAACGTCTAAACGTAGATGGAAGGTTAATGTGATAATGGAGATTTGCTGAGGCGTGGACTGGATTCATCCGGTTCAGGATATGGACAAGTCGCGGGCTGTTGTGAACACGGTAATGAACATTCGGATATAAATGAATGGAATTTTTTGATTAGCTGGGAAACTATTAGCTTTCCCAGAAGGACTGCTCCGTGCGTTAGTTAGTTAGTTAGTTAGCTAGCTAGCTAGTTAGTTAGCTAGGGAGCTAGTTAGTTAGCTAGTTAGCTAGCTAGTTAGTTAGCTAGATAGTTAGTTAGTTAGTTAGTTAGTTAGTTAGCTATCTAGCTAGTTAGTTAGCTATCTAGCTGGCTAGCTAGCTATTCAGTTATAGAGAACTGAATGGTGTTTCGCTACGTCTTTTTATCATTTTGTACGCCTTTTTATGAGAGAGTAACAAATTTTATTTCTGCCATTCTGTTAGACTCAAATGGCCAAGTTAAGTTGCTAGCGTACTTGGAATATGTTACAGGGTGTGTGGCTATTAAATGTCGAGATTAGCTTCGAACAGCACATCTACATGTTTATAAAGAGCAACCAGGTAAAATCCATTCACAGCTTACTCTGTCTTTTACTTTATTAATGAATTTGGACTTTCCATTGGAAGCTACACACCACTCGGTACACACCTGTCATTTAAGTCTGCTAATATAATTAGATTTTGTCCTGTATATATAATCTACAAGTATTACCTTCTACACAACTACTGTCAGTAGTAATAACGAGTAAGATAAATGTTTGTCGCACATCTTGGGCCATATTCCCTTCCCTCATAGTTACTTAGTGCACGACCCTACATTGTCAGGCGCCGTTAAGCCTCGAATTGTTTGCTTGAGTGCACGAATTTCAGGTCGCACTGTTCTTTTCCCGAGATTGTACAGCTATATTTAACCCTCTTATCTTGTCAGTCATAATTCACCCCTGTCCGTCTTGAAGGGGCACCCCTTCCCTATAGAAAATACCTTTCAAAAGTGAAACAATGACGTTCCCGCATTTTCTAACATTATCACTTTCTTTGGAAAGTTCCCAGGCTTTGCCCATTTGTCCTTCTGTTAAGAATAGCTTTGAGTATTGAGATAGATATGGGGCATTGATGGAATTATACTGACAGCGGGGAAACAGAGGTATTCGGAGAAGGACGTGCCCGAATGCCACTCTGTCCTTCACAGATTTCAGACAGACTTCACTGAGATTGGACCCAGACCTCCGCCACTAGATGCTGGCGACTAACCGCCTGAGGCTGGCGAATAAACGGCTGAGCCAGGCCTAACAAAAATGATATTTAAATGTATCCGTTTTTATATGTAGTACTTCAAGTTTTACCTCAAAGGGAACAAATTCCGTTTACACTACAAAAGCCTAATCACTTCCCTTAGTAAAGCCACTGGGATTTATTGACAAAATAACATGAATCATACGAATGAATTGTGTAGGCAAAATACAGAGCCTGCAAAATATTACAGCACTTTTAAATCTTATATTTATCATTGGCCTTTTAAAGTTTAATGAATGAATGATTTGTAAATACGCCGCTGTTGCAATTGTTAGAGAATTACTGTTAATGCTTCTAGCCTTTAGCAGAATTTCATAAAAAGTGGCTTGCCTTATTGAAAATTTTACGAAGCGAAATCTAATAACTCTTTGGAACAGTAACTTGTGGTGACAAAATTGTGGATAAAAGTGTTGTGTTCATAAAGAAGTTAACACGAGTATGGATAATGCAGCGTAATTTAAATGCGTGAAAGCGATGACGCCAGTGACACAAAGTTGCGAATCTGACATCACTGTTTTATGTTGTAGTAGAAGCGGCACGCGCATGTCACCTGTCTACCGACATCACAAGAACAGCAACACGGTACAAACACTTTACTTTTCCCACTCGGCCACGCACATCTGCTAAAAAATAAATTTGTCCCTTTTCACTACGTGAAGTCGTATTGTGGCATACGGGTGCATCTCCACTCATTCATAACCTGGGCTGTAGATAGAAGTGAGTGGTTAATTTCATTCCACAGCCGCTTTACACTCGGGGAAAGAGCTCACGGTACCGACTGAATCGGAGGGTGGGCCCCAGGGCCTGTCTGTACCTTTCGAATGTCTACCAACTAACCAAAACTCTCTGCGGTCCCGGCCTGCATTGCACTGCAGTGCAGGCCGGGACCGCAGAGAGTTCACGCCTCCAAAAACAACGCAGTACACAGTCAACAGCACATTTTCACTCAAGTATAAAGTGCAACCTTAGTGTAAAGATAACAAAAAAGTTCTCCCTGAAGATGAACCAGCAGGGTCGAAACATGTAGGAGTGTATTACGATTGATGATAAAACTCTCTTTGTGCATTTGTTGGTGATTAGTGTTTTTGGACGTTTTTCGTTAGGCAGATATAATATTCTCGGACCCTGTTGTGAGGCCTACACAATGTGCAGCGAGTTCAAAGTATCTGTTTTTGAGTTGTAAAATGCGAGAATTTCTTACGTGTACGTAATTAATGTGGCGTCGTTTTAGCCTTTTGAAGCCTAGCGGTTACTTTGCGTACCGCCAGGATTAAAGATTCTACATCGTGCTCGCATTGCATTTATGCGTTCTCCATGGGTCTTAGAACGAACAGCGAATTTTGCCTTATACAGCATCAACAGATTGGTTTTGTATAACCGATGTTGAGGGTGTTTATTGAGCAATACGCTCTGAGTCTTTATATGAGAAAAAAGGCTAACTTTCCGTCTTTAGAAAGTTTTTGCATTAAAATAACCGCATGTAACAGCCTCTAGCACTTTTTCTAAAGGATGGGGCAACGAGAAATTTGTTTACAAACTTGTGTTTAATCCGTTTAAGAACATTTTACGTATCGCCCGAGAGCTGCGGATCTCTCTAACGGAAAAACTGATTTCATTTTGTTGGCTTAGACCTTTGAAAATTAATCTTCACACATACTTTGTGTAAAAATTCTATCCCCTCCTCACAGAAAAGCAGGTCTCTCCTAGTTAGACAGACCTGCCCGTTAGTGCCGTTTATCGAAATAATTGCCGTTTGTTTTAACAATCAAGAAGACGTAAGAAACCACTGGATGACCTTAAAGAAACGAGAAGGTACTGAAAGCATTAGATGGAACTCTGTGAAGAACTCGCTTTGGAAGAGGCTATGGACCTGTCATAAAACAGATCAATGAATAAATGAATGAATGAATGAAGAAACACAAATATAATCTGTTGGCTATTTGCAGTTTTCTTCATGTAAAAGCGGATAGGACATATATATATATATTTACCACTGGGTTTCACGTGGTTAGCTGTGTTAACATTTTGTGTGCTTTCCTTTTATTTAATTCTTTGCGCTGGTTGTGCTGAAGATGCCTACGGATTGTCTACCAAACACCCATCCCGCGCAGGCAACCCAACCAGCATAAGTGTTGAAAAGTATTTCGTCATTGAAAAATGTATGTCTGCAAAATTTTTATTTTGGTATGTGCGACACAGCGTGATGATTATTCTAGAATTAACGTTACCGTTTCAGTCCATTAGTACTGTAGAAAACGTCGGCGTTTGTTTTTTCAATGATCTCATACCTTTTTTTATCAGCTGTTGTGTCGCCTCGTTAAAATTTGTAAATAACAGAGATATGTAAATCAAACGTTTGTGGTTCATTACTTTTCATGTTTGTTCTGTTAATAATTTGATTAAATTTGTACATGTAGGATTGTTACACATAATAGCGAGGCAAAGTATAAAACAAAAATGAATGCTGTTGGGCATGTCAGGTCTGCATAATGCACAGGAAACATACACAGCCACGGATTAAACTTTTAGAGCCTGGCGGTAAATTTACGTATTACCGGGTTTAACATTAAAAAATTCTACGTGGTGCCCACATTGCGTTTGTGTTCTATGTGGATCTCAGAACAAGCAGCAACGTTTGCCTTATAAAACATTAAGATATTGGTTTTTATAACCGAAGTGGAGAGTGTTTACAGCGCAGTAGGCACTGAGTCCTTATATAAAACAGATACGCTTCGTCTTTAAAGGGTTAAACTCTTTGCTTGTAACAGTCCCACATTGTATATGGCGTGAATGGCACGATGAGCGAATAAACTACTGCAAGGATAGGGGAAAGCAGCAGATCCATACCTGGGTCCGAAGATGAAATAAAATCGGTGTGCCTAGAGAAAGCCCACTCCTATTTTTAGTAAAGATGTAACTTGAAGTTGCCTCAGGGGCTCACAGTTATTGTGAGTACGGGAAATGGCGCTCCCTAGCTCCCGAGCTACCCAGTACCTAGGGTTATAGCTGGGCCCCCTCGTCTCCGGGGGTAATAGATAGAGAGACCTGTTCCTCCAGTTTGGGGGTTGGGTGAGAGGCTGAAAACCTCGCCCCGTAAAACATCACGCGTCTCGATACATGAAGACACAAGGCCAAGGCCCGATATTGCACCCTTGCTCCATTGAAGAACAAGAAGAAGAAAAAGAAGAAGAAGAAGAAGACGATGAAGAAGAAGAAGAAACAAGAACAAGAAGAAGAAAAGAGGAGGAAGATGAGAAGAAAAAATTACTTGTATCTGAAAAAACTATTAACAAATATCTTCTTGGAAGAGATATTCTATTTTACATTAAATGCTCCAATAAATGATATGAAATGCAAATTAAAAAGTAACCTAGTGAAACAGCCTATGAAGTATGGGGAGGGGAGGCATAGCTCCACGCATTCTTAATCTCTGCATTAGATAGAGGTGCGTGGTCAGGTTGACACCCAAGCTGCTCTATTTCTTGGGAGGAGCCGCTGAATATGTAACAGACTAAAGTCCAGAACCAGTTTGGGGCTTTGGGCAAGAGAGGCATCACTGCGCTTGCTGGGACTGTAAATTAACATTAGCTGACAGTTAGACCTTGAAGACGAAAGATGACCGCAGACAACTGCGGCGATTCATCTTGCATTAAACATCATTTTCTGCATCCCATATTCCTCTGTGATATGAAGATTAGGTGTAGAAATACTCTGTCTTTTGATTTTCTACATTACTTTCGGAGAAATGGAGCCTTTAACTTTAACGATATGGAAGTTCGCAAAGTGGTATTTAGAGTTATGACACAGTACACTCTGGTACAGGCACCGACGTTTCGGGGAAGGCAGTTTGATACCATGTAGTCTGGTTGGAGGAAGCTCTAACAGTTTTTAGGAAGAGGGGTAAATAGCCATCACTCTACTCCCCAGACAGAGAAAATGTAATCCTCTGAAACTTTAGACCCACCCAATAGACTTCATGTTCCCATATCCCAGAATCCAGCAACATGAAATGACCTCCACAGAATATAACAAGCGTTCACATTCCACTGGTTGAAAAAAAAAGTGCTATTTCACTTTCTGGGAAGGTGATTTGCTCAGTGGAAGTGCAGCTGCACATTTAACCACGGCACTTCCCTGAACAGTGTACATTGCCAGACTGAAATTTACCCGTAACACTTTATTTTGACTTACTGTATCTAAGCTAAGGTTTGTCACTTTTTCGCCCACACCTTAAACCACTCTAGTCTCCACTCCCCGCACCCCGTACTGGCGCTCACAGGCTCTCACCGGCTAACGGGACTGTCTGAGCCAACAGATGTTGGGTACGGACTTGGCCCTTTGTTACCGCACACACCGCCACAAGACACGTGTGGAATCTTTTGGAGACATGTCAAAAGGAATTACACTGGTCGCCAGATTGATTGGCGGTAAAGATTTGTACACAACTGTCACTGGTACAAGTAGTGACATCGCGTGGGTTACCAGAATAGATGTCGGTAACAGTAGTTACAGGGCTGACGATGTAACGAACGTTACAACCGACTGGATTTGTTTATTTAGAACGAAATTTAATCTTTTGGCTTAAATATCTGAGACACTACAAAAATATGCTTTTGTAGGGTAAAATGCAGTGAAAAAAGCACTGCGTGAGCCCAACACTTAACATATGTGTGCAGGTTTGTTCTTAAGACTGTGTCATGAAACGTGTTCTGTTGGTTTATTTTAAGCCCCAACTTCACACTTCTCAGACTGGAAATCTTTAGTAAGTAACAGAGTTTTTATTTCGTATTTCAGCAGTTTTGTGGTCAGCATTCCTTTCTTTGTATTAAATAGTCTCAATCTAGAATCTCAGCGACTGTATCAAGTGACTTATCTTTGATTCTGCCCGTACCAAAATACCAAGGCGTTTACTCTGCTATCGCTGAAGTTACGGTTTGTGATATCCAGTAGGACTCATATGTGATTTAAAGCTTCCGCCGCGATGTTGATGAGATATGCGCTCTTCTGGGATGTTACGCAGTGTCGACTTTCAACCCTTTACCGACCTTTCGGGACAACGTATTGGGCCCATCTTTTTCCCCTTTCTCTTCGGACTTCTTGACCCTTGAATATGGGACCGATACGTTGTCCCGAAACGTCGGTAAAGGATTACCCTTCGACGCTGCTTAGTATCCCAGAAGAGAGCAGTTCGCAGTAAGGGCTCAGTTTAAACTTCTTAACTGCTGACGTTCCCAGCATCGTTAAACAGAGCAACAAATTTATGTTACTGGGTGGTGCTTTTGGTTCTAATCAACAGCAACTTCGCGCCGACTTATAATCGTGTTGCGACAGGTTGGAATATTGACACCAGGAGCTTCGGTGGACGCGAATAGAAACGTACACAAACTTATGCCAGTGGCAGAAGCGAGTGCTACTGACACTAATGGCGCTTTGATTAAATAGCTGGACAGCCCTAACCTCCACAATATTTAACGCCTTGCAGACGGAATTTTTCTTGGGAATTCCAATAGCCTGGTCCAAAGTAATTTTCCAGAAAATCTCTAAATCTTCAGAGTACGAAACAGCCAGTAGATGGCCGAAGCTTAATGAAAGCCAACATGCAACTTTGTAAAATAAACTGTCGATTTGATCTCGACATTAGCCCCCGTACAATGGAAAACGCTGTCGAATATAACTCGACGATGGATTAACAAGAGTCAATGTTGCACCTCCAGGGAGGGGCTTCGGGGAAACTAGAATTTTTTGCTTCCTTATTCAGAATGGGAAAAACAATTTACTTCAACCTGATTTTCAAATAGGGACTAGCAATATTCACTTCTCATATTTACTGGTCTTTTCACCCCAATAGTGTTTGGTGTCCACTAACAATTATGAAGCTCCTCTTTAAACAAGCTCCTTCGTGCTAAGCCCACACCTGTTATCGTAATTCAACACTTGTCTTAAGCAATCCGTTCTCAGACACGCCGACAACTTTGTCAGTACACATGGCGCAACAGTCCGTAACACTTGAATCTTCAATACTATACCGGGTGGCCTAAAAATACCCGAGATAATAATTATCTGCTTTTGTACTTGTGTGCATTTTTTATTTTCAACATTTGACAGCTCTGCATATAACTGACAAAAATTTGAGCAATTTCTGCAGCTTCTGTCCGTTACTTTCTACCGGTGACGAGTTGTAAGTAAATTGTGTTCCTCTGAAACATGTCGTCTCTGTAAAGCGACTTTTGTGAAAGATGTTTAGTTTCGATATTTCAAAGGGTGGATCAACTATTCATGGCTAACAGATTAGTGAAAATTAATATTAGGCTTAATAAGTTCTATGAACAATTAAGGTGTGTTAAAAATCCAAACATATTTATTGAATTTTTTTGCTTTCTCATGAAACTTAAGTGTATTTCTGTTTAAATCTTCTATTACCAGACGTCGATCGATAGTATATGTCGCATAGCGGCCTGTAAGGTTTCCACTAGTGCAATATTGAACACTAAATAGAAGTCTTTGCTTGTTCTTATGATCTCTTAACATTTTCATAGCGATATAATTAAGTGCTGGAGGGTTCCAGACTCTCAATTATTTGAGACGGTGTTCTTCCCCTTCTAAACTCAGCTTCCCGTGCACCGAGCAGGTTAGGCAACTGCTTCGACTGCTCAGTAATGGTGGATTGTATAAAACAGCAGATAAAGCGAACTCAACTACATGTTTTAAGCTTCAAATTTAAGTTTATCGCTAGTTTATCCGATGTTGTAAAAGTAGACGATGAAACTTCCAGCTCAGTAACTAAGAAAACAGGATTAGTTCTTACTGGCTAGAGTGGTTTTAGCGTTGATACATTATTAAGTGTGGTTTCATGAACAGTACATCGGAATGAAGATATTTGGTCTCTTTAAGGGTTTATTATTTAATGACGCTGTTCACACTGTAAAGTTTTAGTAATTGTGGGTCAGAGAGACAGTAAATGAATGGTCATGCAGAATGGAGAAGGTTAATAATATCGGCCTAAGGCATTTGGATCATCTTCTGGAACATCGTGAACATCATCATTATCATTATCACCAACACATTCTTTCTGATGATCTGAGGTTTCCCCGCGACACACTTCTTAACTGGCGGACGAATGTTAAGCTCGATCTTAAAGGAACATGTGTGAATGAAGTGGTCTATGAAAAGAGATTCGCCTAACCCACTAAACCAGCGATAAGCAAAACGCGGCCCTTCTGCCTTTGCTACGCGGCCCGCCATCTATGTTGAGAAAACACACACACACACACACACACACACACACACACACACAAAAAAAAGAGTACAATTATTGCTTTGTCTGTACTAGCTGATGTGTGTCCCACGGATTGGATTTAATATTGACGTACATTTTCTTTTCTTTTCGAATTTCATGTTTTACGTTTGTTGTGAATTAACTACCTTATTAACACTTTAAAGGCGACACGTAGTCTGTTTTATACAACGACTCAGTGCGTACCGTGCAGTAAACATTCTCCACCTTGGTTATAAAAAACGAATCAGTCGATCATATATAAGGCAAAAGTCGCTGTTTGTTCTGAGATAGGTACAAGCCCCATAAACGCAGTGTTAGCACCATGGACAATTATTGAATGTTAAACCCGGTAGTATGTAAAGTTACCGCTAGGCTTAAGTGGGTCCCAGTTACGTAGACAGACGCATCCTCAAATTGCGGTTGGAGGAGAGGGTGTGCAGATATGAAGGGTAGCTGCAACTATATTGCATAATTAGTCGTCTACAGCCTAAGAGCGGTGTTCCTACAACTGTAGGGCTGGGAGATGGGCTACAAATTAACCTTTTAAAGCCTAGCGGTAACTTTACGTACCACCAGGTTTAACATTAAAAAATTCTACGTGGTGCCCACATTGCGTTTATGTGTTTTGTACCGATCTCAGAACAAACAGCAACTTCTGCCTTATAAAACGTTAAGAGACTGGTTTTTATAACCGAAGTGGAGAGTGTTTACAGCGCGGTACGCACTGAGTCCTTACATAAAACAGATTCGCTTCGTCTTTAAAGGTTTAATGTGCTACGAAATGTTACACAGGACCCTGGGCAATTGGAAATGGACATGGTCCGGGTCACTAAAAATTGTTACAAGAGAACTGGCTAAGTGTATGAAGTGTGATGGTGAAATTATAGTGGAAATGAATAATATGGACTGGCATGACTAGATTAATCTGCTTCACACTGTGGGTAATTGGCGGGCTGCTGTGAGTACGGTAATAAAATGTCGTGTTCCATAAATTTACGGAATTTCTTGGATACCTGAGAAACTATTTGAGTCCAAAGAAGGACCCTGCTTTATGGGCTTAGTGAAAAGACAACCAGTTAAGGGACCGGCATTCTGTTCCTTTCGGATGCAGTTTTTTTTCTCTTCACACCCGCGTGCACATCGCCCCTGGATATAGTCCTCTCTGGTGTATAAAGAACACCGCAGGCACTTCCTTCGGTGTTTTACCAGCTGAAGCGTGAAATTGAACAATCATCTGGTTCCGAGGTTACGAATCCATGGATCTGTGTCCCCGTTACTACTATACGCCTTCATGCTGTCATGCATCAGCGCTGGGGGTCCCTTAACTCGCCCCTCAATTTCTACATCGAAATTTTATACCGATGTAGGCCTATATTTATTCAGTTATGAAACACACACAACAGCAAGGTAATTATAGTGGCTTTCTAGCGACTAGTTACGGCTGTTAGATTGAGCCACCGTCAGGCCACTACACAAGAACAGAAAAGCAGAAAACTCTGCAAGTCATGGATGGAGAACACCCCTTCATATCAAAAATACATTGTAAATGTGTCTAAAGTATGTAAAATTTACATGAGGCCTAAATAAAAAATGGAAAATTGTGTATTTGTGTAATATATATTAAAATTTTATAACTATAATATTGTATAAGTAAAATTAATAAATTAGTAAGGCGAAGTGTCAGCTGTAGGGTTCTAAATTTACAAACATTTAGAGCCCTACAGCTGACACTTTACGGCGGTTGTTCAGCTGGAATCCGGGCCGAGACACGAGCTGCTGCCATTGAGAATTTACGTGCTTTGCGGCAGTCCGTCCAGGCAAAATGTCGGCTAGTACCATTGTAATGCCCACTCCCTCATTTTGGGTTTTTTCTTTTTCTATACCACTATATAATTATTTCTTTACAGTTTTGGAAAAGCTTGGGAGACTACCTAACACCTGTAAGTTGCTGAGTTAAATTTCCTTAGCTGTGTAAAGAGGAAGCCTGGAACACATATCTTACCGTTAGCAACAGTAAGACGGTTACAACCGTTGCTACGTGGTCTGAGACTTGCTGAGTGAGATGTTTTTATGAGGAAAGTGTGAGGATGTTAGTGAAGTAAGCGTCACTTGGTTTTTGGCTTTGTTGTGGACTGAACGGAAAGCTGGAGGAGGAAACGGGCAGAGACATAATGGAGTTGCCGATATTGTGTTGGCTGATACAAGGTAAGCGTGGATGGTTCTATGAAGTGCCAAACGGCGGAAACTGAAACCCCGATGTTTTATTTTTCTTTTCTTTGTTTGGTTGTGATAATTTCCAAATTGATAGGGAACAGTGCAAGGTATTGACCCTTGAAATGAAGGGACGGTAATCCAGCTTCCGTGTTAACAACTAATGTTTTCTTAATTTAGTTGGGAGATCACAATTTTCTTATTTTCTTTCTTAGTTGACAAGAGTAGAGAGTGTAGTGAATCTTAGTGAATAAATAGAATTAGATACAAGGTTGAATTTTATGGAGAGCCGTTGTCAGTTATCTGCTTGAATAAAGAAACTCTCTGGTGGCAGCTGTTACCTACCAGTAGGGACGACGGCTGAAGAAATAGCAACCGGGCGTCGCTATATAAAATATGGTGGCATGGGTAGGATTATCATCTAACTACCACCCGCCATTACACCATAATTATACAGGACCGTCTTCCCATCACAGCCTGTCCTTTTCGTCATTCATCCTGTCACCGACAATATCTAAATAATTCCAGGGAGCTGAGTCCTTATTTAGAAACTGATATTTCCTCAGGTAGCCAAGAAAGTCCCTTCATTTTACGGAAAAGAATTTTCATTTGTTTATTCCCAACAACTCGCCACTTGTCCATGTCCTGAGCTGGATCAATCCAGTCCACACCTCCGTCCTAGTCCTTGAAGATCCGTTTAAATATTATTCTTACATCTACGCCTGTATTTCCAAGCTGCCTCTTTCCGTCAGGTTTCCCCATCAAAATACTATATGCAAATTTCCCCAGTACGTGCCACATGCCCCGCCAATCTAATTGTTCTTGATTTTATCACCCAAATAAGATTTTATGAGGAGTGCAGAACATTAAGTTCCTCATTGTGTAGTTTCCTCCGGTCCCCCTGTTGCCTCATCCCTCTTAGGCCCAATTATCTTCCTCAGCACCCCATTCTCAAGTACCTTCAGGTTATGCCCCCCCTAAAAATGAAAGACCAAGTTTCACACCAGGGCTGTGGAGTCGGTACACAAAAACTCCGACTCCTCGATCATTAAAACTCCGACTCCGACTCCTTCATAAAAGCTCAATATGTATTAACCCTTTAAAGACGAATCGTATCTGTTTTATATAAGGACTCAGTGCATACCGCACTGTAAACACTGTCCACCTCGGTTATTCAAAACCAATCTCTTAATGTTTTATAAGGCAAAAGGCGCTGTATGTTCAGACATCCATACAAAACACATAAACGCAATGTGGCCACCACGTAGAATTTTTTAATGTTAAACCTGGTGGTACGTAAAAGTTACCGCTAGGCTTTAAAAGGTTAATAACGGTAAACCTGTAAGACATTTCATCGCCACCACGTGAATCATCAGGCTACTTTTTTGACTTATAGCCTATATTTAAGTATAAGTCTTAATGGTTACTGTAGCTATCAGAGCTCTGGATTTGGAGTATGTAGTTAAGATTTTAGACTGCGGTCGGAGTCGGTATATTTTTTCCCGACTCGACTTTACCTAACATTCCTTCCAACTCCGACTCCGACTCTACAGCCCTGTTTCACACCAATATAAAAAAACAGTTAAAATTTTATTCCTGTGTATTTTAGAATAGCAACCTGGAAGTAATCACAATTTTGTCTAAAGTACAGATGGCGTCATGAAACAAACGGCAGCAATGATCATGCCCTCTTATGTGGCACTATGGAAGCATCCTGTCACTCACTGACAGTGTGAGCACTACTTGCAACACAAAGCCTACTTTCTGTTGACTTGCAAGGCGCTGCTTGCTCACTTCCGGTTGGAACTGCGCACGTAACAGCCGCGGGAGGCCCCCGTCTTGAAGTAACGGTGTGTGCACGTATCGCATACACGGACGGTGTCATCGAACGTTCTTGAAAATTCGGCCCCAAGTTCAACGACCGCTCTACATCAGCGGGGCAGACCTACCTGGCCGTCTGCCGTGAACTGCTACCATGCTGATATCCCACTTGTAGCACTCCAGCCTATTGCAGTTTTACACACTCTGGGCTGCGGCTTTCGGTTTTGTTTGTGTAGGACCTGTAGAAAGACAAACCTACTGAATTTTTTGCAAGGGCTGCAATTATGCCTGCCATTGGCATAAGAACGAGACACAAAAATAACCTGAAGCTTTATAAATCTACAGCTGTCCCTGTAAAAGGTGAACTTCGTACTATCCACGCCATGTATATAACTCCACTCGTTCTAGAACCTCTGCGCTAGATGGAGTTTAGTGGTCAACATCACGCCCCGGCCATTCTACTCCTGGCAAAGAGCCCCGGTACTCATCGAGTACGACGCTAGGTGGGCGCAAATGCCTGTCTGTACGTTTTGGGGAAGAGAGGAAAGTTTATCCCTGCTGGGAATCGACAGCCGGACCCTTCGGCCCGTAGTCTAGTCGTACTGATTTATATTACTGAAAATTAGTTTTAACAGATGAAGACTTCAGCCAGTCTAACGAAAGAGCTCTGCGTAACGTGAATGGCAGTCCATTGCGTGAAGTACTTACCGGGACGTAGGAGCGGAACAAGATCTGTTTATGGTTGTGCCACGGCTCAGGACGTTAATCGTCCGCTCCTCACCCCTGAGGTCCGGGTTCAATTCCAGGCCGCCTTATATGGGATTTGTGGTGCACAGAGAGGTACTTGGATAGGTCTTTCTCCGATTATTTCACTTTCTTCCTGTTAGTATCTTTCCATCAGCATTACTGACGCTATAAAGTCTTACGGCGTCATTAAATGACACACTAAAATTACAGATTTGTGTCCTAGAAGGGAAGGTAACGAACGGATTATGTGACACAAATGGAAGACGATCAAGCCGCTCAAAGCAACTGCATGGGACAAGAGAAAAACATATTGTATACAGGAATAGGCCACAGAGTAAGGCACCTGAAGGTTGATGATAGCCATAGTAATGTTAAAATAAGTAAATAAATACATTTTAGCCGATCCCAGTGGCCGCGCGGTCTAAGACGTGGGTCTACGGCCGCTCGCTTTCTGGGATTTTGTGTTTGAATCCCGGCGGGGTATGGACATCTGTCTCCTGTGAGTGTCATGTGTTGTCAGGCTGTGTCGAGCTGATCACTCGTCCAGAGTAGTTATACAGAGTGTGGTGTGTCTGAGTATGATCGTGAAGCCTCGACAATGAGGTGGCCTGGCCCACTAGGGGCTGTCGCGCCTTTAAGAAAATAAGTAAAAGCATATGTGACGAGATTCCCAGTCTCATTAACCGCTGAACATTTGAAGAAATAATGTGGGACGGTGTTCTGCTGTCAGCACTGCCTAATGTATTGTAAATCTGTTGTTATAGAGTGTGTCTGTGTGTGTATGTGTGTGTGTGTATGTATGTGTGTGTATGTATGTATGTATGTATGTATGTATGTAGCCAATCAAATTCAATGGGTGGGAGGGAGGGAGGGAGGGAGGGAAGAGCAGGGAATAAACGTAACTTGACTAATAATACTGGGGGGGGGGGGGCCGGAACTGACTATGGGTATTACGAACTTTATTTTATAAAGGAGTCAAATTTGAAAGAGGGGAGAACTGGTCCCATAAAACGCAAGTTTTTCATTTTATCTTTTCTGTCTATTTTTATTTTCCATTATGAAATTCAGTAACCAACTAAATTATTCCTAGATTGCAAAAATATTGGGGGGCATTTTCCTCCCTTCTCCTCCCCCCCCCCCCAACCTACACCTGTGCCAGTAAAGATCCAATATAAGTGTTAAACTTTAAAATGGGCCTTCTTGAAACTCAGGGCCAACAATTTTAATTGCCTATGATTTAAGCCTGGAGCCTGGAAATTTATATTTTGCCATGTATTAACTTGCAGATTGAAAAATGCAATGGAAGGACAGCCTGGCACTTCGCACATTGTAAATACGGCATTTATGACCATTCACGTGTATATAATTATGGACAGGGAGCCACGGCATTGCTGTCTCAGTATGTGTTAAGGGTGGGAGGGGGAGGGAAGCGGTGGCACGTGATAATTAATCACGTGTTGATTCTGCTCGGTAAGGCTTTATATAACCTGTGTACACAGGCGGGGGGAGCGCACGGAGACCATTCCCTTATTCAGACAGTTATTGTAACACCCAAACGCAAAGGTTTAGTGTATTTGTGAACAGTGTTTAAATAA
This sequence comes from Coptotermes formosanus, assembly GCA_013340265.1. Classification (NCBI taxonomy): domain Eukaryota; kingdom Metazoa; phylum Arthropoda; class Insecta; order Blattodea; family Rhinotermitidae; genus Coptotermes; species Coptotermes formosanus. The sequence continues at coordinate 1,282,698 of BLKM01003049.1, forward strand.
AATTTGGTTTGGCCGTCATTTAATGTGCATGGTCATCTGTCTTGGTCCATACTTAGTTGCTCCGAGGTTCGTCAAAAACCAAACGTTCGATAGCTTTGTTAATGAAGAATCAACTTTGGAAATATAACACCGTGCATATTGGTACAGATACATTGACATTTGGAAAAATTGCTGCCTCTATCTTGAGAATAGCTGACGAGTAACCTTAGCTTTATTATTATTATTATTATTATTATTATTATTATTATTATTATAAGCGGGAATTAAATGGAATGACTGCACTTTTTCTCCCTTAGGTGTCAAACTGCTGCCATCCTACGTTGCGTAAAATCACAAAAGAACGCAGATGTTACGTTCACAGATTTTGTAAACTAATTAAAACATTGTTAATAATTGTCATTGAAGACGAAATTGCGGAAAATATGAAGTGATCCAAGCACCGGTTTGTTGTGGTTGCTGCTGTTGTTGTTGTTGTTGTTTTTGTTTTTTGTTACGGGTTAGGCCCTGTGGTTTGTTTCATTTTCAGTGTGAGCGACTGAAGGCGGTACATTGCAGGCACACGGACGCTCCTACGTAATTTTAGAGGATTTACTTAATCCAAAGTGTAAAACAGTGCCTGTGCTGAACCACGCACGAAGCACTTGAAGACTGTGGGGGACGGAAGTATAAATCCATGCATTCTTAACCTCAGTACTAGCTGGAAATATGTGCTTAGCCTTATGCTCAGGCCGCTTTCGGCCTGGAAAAGAACGCCCGCATTTTTTGCTGAAGAGCTGTTTGGACCCCCGAACTGGTCTTGGTGGTTTATGGGGAAGAAAAATTCCCAGCCGCAGCCGTAAACTTTACCACCATTCTTGGTCTTCCAGCCTGTAGCCTAGTCACAATACCGACTGAGTCATTATGTTTCGTCTAACAACATAATTTTCAAGATGTAGTAAGTGTGTAAGTATATGATTTTTTTCTTTAGCTCCATGTCTAACCTGTTCTTAACGGACTTCTCTCATGGAATGAAGAGGCTCGAAGCATGTAGGACTGAAGTATGCAGAACGGTGACGTCGATACTAATATTTACCATCGCGCAGTCAAATCAGAGTTCCGTGCAACAGAACACAATATGTCTTACCTTACATAACCACACCTCATTAAATGTTTTAGAGGAGTCGGTGACCCCATGAAATTGGGCGCCACGAATATGGATCGTGAAATAGCTTTCCATGTAGCCTAACAGCAAATTATTTGTTTGAGGACTGAGGTTATGTAAAGGAGGTACTTAAAATGCACAGGTCGTGTTACATCTAGGACAGAGGTCCAGAAAGGGTGGATCTTTCCCTCCATGTACAATTATAACTCTGCCTTTTTACTTTGCATTTTACTTTGCTTTATTTACGTCGCTTTCGTCTATTAAAGTTTAATCTGCAGACATGTGTTTTACGTGTCCAAGAATTGCTGCTTTTTATCGCATAGTTTTTCTTTTGGTTTCGTTTGGACATGAGTGTCTATATGTGACGTTGCGGCAGGTGACCGTCCGGGATGGGTCTGCAGTGTTACGAGTAACAACAAACCTGGGGTATGACTTAACTGTAGGAGAGTAGGGGCGTGAACGCGGGACTGTACAGACCTGAAACTCACGACAGCAAACATTGCAAACTCTTTAAATTATTAAAATTTTAAAGGGTTCCGGCAATTCCCAATGCTTTCTTATGGAAGCCAAACATGGATTAGGACGCAAATAAATCATTCGAACAAATTTCAGACAGCAGAGATGAAATATGTACGAAGTGTGAACTGCTGCACTGGAATGAATAAATAAATTAAAGGACAGTGCCGTAAGAAGAGGGCTGTACGTTTATCCTCTTCACTTATAAAAAACGAGAGTGATGATCAACATGGAAGAAAGATAGAAAGAATGGACAAATTTCGCAAACCGTTCCAAGTTTCCACATATAAACGTGGCGCCAGAGGAGAGAGGAATAACTGGAAAAAATCGAAGGGGCCGTAAGGGTAAAATATATGGGGTGCGGAAAAGGCCAGATTTTAAACTGTGTGTTGGAGAAGGAGGAGGAGGAGGAGGAGAAGAAGAAGAAGAAGAAGAAGAAGAAGAGGAAGAAAGGTGGAGGAGCAGGAAGATAAAGCAGAAAAATAATATTTGCAGATCGCACACAGTCGCATTTAACAACACCGTATACTAGGATAACAAAGGATTTCTCCTCCCCCTTGCCATACGCAGGGAAGTACTTTGCTAGCAGTACGCCATGTCATAGCTTAAGCCGTCTGTCACAGCACCTCATCTTGGACGCACGTGTTTGATAGCACGGCAGTTCGTACGGGGTTTGTACCGGGCCTTGTGGGTCTCGGACATTTGCTGTCTGAGTATTTCGGCGTTCCTCTGTCAGTTGGGCCTGTGCTATTATTGAAGCAACGTTTCACATTCGTAGTCATTTATCGGCCGTAACGCTATGCATATAGATACTGACAGTGTCCTTAAATAAACTACATAAAAATTGCGTTTTATAAGGTAAGCCCTTAACTGTACCCGGCAACAAATTTTGCTGCATGTGATATACATACTTGTTTACTTGTTATGATGTTCCAGTGTTCTGGCAATCAGTGTAAGGCACCGGAATTGTATGTGTGTACAGGATATCCATATTAAACATTTACAAATCTGAGTACATGCACCTTCCGAATGGGGTTACGCAACGTAATGCAATTTTTTTAATACGGTGAAGCATTTCGGAAAATTTATTTATTATCATTTTATTTATTTATTCTTGTATTATTTGTGTATATTACAATAAAACTGTCAATGTCGACACCCAACAGGAAGGCTCAGTATGTGATCTGGTTTCCTGACTAGATTAATCCTACAGATGCAACACAATATTCAAGCCCTTTAACAATAAATTTTCTGGGTAAATTACATTAAAAAATAGTCTTGACAGGCTGCTCCTGAAGATGTACCGGTTAGTTCGAAACATGTTGGGCAGTTGCAAACAAAATAATATGAGGTACAGGGGTCTAAGGCGTGGGTCCGCGGCCGTTCACTTTCTAGGATTGCGGGTTCGAATACCGCCCGGCTATGGACGTCTGTCTCCTGTAAGTGTTGTGTGTTGTCAGGTATAGTTCTCGGCGTCGGGCTGATTACTTGTCCAGAGGAGTCTTACCGAGTGTGGTGTGTCTGAGTGTTATCGTGAAGCCTCGATAATGAGGAGGCCCTAGCCCACTAGGGGCTGTCGCGCCATGGAATAAAACAAGGGTCTACCCTATTGTGTTATGATGGCGATACGTTTTAATTTTCTGACTTGTATAAACAACAAATGTTTATTAATTAAAACAGGGTGCTTGAACTACAGCATACACAATAAATTTCATGTTGCAATAAATGTCCGAGGTTGGCTGAGATTAACAAATTATTTTCTATGTTTGTTCTCCGCTTTGAAAATTGCAACCCAGTGCAGACCGTGCCTGTGTGCCTGTGTGCGAGTCGGGCTGTACGTTTGTTTGCCCTGTACTTCATGTTAGCAGAGCTATCTCGCAGATGCACTTTGTATCCATCAAGAAATTATTTCAGAACAAGAAAGCAATCAAAGTTTTTTGCTGAGGGCAGTGACTTTTTTAATACACCCGCTACCTGTCCGTCTCTCTCTGTCTCTCTCTCTCTCCTGTCATGACAGTTGAGGACAGAACATTGACAGTTCCTGGAAGAGGATTCACTTGACACCCAAAATCCTTCGTCACAGAGTACATGTGTTGTTTTCCCTGTACCTACCATGTACACATATGGGAACTGGAGGTACTGCTCCACGCGTTCTTGGTCGCAGCACTAGAGGGAGATGAGTGACTAGCTTCAAACCCCAACAGCTTTACTTACGGGGAAAGAACCCCGTTGTGCATTGAACAGGACGCTGGGTGGGCCACAAAGCCGGTCTGAACTTCTTTCTGGATATTTTGAATAAGAGACAAACCTTTTTCCCTGCTGAAAGTCGAAGAAAGATTCTACCGCGCTGCAGCCCCTAGCCTGGTCACTATAGCCAGTGTGCTGTCCCGAAACAAGGTTACACTAAACCGAATTACGGTGCTCATTTCGATGACCGCCAGGCAGCGGTGCAGTGCATTGTACATGTATCTCGGTAATATGACTTGCTGATTTTGGTGTCGTGTCACGTTAATGTAGTTAGCCTCCTTCTGGAAAGAAACCTGATAGCTGGACTATAGAAGAATTTGCGATATTTTACGTAGGATTTATACAGTAAGGCAACATATTTTCTTCACCATAGTAAGTGTCCTATGGCTTAATTAATTCATTCCAGTCCTACATTAATTTGTTGGTTGACGCAAGCAAAGAACTGTGCGCTTTGCTTCAAGCAGCTGTAGTTTGTCTACTTCTAGTAGGTTCAACTACGCTGTAATTGATAAAGATTATATAGGCCTGAATGATTGATTGACAGAGAAGAGTAACTTAAAAGTGTGCGGAAGAAGACTTGTTAAAATGTAAGGCAATGTCCTGGACTAGAGGGACATAACAAATCAGCGGCTACCACCGCAGGCAACTGTAATATGAACTGAAGAATTTGCTATCAGAAGGCAAATGGCACAAACCATTTTATGACAAGAAGAGAAATGTGTAGGATTATCAGTAAGGGAAAGGTAAAGCAGTCCCATTACAGGCCTGTGCAGGCCCAGAGGGTTCCAGGAGGTTGAGGCTCCCAGATTTCTAGACAATCGGCACATGAAAGTGGTAAGGTACCGGCCGCCTTTACTCCCCAGGAAATACTCATAGTACTCATTTCTTTTAGAGGCTGAGTCGACCGAAAGGATTATGCCAATGAAAAATTCCAATGGCACCATCGGGAATCGAACCCGCGACCTGTCGGTTTGTAGCGTAGTGCCTCAACCAACTGCGCCACCGCGGCCCCCGTAGGATTATCAGTAACATAGATAAAAGTAAAAGTGTCTTGTTTTGAGCAGTACTATTCTTCTTTCAGAGTACTGGCACATGCAGAGACTCCACGCATTACACATATATTATGAAAGTCGTCCTTCCTTTGAAAATACGGGACAGGCACGTGGAGTTTCGCAGTCATTTTCCCATACCTTGTTAACTTTCGAACATTATCTGATGAGAATGTAAGTGATTTATGTGCCGTAAGTCTGGTTATAAACCGGCAAACTAAAGAAACATGAGTGAAACAAAATGATTTACAATTAAATGTGATTCATTCGAACCACAAAATAATTTTAAACAAAATAATTTGTAACTCCTTTCAAAGCCGTAATCTTGAGATGTTCAGTATAATCTCTCAGCTACTCAAGAAATGTTTGCCTTTAATGAATTCTGAAGTTTCATCACCTTGCTCACAAAAGCCTGAAACTCATTCCTATACTGAACCAGGTAAACAGGTCGAAATCCTTCTAACCCCTTTCTTTTAGGTATATGTTAACCCTCTAAAGCCCCAGGTTTACTTCATGTACCACCAGCTTTAACACTTCAAAAATTCTACATTGTGCCCACAGAATGTATTTACGTGTTTGTACGGATCTCAGAATAAAGAGGGATTTTCTCTTTACGCACCATTAACTGGCTGCTTTTTGTAACAGAAATGGAGCTTGTTTAGTGCGCAGTAAGAAGTGAATATTTAAATACAATTCAGATTTGTCTTAGTCTTTAATATAACATTCTTTTGGGATGTGACGTCGTGTAGGTTGGTAGACAGAAATTTTGAAGTTTGATGAAGCAAGTTGCCCTGGACGTTGATATATATCTGTCAGAGAACACGGGATCACATCCCAGAAGACCCGTAATCTTCATAGCTGCGACCGTGAGGACCTCAAACCTGATGTCTGCGCTTATAACATGGGACTCAGCTTTGCTGACCTGGACGGTGGAGAGACGAGTCTACAGCAGTCCCAGAGCTTAGTCTGCCCAGTGACATCTTTCGTTGGTTTTGGAAATGTCAACTGAAATTGCCACAACACTTTAAATAACGAAGTACAAGGAACAACTGTGGACTCGCATAGAAATATACATGTGGTAACCTTCTTTAAAATGTAAAGAGGGCCTGCACCTTGAAGAGTGTTGTAGAGGCGTGTGTTCTGTATCTATGCCGGAACTTAACTGTTTTTGTCTGCTTATGGGGGGGGGGGGAGACAATTTTTAGGGTTTTGTTCCCCCATGATAATACGGCGAACTGCCGTTATTCTGCTGGATAGGACGCGGTGGCGGGCGGGGTTGGACAGGTGGCTGAGTGATTCAACATTTTACCACGCACCGATAAACGCCCACAGCAAGGGGCACACCGACTGCGGGCTAGAGTGGTACAAATGGCGGTACTTTTCAGCACGTCTGTGGTTCCGTGGTGTCGTCAGCATGGTGTGGTGTCAGCCACAGAACTTGCAACAGATTCGTAGCAACAAAAATACCTCTTTTCACCTTCACGCACATGTGTGTATGTAGCGTGGTCTATATGTGAACACGCGGGTGAGGAATGCAGTAGAACTCGGTTATAACGTCATGAAACGGACACAATATTTTGTGTCGTTATAAACGAGTGTTGTTATAACCGAGGAGTATAATGCTACGGTTAGCAGTGAGGAATTAATTGGTACCACAGAACATCTGACGGTATAGACGAGGTGTCGTATAAACCGATGTCGTTATAACCGGATTCTATTGTGTATGCACATTTTGGTGATCAAGTCAATGAGAATAAGATAGGCCGGGCTTGTGGAACGTATGGAGAAGAGTTGTACATAGGGTATTGGTGGGGAAGCCAGAAGGAAAGAGGGCACTTGAAAGACCTGAGCGCAGATGGGAGGATAATATTAAATGGATCTTCAAGAAATAGGATAGGGAGAGTGGAATGGTTTGATCTGGCTGAGGATATGGGCAAGTGGCAGGCACTTGTGAATACGGTAATGGAGAATGGGGCCCTATAAAATGCGTGGAAATTCTTGACTAACTCAGGAGCGGTTACATTCGGAAGAAACTCTCTGCTCCGTGGTAGTAATTCAGTGCTTCCGGTTTATTTGAACTATAACCTAGATTATGGAAATTGTCTTGCAAAACCGGGACTAAGGTGTGAGAATAGGCGTAAAATAAACAGGGTTCTTTCTGGGATGTAAAGGGCCGGGGCGTGACGTTGACCACTCATCTCCACCTGGCGCTTAGACTAAGATTCGGTGGAGCTGTATATCTAGTCCTTCTGTATGCCTTTATGGCGTTGACAGCGAAAACTTTACCTTTTGCCACTGAATAGCTGTTTTTTTCAGGATCACGTACTAGAGGTTTGTGAGGCTGTCGCAGTTCAGATTGGGCCCAACTGGCAGTGAATTACATCAGCCGCAGCCTGTCGCTAGCCATACTTACCAAGTGCTACGATCGGGTAGGTCAAATCTATGGAGTTACCTCCACTCCTTCCGTCGTACTCATGCCTTAGTGACTTTGTACACGCCGAGCAACCAGTAAAGTTTAAGAAATGTTTTCGGGATGTGTATATTCGAATCTCGGCCGAGACATTGACTACAGTGCCTGAACTTTTCTTGAATTTTCTCAGTCTTTAAGCCAATAATAATATAGTGCCTTAAAAAGAAGCCAAGGTCGCTTCCTTCCTCATCATTTCAAGTTCATAATTCACTGTCATTCAGTCGTTCGACACTGTGTGATCAGAATTACTGACAACATCGTTAAATACAAATTACAAACACTAATTTGTAATGCATTTTGTGTGTGTGATTGGGTCACAACCGAGTTATTCCTGTAGTTAACTATTTACTTACGCTAGAGGGCAGCAATTTCTTAAAACAATTTGTCTTTATGTAGCAGTCAAATGGTATGTATATTTCTGTCGGCATTGCAACATGCTTCTTTACCAATAAACTCTGTCGTCTTAATCTTGATAAGTTTTCCAATTCATGGTGTGAATATTCAGTGAAAGTGTAATTTCATAGTATCCCTCTAGAGTTATTACATATACGAACGCAACAATCGAACTGTTATGTGCGGAAATTACAGAGCGAAGTGCCGTGGGGTAAAGCGTGAATATTATGCTAACCTGTCATAATACGCGGCTGTTTATGGCAAATGCAGGAACAGGTGTCAATTTATTTACCTGTTGATCACATTGGCGCTGTAGCAGCACGGTGCTTTAGAACCATCGTACCATAGGACACTCTCACACCGGCTAGCCTAGCAGGTACCAACAACCTCTAGTCTGGGCTCAATGTCTCCCCCCACCGGGACTGTCGATCGATGTGCCGACTTACTTGCTGTCTGCAGGATTCTTGCTCCAAAATCACTTTTCCTTGCGATTCTACGCATCTCAGTTTGAGACTGAAAGTGTAAAATCTATAGGAAAATGAGCTCCTTATGCACAATTATGTCTGTATTTGGATATTTTGGTGCTATTGCGCGTGGCTATTAATTATCAACGTAAGTCTGGTCAGTATGTATCCTGCTATTGGGTCAACAGCATAAAGATTTGTGCGATGTTTCTCAGCGTAACATGCACCGTGTGGCCCCCTGATACAAATTTATAACGCCTTATTTTACTTTATTTGCAGTATTCAGTCCATGTAACTGTAATAGTTTTGTTTGCTGAAGCGTCTGTTGACGTTGGTAGGGGCCGCGGTGGCGCAGTTTGTTGAGGTACTGTGCTACAAACCAGAAGGTCGCGGGTTCGAAGGCTTCACTGGAATTTTTCATTGACATAATCCATTCGGTCCCACTAGGGCCCTGGTGTTGACTCAGCATCTAACAGAAATGAGTACCAGGAATATTTACTGGGGGGTAAACGCGGCCGGTGCGTAGAGCTCACAACCTTACCACCTTCAAGTGCCGATTGTCTAGAAATCTGGGAGTCTCAACCTCATGGAACCCTAATGGCCTGCCCAGGCCTGTGATGAGATTGCTTTACCTTTACCTTTACCTTTACCTTTACCTGTTCACGTTGGTAGTTTATGTTAAACGTGGGCCTGTGTTAGTGGACTGAAATGCGTGTTGACGTGTCTGTATAAATTTCTATTGTCCCTTTTTGCATAATTATGAGAATTTTTCCTGTCCTTTAATTGTTTAAATGTTTGTTTTATTTTATTTCTGACATCAAGAAAAATCTGTGTGCCTGTCCACAGGATAAATCACGGAACAGGAGCTAACTCCACAGAACAAAATTTTTCTTGACGAGCTAAGGGTTGTTCAGTTTGACAGAAGTTCCTGCATTTTATGAAACCCGAAAATTTTTAAACGTATTTTAGTAATATATCCCTCGTTTCTATCCTTAGCCACTTTAATTCAGTCTAAAGCCTAAAATCTTAATCATTTAAGATCAGTTTCATGTCATCTTCCCATCGATACCTAGGTTGTTCAAGTGGTTCTTTTTCACATTTTTAGCCAAAAACTTGTACTTCCCTTTGCTCCCATGCCTGCTATATTCCCCACACATTTCATGTTTCCTGTCCGAATATTATTTGACTAAAATTGCACGAAGGACCTCGTTATGCAGTATCCTCTGTCCTGTAGTTACTTTCTCCATCTTAGGTATAAATATCATCTTCAGTTTCCTGTTTCTGCAGAACTTGCCTGTATTTTTTCCCATAAAATGGAAAACTTACATATGCAAAATAATAGTATCTTACACTTTAATGTTACAAAACAGTAAAATGTAAAATACTCGGTTATTTTCTGTATGTTAGGAAAATATATTTTGGTACGTCTCAAGGGAATACTTCTTTTCGGAGAAAGGAATCCACAATTCTATATAAGTTGGCTGTAAAGATGTAAAATGGATCAACCTGCCTCAACATGTTGGCCTGGTGTTCTTAGTAGCGCACAAATTCACACGAGCAGAACTTGTACAGCAGAATATGTTCATCTGGAGAAGACAATTTCTGTACCGTAGTATTAATTGCTTTGTAAAGCGTGATGAACGTCACTGGGTGATATTTTAGTGACTGAATGTGCGGGCTTCGTATTTCGCGCGAGGTGTCTAATTTTTGCGTAGCATTCTCCTGCAGACAAACTGTAGACCGTCTCTTGCTCACGACGTGTTCTGCATCAGGGCATTAACTATTCAGCTGTTTAGCTGAGTATGTTCTTTTCTGTCCCAAATGATCGAGGCGCATTGACACAGGAAGTAAATTTTTTAGCAGGTACTTTATTTGACGTCCCACGAGAAGTGACTAGCCGCAGGCGTGATGTTACCATCACTGTTATTCACATGTCGTGGGTTAGCTCGGTCAGTGTAGTGACTAGGCCGCGCATCAGACGACTGGTGTTCGATTTTTATGAAGACAGGGATTTTTTTTAATCCTACATGGCGTCCAGACTGAATCTGGAGCCCACACAGGGCATTGGAAGACTGTCCTGCCCTCGAGTGTAAAGCAGCCGGATTAACCACGCACCTCCCTCTAGCACCAAGATTAAAATGCATGGCGCTACACCGCCATTCCGTCACACACCTTCCTTGTGTGCTGCTTAGTTAAGCACAGGAACAATTTTGTCTTCTGCTTTTCTTTGGAGTACTTAACAAGACATAAATTTAAGCAGATCATTATCATCATCATCATCATCATCATCATCATGATAATTAGGTCTTATTGCGAAGAACCCACCACCTCAGTCTTCAAATTTAAACGGTCGCTCGTAAGCCTCGTTGTTGGAGACATCCGGTTTCTCGGCAGCGTTGATATTTAGCCACTAAACTGTACTGTGTCACAACCCTAAAAACCATACTCTTGATTTCACTGCCATATAAATCTCAAATTTCGTCGTCGTCGTCATCATCATCATCATCATCATCATCGTCACTACAATGATCATCACCACCATAATCATCATTAACCCTTTAAAGGCGAAACGCATTCTGTTTAACCTTTTAAAGCCTAGCGGTAACATTACATAAGACCAGGTTTAACATTAAAAAATTCTACGTGGTGCCCGCATTGCGTTTATGTGTTTTGTACGGATCTCAGAACAAACAGCAACTTTTGCCTTAGAAAACATTAAGAGACTGGTTTTTATAACCGAAGTGGAGAGTGTTTACAGCGCGGTACGCACTGAGTCCTTATATAAAACAGATACGCTTCGTCTTTAGAGGGTTAATATAAAGAATCAGGGCCTACCACGCACTAAACCCTCTCCACCTCAGTTTAAAAAACCAATCATTTGATGACGTGTAAGGTAAAAGTTGCAGATTATTTCCAGATAAGTAAAGACACAAACGCGATGTGAGCACCATGGAGAATTGACTAAAGTTAAACCTGGTGGTACGTAAAGTTACCGCTAGGCTTTAAAAGGTTAACCTAACCACCACCGACACCGCTGTTTTTTTTTGTTTTGTTTTATTGAAGTTGGAAACTTATCCGTTTGGTTGAGAGGCAGACTGCGAAGGCATACAGGCCGTAGGACGATAAATTTCCACACATTCAACTATATCGGCTGCAGTTGGAGGCGCGTTTCTGCATCATGTTCTTGCTATTTTTTAACTCAGGGTAAATAGCCTTAATACGATGTGGAAAAGATACCGGGCTACAAGCAAAGCTGTTTCTGATATACACATTTGCATACGGAAGAAACCGAAGGCTATGTTGACGATATGTTGGCACATTCATTTGTTCATGCAGTAGGAAGGCGACGTTTCGTGTGCTCCGATTATCTTAATTTCGGTCGAGGAAGGAGAATTCCGAAAATGAAGTAATGGTTGTGACAGCAACATGACAGCACGTAACATGTGCTGTGTCCTAACAAATTCAAATTGTTATGTCGGCGGAAATAGAATTGTGTGTTCAACAAAACTTACGGCTTCAAGTGCTGTGCTTATTAGCAGGTCCGCACCGCCCTCGCAGGCTACTAATGACCACTGGCCTTGCTGGGGAAGTACGTGAGCCGCGTACAGTACTTCATTCACGATGTTTATGGAGTGAATGTAAACATGTTTGTTTTTTCCTCCAGTTGGCCGCCAGTCGGGGAAATTCTCCTAACCATGATCGTCTGACGCTTGTGTCTAGTGCGGAATAACAAATCTAGGAGCACATTCAAGTTTCAGTTTTAGTTAGCGAAGTGGCCATTGAAGGTCAACGGTGCATGGAACAGTTATTAGCTCAAACTACAGTATTCCGTTTGTTGCATATTTCTTGCTTTCTCTTACATGTATGAATACGCTTTTCTCCTGAAGAAGTGTTAAAGAACACGCTGCCCATATTAAGCAAAAGTGCTGCTATTTTTATGTGAAGGACGTATTTTTTTCCATGGCGCCATAGCCCATAGTGGGCCAGGGTCTTATTATCGAGGCTTCAGAATCACATTCAGACACAGCACACTCGGTAGGACTTCTCTGGACGAGTGATAGCTCGACGCAGATACTTCTACCTGACAAGGCAACACTCCATACCTCGGCGGGATTCGAACCCGCACTCCCAGCAAGAGAGCGGCCGCAGACCCACGCCTTAGACCGCATGGCCACTGGGATCGGCTGCAAAGACGTATAAAGATAGGGTTTTAAATCTGTGCTATTTTCCCTTTCATTTCCATTTACTTGCATAAGTTAAAATTATTTTAAAGATATTTAAATACCGTACGCTTAAAGTACATTGCGTTTATGTTTATATGTTGGGAGTCAGATAAATACACATTATGGTCTCTTCCGTTTTCCTCTGCAACTCAAAATGTAATATTTCTCTCTCATATTTTTGGACGTTTGTCACGTGCGTTAGTAATTACTGATCAGACTGTACGTTCCTGCATTTGTGACGACAAAGCGTGGCACAAATGTTGAAATATCAAATTTTATTAATTGACATTATCATCATCATCATCATCATCATCTAATGCTTGAGGCGGCATTATTTTTCCTAAAAATATTCCCTGAGCTAAATTTTTTCTTTGCAACTGGATTTCAACACAGAAAATGACAAAAGCTTTAAAAGTGCCACATTTTAAACACGTGAAAGTTTTACGTTTTATGTTTCATCATAGAAAATTATTGTAGGTAAGCACATTATAAAATTTTTTGAATTACAAAACTGGAATTTTTTCGCGATCATGATGTGTTTTATGACGTACAATCATTAGTTATGCAGGTAAATAGAACTATCGGTAACGCAGTGTAATATCGTTCGGCCGACTTAACCCTATCCTGGCAGCCCGCTTTGGTTACATACCAATAATGCATTTGATCACGGTCATTGCCGCTTGCCACATTGCAAGTCCATTTGAAGACAGGGAAACCTGAAATAAAAAATTATTTCACTAAACCCTGTGTTTTTTGTAAAAGAGCGAAACAAGATTTATAGTGAAACTTTTGTGCATTGAGGTATATTTAAGCATAATCCATCAGATGTTGAAAAAAAAATTCGTGTAAGAATTATATTTCTAAATACTGTTTTTAATTGAATGTGTTCCATGTCCGTGCACTATATTATACAAAAACACTAATCACCAACAAATGCACAAGGAGGGTTTTATCATCAATTGTAACACACTCCTACATGTTTCGACCCTGCTGGGTCATCTTATCATTACACTAAGGTTGCACTTTATAGTTGAGTGAGAATGTGCTGTTGACTGTGTACTGGAGGCGTGAACTGTCTGCGGTCCCAGCCGCCTGCGGCGGGGACCGCAGAGAGTTCACGCCTCCAAAAACAACGCAGTACACCGTCAAGAACACATTCTCACTCAACTATAAAGTGCAACCCTAGCGTAACGATAACAAAAATGTTCTCCCTGAAGATGACCCAACAGGGTAGGAGTGTGTTACGATTGATGATAAAACCCTCTTACTGTTTTTGATCTTGACTTCTGAACTTAGGAGGCACATGTTTCGGCCTAAGATTACAGCTGTTGTTAATGTCAGTTAGTGGAGTATTTGTTTGTAGCTGTGTAGGGGGGGGGGGCCTTCAGAATTTCGGTGTTTTCGGACTGTTTTCTACAGGCTTTCCGCTCGTTTAGTCCTATGGCTTGTCCGTGTTTATGTTTACTCCATAGACGTCTTAAACGGGATGAAGTTACACTTCGACGCGCAAGCAGCAGATAGCTGCGTGAAATCACGCAATCAGTATAACAGTGCTGAGCTAGAACCAATAGCTTTGCTCACTGAAGGTGGCAGCACGGTACTGTTATTTCATTAGTCCTGCCCTTCAGCTGCTATGAAGTAATTGTTCCGCTGTTTCCTGCTGTAGTTGTGTAGGAATGCAGATAAATGCTTGGAAGACTTTGCCTAAGCATAAGCGAAAATAATTCTGCTGCTAACTATTTTTATTTAATTCCTTACTTAATTTCGGAGATAAGGTGGATTTAAAACACTGGAGTAAAAAAATCTTATTATTGTAGAGGTACGTACATTGACACAACCGAATTAGTTATCCCCTCGTCTAGCTGGAAAAATAAACTTTAAAATACCATTCACATGGACATAATCTTAGGCCTGTCTGCTTTTCAAGAGTGCGAAATTTTGGCTCTGGTTGCTGGGGACTATATATTGTCCTAGAAGGTAGAGACATGAGAGTGAAAGAAATTACTTAGTAAGGATCTGCAAAATTTGTACTCTTCACCAGATATTATTCGGGTGACTTTATAAACGTAGCTGAGATCAGCAGGGCACTTAGCACATATAGATCAGACAAAGAAAAGTCGTATTAAAATAACGTGAAGGAAAGAACTGTTTGGAAGACCTAGGAATAGAAGGAAATATTTCTTAAAATCAGAGAGATATTGGCGTAAATAGAAGGATAATATTCATAAAACTAGAGAATAAGTGTGAGGTTATGGACGTAAATTGATAGAAGATGGTTCTAGCGGTGGGTTGTTTTGATCGTTGTAATGCAATTTTGGGCTCTTAAAAACACAGAAATTTATCGATCAGCTGCTTACAGTACCGACTGAGAAAAACCTGCAATTTAAAGTAATGCGAATGCTTGTCCTTTTTACTTAAAGCTTTTTTTGTTTTTCAAAAAGTAATGAAAGAAACAAAACTACAGAATTACAATTTTGTCTATTCTTTGGTGTGGGTGTGAAACTTGGTCTCGCACACTAGTGGAAGAATATAGGCTGATAGTTTTGGATAATAGGGTGCAAGAGGAGAATAATTGTGCGTAAGGGGGAAGAGGTAACAGAGGATTGGAGGAGATTTCCTACTGGCGAGCTTCATGATCTCTTGTTGTTAGTGTGAGCATTTCAAGAAGAATGGGATGGGCGGGGCATGTGGCACGTAAGGGGGACAGGTGAGATGCATACAGGTTTTGGGTGGGGAACCCCGAAGATAAAAGGCGACTCGGGAGATCTAGGCATAGATGGGAATATAATATAAAATGGGTCTTCAAGAATAGAAAGGAGAGACGCGGACTGAGTGAATCTGGATAGAGACAAATGGCGGGTTTTTGTGAAAGCGGTTATTAACTTTCGGGATTCATAAAATGCGGGAACTTCCGGACTAGCTGAGGAACTATTAGCTTCTCAGTAAGAAATCTGCTCCAAGGTGGTAATTCATGGAATGAATTAACAATGATGTGTATTTGGCTAGATGTGAGGATATTATTAAAATGGATCTTCAAGAAGTGAGATGGAGAGGGGTGAAATGGAATGATCTGGCTTAGGATAGAGAGAGGTGGCGGGGTGTTGTGAATGCGATAATGAACCTCCGGGTTATATGAAATTCGGATAATCTCTGGACTAGCCAAAGGGCCTGTCAGCTTCTCAGGAAAGACTCTGCTCCAAGGATTTAGTTATTTAGTTCGTTAATTACTTTGTGAGTGTATATATGTAACTGAAGAGTTTTAGACGGGCCGTTTTCGTTATTCGTGCCTTAGAGTGGGCACCACTGGTGTCGCTGTCCAACAAAGAAACCGTTAAAGACCGACAAAACGGTATTCTTCAACAACAGTACTCCAGCAGCACAGTCATAGCTCGCCGCGTTACTGACACAATAAGCGTGCCTGATAGCCCACAGAACGTGGTTTGTTGGGGGCGTCTATTTAAATTGTAGCATTTATGATAATGATCAGCGCAGTTAGACACGGTACATATGCCTAATTACAAAATAATACTGATTGATTGCTGCAGAAACGCAGGTGGGATCGGTGTTGAAGTTTCGGTTGAGCTATATTTCAACACCGTCGGGCTTTGTAGTGGAGGGGGGAGACTGGTGCTGCCGCTACTGCTGCTGCAGTGGCGGGGTCAATGACCGACACACTGTGCGTCTGGCCGACGTCAGCGTAGTGGGGAAAGGGACGGCGTGGGGCCAAGAAACGGAACGCACACAAACATAGCGGTTCTTTGCAACAAGTATACTTATTTAACTGACCAATAGGAAATACTGACACACATATTTTCTTTTCTCTAAACTTGACCTTTTATAATGTGTAACTACAATATATTACAGAGTGAAAATGAAAAAGCTTTGTCATCCCTTTTGTTTTATGTCTCCATTTCTAATATGTGTTGGGCAGAATCGACCCGTTATATTGTCCTGAGCTTACAATTGTGCAGTCTGGACTTGGTCATTCAGAAGTGGATGTTACCTTCCTAACTGCCGCATTTAACCGTTTTAAGCAGAACGCTGAGTTATGTTTACCATTAGTTATGAATAACTGGCACATTTATCAGCTGAACTTTAGACATCACTAAGTACATTTCATGTCGCATATTGAAAATATTTTAACCTACGCTATGCACAAATTATGACATTTTAATGTCCTGTCAGATATAAACATTAATTCTTCCCCAAAAATTAACCTGACTCCTCCCATATAAATTCCATTCCCTTATGGGGGGATGTCTACCATACGACATACAATGTATTCTCTTTCGGTGCTTCTGCTTTGATGTAGTAATTTTAATTTTGTTATACTGCTTGTGAGATAAGCCTGTTGATTTTGCCCTGTCACCCATGTCTACGGAAGTAACTAACTAATCAATTAGCTAACCGAAATACAGTAATAATGTCTCTAGTCTCACATTCCTGAGCCTAATGGTGCTAAACTGATAGTAATTCTTAAAGCCACAGGTTGTTTCTTCTTCCGAAATAATTTCCGACACTTCCCGTCCGTTTTGTCGCGACCTACCACACCTTCCTAAGGTGTGCCTGTCCACTTCCTGCAAGCATGGTATGGCGTGGAAGTATAGTTCCACATATTTCTAACGTCGGTACTAGACGGACCTCAGTGCTTAGCCTCATGCCCCAGCCGCTTTACTTCCGGTAAGAAAACGCTCTTTTCCCATTGAATATGAGGCTGAATGAACCCCAGTGCCCATCTGGACTTTTTTTGGAAAAAAGAAGATATTGCCGCAGCCGGAGTGTAGAGTACAGACATGTTTAAACAGCAGGTTTCCAAAATTTGGAGCGTGGTTGCCTTCTGTACATAAGGAAGAGTGGCAAAAGAGATATAAAACTTAACTATGTGCTTGTATGGAAATAAGCTAAGAGTCGTGATGCAGATATTTTCACTGTTGTACTCATCTAAGGCTGCAAGACATTGGCTACACTTCAAAATTTCCAACAGCGAATATTCCGTAATGTGTGTGTCTGCGAGTATTCCAGACTATGTAACTCGTTCTTGACTTCCAGAACGGAAATATTCGAGTCAGTCAATTCCCGTTACTTCACTGCGGAGCAGGGGCCTTCACGAAGCAGCGCTAGCGGACTCTTGTTTCCAGCTATTGCCTTGACCTCTCTCCCAGTCTCTCCCACTATTTCAGCCTCCTTTACTATCCTTTTCCTCCAGCTCTTTTTCAGTTTTTTCCCCCCTACGTTGTCCTTACGGCTGCCAAGTGCAATCTGCCTTTTCTATGGCAGACGAATCCTTGCTCTGTGTGTATCCGATTCACTTGCGTTTCCGCAGCTTGATATGCAGTGACACTAGCTTCTCCTGTGCACGCCTGCACAGGTCTTCCTTTCAGATAACGTTAGGCCAAAAAATCTTAACGTATTTGCCAAGTTTGTAAATGTTTGCGGGTCCATTGTGATTCTCTGTGTAACTTCCACATTTGAATGAAAATGTTAACATGAAGTATTGGTACGTGTTCTGGCAGTTGCCCAGTTACCTCAAATATTGCTTTAGCCTCAGAGTAAATAAGGACTTTCAATAGCTTCTACCCCTTCAGGCCAAAGAGTCGTATGTAGTAATCGTCTAGTATTTTTTACTTATATTTTTAATTTTGTTATGTGTGGAATGCTGTTACATATCTGATTTTATTTAAAGTGCTTTATGCTAGATTTGAGGGTCTGACGGTGATGCGTGTGCAGGGTACCGCCATCTAATACGTGCCACCGTGTAATATGGCAGAGATTTTCCGACATTTTGAAGTAACGTGGTGCATCCACGTTACATCCTGATTATGGAGGCACTATGTTTCTCCCAGCGCTAGGTGGTTTTATACCAGATTAGGCAGCGTCGTGTACCTACCTGAAAGCGATAATCTTGAAAGGTCTTTAATTTGTAAACGTGGTTTGATGTGTACTAGTATATTGGGCGTGGCTTCTATTGGGTTTACCTTTCGTAGTCCTTTGCATTATTTTTACCTTTCCGTACTTCTTCTGAACGTTTACATCTGTCTTTTGGCCTTTTGCAAGCACACTTTCGCGATAATTTATCCTGCGACGTCAGTGTCATTTTGTTTATCATTTACTCTTAAGTAACACATTGGTGTTTGTGATCCAGGATTCAATTTAGCTGACCGATTACACTGCTCCTGATTTATCAATAACGTCATAGGTGTGTAATTTAAGGACGCTGCCAGTTGCTAAGATCATGTACCATTGGTGATAGGTTCAAGAATAAACATGGAGCATTAGTGGAATGATACTGACAGAGGAGCCCGAAGCACTTGGAGCAAACTTCGCTCAGTGATACTTTGTCTATCACATATCGTACATGGACTGGCCCAGGATCGAACCATCAATCCTGGGTCTCCGTGGTGAGAGTTTGGCACGTTGCAACACGGCCTGTGTTCAGTAACCAACTGAGAGCACTTAAACACTCTGCGATTAACAGGTCTTAAATTGAGGCCTTTGCTGTTCTGGGATGTTAGGCGGCATATGTTGCTAGTTTGTTACCGACGTTTCGGGATAATATAATGATCCTATCTTTAGGGGTCATCAGTTCAAAAAGGATTGACTTTGTCACCCTTGAAGATGGGACCGATATTTGTCTCGAACCGTTGGTAATTAACATCCAAATTACTCAGCGTAACATCCCAGAACAACGAAGGACTCGACTACACCGCGGCGGAAGCCAGAAATTTTCGTGCAGTCCGTAAGCATCTCCTCTACCCTCCTACCCAAATACTAGCCTGCGTCAGTTAGGCCTAATACTGACTACTTCTCCCCATCCCATGGAGCAATATTTGATGTAGGCAGTTCTGTGGTGATAAAGATTCCTGTAGACCCGTCACCAGCGTCACTAATAGCCCCATATCTGTATCCAGCGATATTTCAGCCTACGAAACCTGTCACCTGAATTTCTACGCAGCTACCATCGCCCTATCTAGACCATTCTCTCACAGTCAGTATTTTTTCTATATATTCTTCAGTAAAAAATTTCTTACATATTTTTGGTCTCTCCGGAAATGATAAAAAATAATATGTTTCAGTATTGTGGTACTAAAAATTGTAAAGTTCAACAGTGAAAGCTAGACAAAGTACATTCCGATATTCACAAAAATAACACTACAAGGGAGGATTTACTGAATTGTCTCTCGGACATAATGACCTGTGTGTGTTAAAGGACACACCCAGAGTAACACAACCACGGTTAATTAATTCGGCAAGTTAATATATCATGGAAACATTAAAATGAAGAGCACGTAGAAACTGAGCAAAAATTACACGAATTCCATGTGGTTTGAATAGGAGAACACGTTCAGAGTGTATGTGTGGCAGCTTTTCATTGTTTCATGGTTTTCTTATGTGTGTTTAATTAAAACTTGTATGCATATCACGTGCAGATACGTGGCTGTCAATAGACGGTCAGCGGTAACAAAATATACAAGGATGCAAGTTTAGAGCTTCTGTGTATGCAAAACATACATTGTACGTAGCGCACAAAAGGGGAGGTGAAAACTGCATATACATCTGTAGTTGCAAATCAAGCCGGGAAAAGAAAAATTGGAAGATTTAGACGTAGATGACGGGCTAAAATAAAATACCTCAAATAAATGGGATGTAAAAGTGTTGTCTCAAATAAATGGGATGTAAAAGTGTTGTCTCAATTCAGTTGGCTCAGGATAGCGATCAGTGGCGTGCTGTTGTAAAAGTCTTATCTCCATTCAGCTGGCTCAGGATAGCGATCAGTGGCGTGCTGTTGCAAAAATGTTATCTCCATTCATCTGGCTCAGGATAGCGATCAGTGGCGTGCTGTTGTAAAAGCGGTTATGAAGTTTCGTGTTGTATAAAAGGCGGAGAATATCGCGAATGCCTGTGCAATCATCAGCTCGCAAAGAAGGGGTCTCCTTCACTGAATTAGTAAGTTAATCGATCATATCTTACATTAATTCAGTGAAAGGGCACAACGAATTTATTAAAACCAGCCTGGTGGCCTTAGACTGCGTTAATAGTGAAAGGAACTGGAACAAAACGTGTGAGATGTGAGCCTGTCGGAGCGACGGGGCTGACGATTCGGTTTTTCTGCGGTGCGACTCCCTGGCAAATAGTGACTGACTTTTGTAAAGACAATTCCGTCTTCATCGTCAGGTTCTTATTGGACTGCTTGAAGCTGAAAATGCAGACATTCAGGTACTTCGAAACGTTGGTAACTGTTTACCAGGGGACACAGCATAACGTCCCAAAAGAGTCCGAACTTCTGTAACGTGCATACAGGTCTGTACAACACAGTGAGGTAAAGGCTTTTTTGTGTTTTTGCCCAGACTGTTCCCAACTTCAGCATTTGCAGTCAAATTTAGCGGTACTTCCTTGGACAAACGTGAATGGTCTGTTTTACTGATGGAAAGGGAAAATGGCGGTCCCATCGCTGGACTTCCTTGGGTCTGCAGCAGTGCTTTGTTCAGAGAATATTTTCTTATGTTCAAATATTGCAAGGTAATTATCACATTCACCATTTTCATTTCCTGAAACTAAAGTTTTGTACAGAAGTCTTGCTGAATTTGATGACGTATTGTGTGATATATAGTTACCGACGTTTCGGGAGATCATACTGCCTCCATTTTCAGGGTGTAGCAGCCGAAAATGGAAAAGGTTTCACATCCAGAAGGCTTCAAGTCTTTGTTAATATCGTCCTGTGGGACCTCGCATCAAAATGTGACTTCAAATACTGTCTTCTAAACCAACCGCGTGTTTCGCGCTGTAAACAGTCTGATTTTGATCGTCGTCAGGACATTGGTCTCTTCTTGTAGGAAAATTGTTTCCTGTGTGGTCCGGATCTGTTAGAACTACTTACACCGACGTAACGCGGTAGGCTATTGGCGACAATGGGGTCGGAACTGATTTGGCGAGCCAATGGGATGTCTAAACTCCGCCTGCTGACCGTTTGTCCCTTGCTGGCCCAGTAACAGCATGACCCAATAAACTTGTTATGAAGTACAGAAGCCGTTCTTCATAATGCAGCTGAATAAGAGGCTATCTGCAATAGAGATATTATACCTACAGCGGACGTGAATTTGCCAGTCTCGTTCTTTTCATCTTAACGAATTACTGTGCGACTCCTGCACCCCCCCCCCCCTGCGTCTTGCTTTCTTTTCAGATTCATCAAATCTGTCATAACCATAGTTCTAACTGTACAGAAGGAAATTATTGTTGGACTTGTTGGATTCAATGATAGGCCCATTATGAAAGTTGGACTTCTCACAGAGGTCTATTGTCTGTCATCGGGCGTAGTGACCGTCAGTAGAGCTTGCTGCGGCGTCCACCACGGTAGGTCCACTTCCTGATCCCTGTCCCCAGAGAACGGAAGCAGAACCGGCTCCGTTAACGTTGTACATTATCCGATGGACGGAAGTCCAAAAGAAGTGTTGCTTAAGGCAATGCACCATCATTAAAAGCCTAAAAAATTGAGGACGTACAAAGGCCGCCAGCTGTATGTGACTTGAAGAAGCAGATCCTCATGTCGTAACAGCTGGTCTGTATTTCAGTTATTGTAACATCAGAACAAAACCGAAAATAATTTTGTTTATGATATTCTTGTCATTATGCATTTAGACACAAGAATTCAGTAAGTTATAGCTAGGTTAGTCTTACATAGGTCCGTCAATATTTTGCTAATTTTGGAAGAGTTGGTGTTTTTTTCTTTTTCTAATTATGTGAGAATTTCCCATAACATTTTTAATTACGGAGGGCAAGTGGGTCTATATGTCAATGATTTTGCTGTTTTAAGGTAACATAAAACCCATTTAGCCCACTTATACTTCACACAGTGTATGTTGCCCTTACAAGGTGTTACCGACCCCTGCAGCACAGAGAAGTAAAGACAATGTTAGGCGTAAGATAGATTAAAGAACAGAAGGGCGGAGTAATTTCAGTATGGTGAGCTTCAAACTTTATAGTTTTCGCCAAGTGTTATGAGTTTCAAATCATTGACAGACAGAGGGCCCTACAACTGCACACCACTGGGAAAAGTACAAAAATGCATAAAAATTTTGGTAGAAAGATCTTCTAAACTGAGAAGTCTGCTTGGAACGTCCATGCATTTAATATGAAAATGAATTTTAAAGAAATGCGTGTTAGGGTGACTGGATTCACCCGTCTTAAGATGTGATTCAGTGTCTGCTCCTCCTTAACACTTTAATGAAGCACAAGATTTAGCAAATGCTGGGGATTTCTTGACTAACTAAGCAAATATTGGGTTCGGGTAAAAAACGCTTGTATTAGGTTTAGCTTAAGATTGAGTTTACGTAGAATCAATCAAACAACGTAATGCACTATAAACGTACATATAATTACCTTTTGAAAACATACTCTTATGTGTATATCGATGATACATATGTTGTTGATATCTGTTAGTTTACTATCCTACACATTAATAACGTAGGGCCCTAAAGGTGGCTTCTTTCCCTGGCTTAAGTATGCGAATCGAAGGAAGTATAGAATGTAAGTGTAACCTGAGTTAACGGTGGTTCCTAAACGTCAAAAATACGACTCAGTCATGGCCCACTGCAGTTCTGTCAGTTACGTACTGCTGCTTTAATATTTGGGCTGTTGGTTAAGCTGGAGTGTTGTAACCAAGCAACGACTGCTATGGATCGGCTGCCCCGTCTCTGTCCGTGTGTAACGCCGGGGGTTACTGACCGACTGCAAACTTTATACCCGATTATGCCATTATCCAATTGAGCGGTAAACTAATGCTGTAAAACATGCGCTTTTGACTACACCGTAATGCGTAATTATTTACTGTTTTAAAATAATAGACGTGTTATTTAAATATTAATTATTGTCTAAAGCAAAAATAGTAACAATAAAAGTTTTATTATGGGCGGTATTTACAAGTGCTACACAAGAAAATGTAATAATAACAATTGTATCAAATTTTACAAATGTGTAAGCTATCTTATGGATAAAATATTCCAAGGGGTCTTTTCACGAAAAAGTCTTATAAGAATACGAAATAAATTTGGAGAATTTTAAGCTGTAATTCAGCTAGAAAATCACTAATTACAGAACGAAGAGCTTTAGGTTCTTTGTTCTGAGTGTAGTATTAGAATTATAAGCTTAAGGACAAACCGATTGACTGGATACATAGCACGAACTGGAGAAATGAAAAATTAGAAAAAAAAAGTCGTGGAAAAATGAAGAGACAATTTCACTTGGAAGGATTGAGTGGGTAATATTAAAATTTGTATTAAATAACACATTAGGATGTAGCCTGGTTTCACGTGGCTCAGGAGAGAATCCCATAAGCCCAGTATAAAACATTCTGGCTTCATGAGACAAGAGGCATTTTTTGACTAGCCTTGTCACTATTGCTTTCTGGACGACTTCATATTATTTAATGAAGCAATGCATTTCCGGACTGGGCTGCCTTCCTAGAAGTACGGAAATGAATGGCAAACAAAGGCTCGGCCATCCAGACGGTAGAATTGAAAAAGATCAGTGAGAGAATATATAATATAATATAATATAATATAATATAATATAATATAATATAATATAATATAATATAATATAATATAATATAATATAATATAATAAAGTATAATATATAGTATAATATAATATAGGGTGACATGATACTGTGTTATGTGTGTCCATACGTGTGTAAAAATACCAAAGAATACAATACTTCAGCATGTTTTGTTTTATGTACAAAAAGAAAAGGAGCGATATTGTACGCAGTATTGAGCGTTTATCCTAGTTCATGATCAGAAGAGATACGAGAATGTGTAGAATCGCTACGTGACTGTCTAAATTTTCGCCTCCTTGCAAGCCTTAATGTAACATTCAGTGTAATATATTCAGTGAAGCCGAGCTCCAGTACGTTTATGTTTCAACGCAGCATTACAGTGGCTAGCGGCCGTCGAAATTAGGCCTACTGTTCTTCGAACATAGAGCGTGCAAAAGGAAAATAAAACATCCTATGTTCTTCGGCGTGAAGAACACGTTGAGTCTGAGAGGAAGTTCACAAATTTCTCAGCTCGACAGTACATGAAGATGATTTGTCAGCTTCACGCTTCGGCCGCTGTGTCCTTAAGAAAACTGTCATCATTGCCCGTTATATGAAACGCTGCATGTGGCATCGGTCTGAAATCTGTGACAAAGAATTGTCGGGCTCGAACCCCGATCCTTTGGTCCGCAGCCGATATAATGTGCTGTTTAAGCCCTGTCAGCTCCGTCTTGTAACACAGTGTACTGGTTTTATGTAATTTATTATGAAGCATGTGTAGGCATGTGTGTTTGACGCAAGGAAATTTGTGCACCTGTTCGTTTGGTGCGTGAATTATTAAAAGGGCCGCGTGGCAGTCGCCACGACAATGCAAATCATCATTTTTTTAGTACTGTTGAAGCACTTGTCAGGACATTGAACAAAGGTGGCGACAGAGCGAATTCAGCTGTTTGGCCTTTGCACCTGTTGAGCCGGTATGTGGCAGGATAAAGCGAAACATTTAGCAATCTTTTTTTTTTTTAACAGAGGGGCATTTGGTCTTACTTCATACCTAAATTAACAGGCATATAATTTGGCGGGAGGTGGCGCCAGAGCTGCTTTGTTGCAGTTCTGCCAAGTGGATACTGCTTGGACAAATACAATCGGTTCGGAAAATGTTTTTTTCGCCTTTAGTAATCCTATGTTTATAATAATATTATATGGGCAAGTTTTAACAACAGCACTTAAAAGATCGAGTCATCAAATATAAAATAACGCTAGAAAAAATCTACGATCAATATTATGTACTTAATTTTATTTATATTTTCTATTTACATGCATGTGCAACTTGGTCTTTCACACTGAGGAATGACCATAAGCAGAGGATACGTGAAAATAGGGAGCTCAGGCAGATATTTGGGCCGTAGAGGGACGAGGAATTAGGAGACCGTAGGAAAGTGCGTAGTGAGGAGTTTCATGGTTCGTACTCCTCACCAAATATTTGTGAGGGTGATCAAACCAAGAAAAATGAGATGGGTGGGATGATGTAACTGGTTTAGGAGAGGGGGTAGTGTTTAGGTGCGGAAACCTGAAGGGAAAGAGATCACTTGGAAGGCGTAGGAGTAGATGGGAATGTAATATTAGAAGGAATCTTGGAACGGTGTGGGCTGTACTGACCTGGCTCGTGCTGGGGACAAGTAGCGGGCTCTCGTGAACGCCCTATTGAAACCTCCTGTTCCAAAAATGGGGGGAATTTCTTGACTAGCTGAATAAATGTTAGCTCCTCAAGAAGGAGTGTACTCCATGGAGTTAGTTATTTAGTTAGCTAGTCAGTTATTTAGTTCTTTATTTACAGTTAGAGCTGTCGTTATCGTTTTCATGCCTGTCGAGACATTTACTTCCAGCGTCAATTTGTCCAACACAAGTTCCACATGGTTGTCCTGGGACTGGACCCAGGACTTTGCTGTACGCAGCCGGTAAGTAACGGCCTGAGCCATGACAAGAGCCTCATCATATTAAATTTTAAAGCAGATTTACTTATTTTATTACTTCTTATGAAGATTAAATTTATTCACAGAAAATAAAGCTCCAATCCGAAAACATAAGCCCTTCAAGCGTGGTTATTTCCACAGAGTTTCAGAACAATCGCCTACAGTACGTTTCGATGTTACTACGCGATCCGCATATGCTCCGTCGGATGCACTTTGTGGTAAGGCTGATTATCCATCGATTGTTATGTGGTTGCAATGTACAACATGGGTTATATTTGGTCAGGTTAGTAAACACAGCCGGTCTTCGCGAATCGATACCAAGCATGGTCATGGGATAATTGCTTCAAGTTTCCTTAGTCGTCGGCGTGGATTCGGCTCCAGGCCGGTTTGTGTGAGATTTGTGTTGGAAAAATTGGCACTGGGACAGGATTTTTTTTCTGAGTACTTCTGTTTGTCCAGTTAATATCATTCTATGAACATTCCGTTGTCTCATTGGTTCAACTGGAGAGTCTATCTAGAAAACACTGAAAGTGCCTGGATCTACAGAGAGGGAATAGTGTTGGAAAATGGAGGAATTAGGGGCACTAAAATGGGAAGTTAAGGCACTACACCCTTGTCCCAATGTTGAAGGAAGAGTTAAATAAAGACTACAGTCTGGCAAAGACAAGAGGAATCGAAACGGGTTTCAAGTGGGAAACATCTCGGAAAACAGAAAGCTGAGAAACCAAGACAGAAATAGCACTGTCATGTGAAACGAGCTTTAGGGAATTTTTTATGTTCTTCTCGATATGAACGGAGGCTTAAATAAATGTTGTGATTGGCTGAATTTTTATACCAACGCGAAATTATTCATGGCTGTTTATGGCAACTCACGTAGTTACCGAAAGGTCCTTGCAACTTCGAAAAATCACTGAATAATTAATATTCCAACTTCCGGAAGTGAAGTGCGGTGTACGATACGTTGGTGCATAAAGAAAGTGAAATTAAATCGCTGTCTTTTAAGCATTCAAATTTTATCATAGCATTTAGAATGTTAGAGGTTTACCTTGGACACAAATGTGGCCTTGTATATCAGGTAGTTGGTGTCACCTGACACAAAGAGAACAGACACAAAATGCGTACTGTCATTAGACATTTAGTAGAATATAAAGAGGTCTTAAATGCGATTTAACTCCAATGGACAGTGGTAACTGTACGTACCAGTGGCTGTAACATTCAAGAACCCTTGTGTATGTGCACAGAGTGTATTTTTCTCAGAATAAGCATTGATTCTTTTTCCAGGTAGCTTTGGCTGAATGACCTTTTTAATGAAGGGTCGGTGTTTTCTTTGAGGTGGGACTGTGTTCTTAAATATTATTTAAATTTCCTATATAGCAGGGATTATAAATCTATGGTTTTTGCGTGTTATATGCTATGTTGCACATAGGGGTGCACAATTATTGCCAAAAACATAGAAACCACCCCAAGATTCCAGGCGCCAAAATGGTGAAGTGAAGCAATTTCCGTATTGAGGGCCCACAAATATTAGGCGCTGCCATATAAAAGTTCGTCGCCCGGGCGACGTGGCGCCCGACATTTGTTCACCCCGGCTGTAACGATGTCTTTGAATAACTGTAGAGGGGTGGTCTTGGCATGATTTGAGGCAGTCCCATCATATGCCTAGACTGTCTGAGGAAACAAAAGAGAGTTCGCAGTCAGATTATCCAGTCGCCTGGCCGAGGTGAGAAAATTACTGGCCACTGGACCGTGACGTATTTCTTTAACACATATTCCTACTTACTATGCCTATTAACTACTTAGATGAATGAACACAGGGTGGCGCAAAAGGCACTTGACACCAGAGGTATGTTAAGCATCGAGTGCCAAGTTCTATTTGCGCCAATCTGTATAGGTGTGTTCCTTTATTCAGTGACATTCAAGAGTATACAGTCGGGCACCTTGCGATTTTACAGCGCGTATAGAAAATTGGACACGTTTCGGGAGTCACAAATATCGTGACGCCGGTGACATCAGAAAACAAACGGACGGACAAACATAGGCCGTTTGCAAATAGGGTCCCCAAAACAGGAAGTACCTTTTTGGTACTTCCTGTTTTGGGGACCGTAAAAATGTCAAGTATTCTACGTAAGAACCGTTATTCTTATGCTTGGAATTTAGCTAATAGTTTCATGTGTTTTGTGATTTGTTTAATGACATCACTGTTTCAGAATACAGAGGGTCGAATTTACGTGAGTAAAAAATCGGACACAATGTGGAAAGAGGTCAGTGTGGCCTGTTTACTGCGATAAAAACGTAAAGTTTCCACTCCCTGACATAGACGTTTATAGGGAGAAAGGTGCAGCTCTACTCCTTAATGTTAATGCTAGATGGAGGTAAGTGACCAGCCTCACGCCTCGGCGGATTTACCCCCGGGAAAGAATCCCGGTACCCATTGAAGTGGAGGCCGAGTGGGCCCCAGAGCCATTCTGGAAGTTTTGGAGGAGATAAATACCTCTTGCAAAAACACTGATCACCAGCAACGCACAAAGAGAGTTTTATCATCAGTTGTAACACACTCCTACATGTTTCGAACCTGCTGGGCCGTCTTCAGGGGGAACTTTTTTGTTATCGTTACACTAAGGTTGGACTTTATAGTTGAGTGAGAATGTGCTGTTGGCTGTGTACTGCAGGCGTAAACTCTCTGCGGTCCCGGCAAGCCGGGACCGCAGAGAGTTCACGCCTCCAAAAACAACGCAGTACACAGTCAACACCACATTCTCACTCAACTATAAAGTGCAACCTTAGTGTAACGATAACAAAAAAGTTCTCCCTGAAGATGACCGAGCAGGGTCGAAACATGTAGGAGTGTGTTACAATTGATGATAAAACTCTCTTTGTGCATTTGTTGGTGATTAGTGTTTTGTATAATATAGTGCACGGCCATGGAACACATCAAACTCTTGTTCTCATTTCACGCTGTAACTTAACTGAGTCGTGACCGATCGCAGTACTATGACGAGGCTGATTATCCGCACGCATCACCAGATATTTTCCGGGTGATCAAATCAAGAAGGATGAGATGGGCGGAGCATGTGGCACGTGCGGGGGAGAGCAGGGGTGCATAGAGGGCTTTGGTGGGGAAACCTCAAGGAAACAGAACACTTTGAAGACCTAGGCTGAGGTGGGAGGATGGTATTAGAAAGTACCTTAAAGGAATCGGTTGGAAGGATTGATGTAACTCAGAACAGGGATAAGCGGTTGGCTGTTGTAGTGCGGTAATGAAACTTCGGATTTCATCCAATTTGGGGAATTCCTTGACTAGCTGACGCAGTGTTAGTTTTGGAAACAGGGCTGCTCCAGGTACTCAGTTTGTTAGTTTGTTTGTTAGTGTGACAGATCTCTCGCTCAGGGGCACTACGCTTATATACTGCATAAAATAGGTTACCCTTATTCCATATGGTACACCACTTCCTTTTACCAAAAATATTTACTAAGTACATAGTTAAATTTGAAGATAAAAAGCAGAACACTGTGACGTGTTTTTTGACATCATGAGGCTATTAACTGAGCACGATATTGAAATCGATTTATGTGTAAGCCAGACTTGTAAAAAAATAATTTTCCGATAATGTATCTATTAAGAAATGTAATTACTGGCACAATATATTCGTCATGTAGAAGCAAACTTTGTTTACGCGCTAATTTATTTCACTGTAGTAATCAGGTTTCATATGATTGAGATTTATTTCGAAACAAGTTTGTCGTCAAATACGAATAATTTAATAACAGCCGAGGTCTATGTGACAAATGTTAACATACTGTACATACGGGTACTGGGATATGCACTCGTATACACAACTAGTCTCTTATGATGTAATTATAACCTAACGGATCCTATGGGGCAGTCGTTCCTCGAACTATTTCTCCGAGTCTTCCTTCACGTTAATAAACCCCTATAGCAATTCCAAAAGAAAATAATCAGACACGAATGAACGTTAATAGTGCCTATGAAGCACATTTTCTGTGAGATTTTGTTTTCGTGTTTTAACTTGATCGTTCATTATTAAAACGATTTCGAATGTTTTATCGGCCCAAATTTCTGAGGTTCCAGGAAGTAGGCCTAATTTATCTTCTGGTCGTACGCGAAGAAATTTAGGAGTTATTTGTTTTGAATATTTTAAATTTAGACACGTTAATTGCGGTATTAAAATTTTATCGAATGTGTTGAAATTCAGAGAAAAACATTAATATACTGTATATCAAAATGCTATTTCAGTGTTCGAATATATATATATATATATATATATATATATATATATATATATATATACATATTCTCCTCTGTCTTCTAATCGCGTTAAATTAGGAAAGCAGCAAGTACGAAGTTTGAGGTTTCCACAGAGATGTTTTTAGCTGGTTAGCAGGTCTGAAGATTTAAAGCCTGCTAACAAGTGAGACAGCCCGGAAGACCGGTATCTTGAAACTATACATTAATACACGCAGTAAGTAGTGGTACGCGTAGGTACGAATATTTTGTACTGTGACAGCAGCAGGTGAGGGAAGTTTTGAAGAGCACTAACATAGAGGTTATCATTTGAAACGGGAAATTTAAGAACTATACGAACTGGAGGCTGTTGTAGCGACCAAAAATTGCAACGTGTGGGTGATGGGTGATGGGTCTGCTTGATTAGAACATACAGAGAGCTGCATAATGTTTGTATTTATAAGAACGCCTTTAAATTTTGAAAGAAGTGTTAGTAGATTGAAGGAATATTTTAAAACCAATGTCAGTGTTTATGTAATAAAAATTTAGACTAGTGAAGACAGTATGTATTTAAATTACAAAACAAATGGCTATAGAAGTACAGCAAGGCCGAAAGGAAGATGACGTGGAATGTTCATAGGAAGGGAAGAGTTCATAAGGCGTGCTTATGGAAGTAGAAGAGGAATAACTGGAAATAATTCTTTTATAACCTACAAATAGTCATGTAAAAGCATACAAAGCTGGCGAAAAAGTTCTTTTGTTCTTTCTGTAAAACATTGTCGCCAGCTTTGATTGTGCCTACATGAAATCGCACGTTTAGACTATCAGAGGGTAATGGAAATGCAGTAGGCCGAGGGAAGCGGTCGTAGCCTATTTTGTATGCTGTGTTGCCAAATTTGTGGAGGGATTTATGAGAATCAAGAATATTTTCAGTCAGCATATTCGGTCTTTGAGAGGAGATTTGAAAACATTAGCATCTGAAACTAAATCTGTATTTCTACCCACACGACGGCGACTTTCAGCCCAAAAAACAGACTTTTCTCCATTCATGGTTTCATTTAAAGCCTAGTAGATAATTTGTGTACCACTACTTTCAACATCCAAAGATCCTAATTTCTGCTCACAAAAGGTATCTTTATGTTTTTATGAATCTCAGAACAAACAGTGATTATTTCCCTATACAGTAATAACAGAATAGTTTTTATAACCGAGATGGGCTGTGTTTAATGCGCGGTGCGAAACAAACCTTTAAGTAGAGTTGAGGGTAATTTTCGTCTTCGAAGGATGGTGGTGTATAAGTTTAGTGCTTG
This sequence comes from Coptotermes formosanus, assembly GCA_013340265.1. Lineage (NCBI taxonomy): Eukaryota > Metazoa > Arthropoda > Insecta > Blattodea > Rhinotermitidae > Coptotermes > Coptotermes formosanus. The sequence goes on from BLKM01003049.1 coordinate 1,314,254, forward strand.
TAAGTTAGATAGTTTTATAATTTCCTGTGGAATAAATACGAAAACACCTGACGTGGATTTGCTCCATCTGCATTGACGTCAGTGTAAAATTTGTTTAATTCATATCAACTGCTTTATAATTCATTATGTTTGTATGTGTAGCAAATATGTTTACACTTGTGACCCGCGGCGGCGAGCATATGACGTGGCTGTAGACACGCTGTTTTCCTTTGTCGTTTCGACCGAAGGCACTGAATTTTGTATGTGTATCATTTTATCATATTGCAACATTTAGGAAACAGCTTCAAATAAAATGTAACTGGGAAATATTTGTTAAAAGTTTGTACCGTCATGTGTATTAAGCACATCCCCTCTCCACGTATCACGGAAGAATGTAAGTTACGGGAAGTAATAACTGAGAAGGAGTGTGATTCAAATCGTTTGGTTCCAAAAAATGTGTCTGATGAGCCATTTTGAGTGATATATGAAGTGGCTGGCGCTAGTTGTCGTGTTATTTTCCTGCGCCTAGATTAATTCGGAATTGGATTTTGTGGTTGTTATGGTAACGAACAGTAGATACGGCCTTGCAATCCACGTGCGGCCCCTCCCTAGCCTGGGGAATATCGAGGCGGCAAGGCCACTCAAGTATAGTCATTAGAAGTGGCCCGGAAAATGTGTCGAACTTGAATGCAAATTCAGTGTCAGTTATAGAATTGTACATTAATAGAGAGCAAAGGTGATATACTTTAGCCAAATTTTGTATTGCGCACGTGTAAGTGATCTCTTACACCAGAATTCTGCATGGGGGTATGAACGCCGGCACGTGCTGCTAACGGCGGAAGGTGACGTGGCATATTGTTACGAACATGGCGTCTGTATCGAGAATGTATGAGCACACAATTTCACGTGTCGTTGAAGTACCGGAATCTTCTTTAGAGCAACGTTTGTAACGAACACATCTACCCACTCAATGTATGTGTCGCAGAGGGTGTTCGAGAGTAGGGCGCTGGGGAATATATTTGGGCCTAAGTGGGCCCAGGTAAAGGGAAACCGCAAATTGAGGAACTTATGAACTGTACCCTTCACTCAAAATTATCTACGTTATCAAATAAAAAATAATGAGAAATTGTATTCATTGAGGTCTGTTCCTGCTTTTCTGCGTGTTCCCAGTCAAATTCCCAGCCTGGGTTCGACGTCTCTTCCGATTTGTTATTCACTTATTTTACCATTCTACGCCACAGATTCTGAAACACTGGCAGTAACGTTGGACTATACAGAATTATAAACTGCTCATTGTCTCGGCAGTTTTTGTAACTATAAACATATTTAGAAAGTATTAATACAGGTCAATAATTAAATTCAGAGCTTTCATACAATTTTATATACTTACTTTTATGTATTTTATGCCACTGGCATGGAGGTGGCCCTTTTGAGGTTGAAATATGTTGCGTCGTTATAGATATTGCATATACTAGTTGTGTCGACGGCTTTTTTCCTCTTGTTGTAAAACAATTAGCAACACTACTCGATATAGAGGACTAGACTTTTTTGCAATAGGACCACAGGCTTTTTGCAATAGGACCACAGGCTTTTTGCAATAGGACCACAGGCTTTTTGCAATAGGACCACAGGCTTTTTGAGTCACGGTCGGAAATATTTGTTAAATAGTTGTTACATGAAATTATACATCTAACTATCTAACTAACGCCATGGAGCAGAGTCTTTCTTCAAAAGCTTCGTTTCTCAGCTACTCCAGAAATTCCCCTCATTGTATGGAACCCGAACTTTCATTACAGCGTTTAGAAGAGCCCGCGCCTTGTCCCTAGCCTGAGTCAGATCAATTCATTCTATGCTTCGTAACAGAATTAATTAATATCCATTTTAATGTTATCCTGCGATTTACAACTAGGTCTCCCAAGTGTTGGTCACCAGAACTTGATGGCCCAGACCAAGATTTCACCTTCTAAATACTAAAATGAGTCTACATTACAGACAACAATTAATTTTGTATGCCACGGAGAACACAGTGAACTTGCATTATAAAGACAAACGGGTAAAGGCTGTACGGGTAAATAAGCGCTCTTTATTTTAAGAATTGTATGAGAGCCATAAATAAAATACTGTATGTGAGCAAACTGCAGCCTTTTTAATATTATACTTGAAGGACTTACGGTCACCACTAGGTTTTGAACGGTGGCAATTTTTATTCTGAGCGCTTCTGTATTCCCCTACTCTATATTATTTACATCAACGCTTCATGCTTATATATCAGCAGAGACCGGTAAAACGGACCCATCTGGGGCTGCAGCGCCTAGCAGTCAGTAAAACGCCTAGTCCCACAGCTACATATTTTTTATGGTACCTGGACGTGTATTTCAACACAGCTACAAATAAATGGGGAAAACACGCAAATAAAATTTAAGATTATTTCCAAACTGGAGGAGGCAGGTTTAGTATCATCTGAATGGTAACTGGCTGGGTTAGGACTTTCATTCTGATTTGAATGTGCGGTCGCTGAAATGAGCTTTCGGCTACCCCACTTATTTCCTTCGCCGTGCTCCTTCGGCAACTTCTCTGACACCTACGTCGTGCATATAGCCTCGACCCTGCTGTACAGGCGGAAGTATTGAAAAATGTTTCTGAATAATCATCCTGCACAACCTGCAGACATGTCTGCGAATCTGGCTGCCGCAGACAATCACCATGTGTGGATGCGTTTTCGCACACTGCGTGCGGTTCATGTGCAAACTGCAGTGGGATCAGGCATGGAAATTCTGCCCACAGTGCTGGCCAAAACTGTCACAGCTTTGTACACGTACTGAGTTCGTGCTGACCAAGTAAACGCATATAAGATTAACCAGAGTGGCTGGTATTGAAAACAGTCACGTAGTACCTACACCTTTTTAACTTTGGCTTCAGAACCTCTAGTGGAAGGAGGTTATGGATTGGGAAGGCGAGGATGAGGCCTGAGGAGAAGTGTTATAGAAGAATAATTCTATTCATTATGTAAGGTTATTGGCCCAGTAGACTTTGAAACAAAAATGTATAAAGATGTGATACGTTACTCTCCTAAATTTGTTCATTTATTCTAAGGTACCTGCATGTGATCTTCCGTTACGAAACTTTCTTACCTTATCATATGAAATTACTCCGAGTTCATGTTTTTGTTGTTACTTGCGTATAGGTCTTGAAAGTTAAAACAAAAAGGCACACGTTTCTCCGATAATTAATTGCAGTTTCTTGCTTCGTCTTCCGCATATTGAACATCTGCTGCTTAATGTTTCAGTGACGCTATGTTTCAAAATCCAAATACTGCCCAGAAGGGTGGGCTTTAAACTTATATTACTTTTAAATGTATTTGCGATGGTACAGTGCACCGAGGCTGGCGGCACGTGAAGAATTAAAGGTCCGTACAGTGCACCGAGGCCAGCGTTAAAGGGCTAATAATATAAAAAGCCTGAAATACATAAAATTCTAAACTTTCAACCCGCAAAGTTTATGTGGAGTCGTTAAAAGTTATCGCTTACGAACGTAATGTCTTACATGAAATCTGTAGCCTGGGTGTTGAGACAGATGGTACAAACGCTGTAAGGTTTGTTCTGGTATAAACATTAAATCTGACGCTTCGTCTGTCTTTTTTTCAGAGATGACTGAAGGCAACATTGTGAGACAGAAGAAGATTGACGTATGTCTCAGCAGGTTAGTGCACTTTAGTCGCAACACAGGGATCAGATAAGAGACTAATTTAGAGCAGCCGTTTGTAACATGGTGTCCACGGACCCCTTGGGGATCCATGGATGGATTTCTGGGGGTCCGTGAACTTGGATAGGAAAAAATTACAAGTTTATTTTCACTGACCTCTAACTGAAAATCTGATTCCACCCAACAAGGAATGTAGCCAACAAAGTAATTTATGGTCGGTGGACTCCGCAAATATTCGTTAACTTAAACAAATCTCACTATCTCTAGTTATTCACTAGTGTAAAAAAATCAACTAAATGCACTTTTTCACTAATTTCCACTTATTCCTCACTTTCTCCTACATGTTTTGGCACCCCATGGTGCCATCATCAGGCAGTGGGGTGCCGAAACATATAGGAGGAAGTGAGGAATCACCAGGTATTTATCAGATTCCAGCAGAATTGATTAAAGCAGGGGGTAGGATTATTCGGTCTGAAATCCATAAACTTATTATTTCTATTTGGAATAAGGAGGAATTGCCTGAGGAATGGAAGGAGTGGGTCATTGTGGCTATTTATAAGAAGGGTGATAAAACAGATTATAGTGACTATCGAGGCATATCACTTTTGTCGACTACGTACAAAATTCTGTGCAACATTCTTTTGTCAAGGTTAACTCCATATGCAGAGGAAATTATTGGGGATCATCAGTGTGGATTTCGACGTAACAGGTCAACTACTGATCATATATTCAGCATTCGTCAAATACTTGAGAAAAAATGGGAATACAATGAGACAGTGCATCAGCTATTTATAGACTTCAAGAAAGCCTATGATTCAGTTAGGAGGGAGGTCTTGTATAATATTCTTATTGAGTTCGGTATCCTCATGAAACTAGTAAGGTTAATAAAAATGTGCCTAAGTGAAATGTATAGCAGAGTTCGGGTAGGCAAACATCTGTCTGACACGTTTCCTATTAAGAATGGCTTGAAACAAGGAGATGCTCTGTCGCCATTGCTTTTCAACTTTGCTTTAGAATATGCCATTAGGAGGGTTCAGGCAAACCAGGAGGGCTTGAAATTGAATGGTACACGTCAGCTTCTGGTTTATGCTGATGATGTTAATATATTGGGCGGAAGCATACACAGTATAAAGAAAAATGCAGAAGATTTAATGATTGCTAGTAAGGAGATTGGTCTAGAAGTAAATGCTGAGAAAACTAAGTACATGGTCATGTCTCGAAATCAGAATGCACGACACAATCACAGCATAAATATAGATAATAAATCCTTTGAAAGGGTGGAAGAATTCAAATATTTGGGAGCAACCCTAACGAATCGAAACTCCATTCATGAAGAAATTAAGAGCAGATTGAAGTCGGGCAATGCTTGCTATCATTCGGTGCAGAATCTTTTGTCTTCCAGGTTACTATACAAAAGAACAAAGATTAGGGTATACAGAACTATAATTTTACCTGTTGTTTTGTATGGATGTGAAACTTGGTCTCTCACACTGAGGGAGGAACAAAGACTGAGGGTGTTCGAGAATAGGGTGCTGAGGAGGATATGTGGGCCTAAGAGGGACGAGGCGACAGGGGATTGGAGAAGACTACATAACGAGGAACTTAATGACTTGTACTCATCACCAAATATTATTCGGGTAATCAAATCGAGAAGACTGAGATGGGCGGGGCATGTGGCACGTATGGGGGAGGAGAGAGGTGCGTACCGGATTTTGGTGGGGAGACCCGAGGGAAGGCGACCACTTGGGAGACCCAGGCGTAGATGGGAGGATAATATTAAGATGGATATTCGGGAATTGGGATGGGGGGCATGAACTGGATTGAGCTGGCTCAGGATAGGGACAGATGGCGGTCTCTTGTGAATGCGGTAATGAACCTTCGGGTTCCATAAAATGCAGGGAATTTCTTGACTAGCTGAGAAGCTATTAGCTTCTCAAGAAGGCCTCTGCTCCATGGAGTTAGTTAGTTAGTTAGTTAGTTAGTGAGGAATACGTGGAAATTGGTGAAAAAGGGCATTTAGTTGGTTTTTGTACACTAGTGAATAACTACAAGATAGTGCACGGTATGTACAATATTAAACTCACTCTCTCTCTCTCTTTTGTGCATTTAAATATTATTTTCTGATAAGGGGCCTATTATTTTCACCAGATATCAAAGTGGGCCGTGGCACAAAAATGTTAAGAACTCCTAACTTATAGGGGCTATTGCACGTAGAAAATATGAGTAGGTTTGTTATCCTGAAAGATCTAAATATGTGCCAAAGAATGCCGTGTTTACTGGCCTAAATGTAACATTTCGCAGTGTTTATGAAGTAACAGCAGGGTGGTAAACGCGGTTCTACGTAACATAGTTAGTGGCTTTGATGTACAGTGCGTTTCAATTTTAGTCTTCTAACAGTCTAACGTCCCATGCAAATCGTTAAGAAACATCACTTTTATATGGTTACTAGACTCTGCTCGTATTTTTGTGTTGGTACTGGAGACTTTTCACACCTTTATGCTGGTACTAGGGCCTCCTCTTATTTTTATGTTGGTACCAGCGGCTCCTCCCATTTTCGTGTTGGCACTAGAGTCTGCTCATGTTTATTTATTTGCTGTTATTTAGCAAAGCTCCTAAAAACTCGGGCCACATAGCGCTGGAAGTTATCGTGATAGTGAGTTTGTAAAGAAGCAGCAGGAAGCGGACACGGCCTGACTTGTGATCGTATTCCGAAATTTTCCTAGAGTAACTCACAAAACCACGAAGGACATTAGTCACGACAGTTGGTATCCTTACTGAAATTCGAAGCAGAGAGTTTCCGACAACTTGTCAGAAACATTATCCCTTGATAAAACTTGATCTTTTTGAGTTCATTGAAGTAAATCTTACTCATGTGGACTCCTACGCTTTTGGAATAAAGCATATAAAACTGCTCACTTTAATTCAAGTGGAAATATTTTCAAAAGAATTGATGTAAAATCTCTTATCTGTCATCTCTGAAATGTATAGCAGGGTTAACTCCCCGTCATTTTGCATGACAATCTTCAGTGCGAGTCTCACAAACTTTCCGCTCCTCCTACCTCAGTCACATGATTGCAGCTGTTACGTAAGCAGACGAATACTGACCCTTCTGCCGCTCTGACTGCAGAAACACACTGATCTACGCGCACAGCACTTCGCGCAGTGTCTTAAGGTGTGACATCAGCCTAGGCTGGCTAAAGTTACCTACGCCTGAAGCTGGAGATTTTCTGTAATTAATCCTGCTATAGTTATGCAACGCATGTACCCTTTCTTACGTTCTGTGATCGACACCGGCTACAAACCTAATGCACTAGCAACAGCTATTTAGTATATTCTTCACCTCTACCACCTGCAGAAATTCCGAGTTGCATGCAGTCCTATGTGTTTACGGGTCTTTTGATGGCGCTTGTTTTTTAGGTAAAGGCCTTCTGAGTTATAACTTGTGGGGTAATAAGTTGTTCTGACGTTTCGGAGAAACACGCTGACTTTATTGCCGTGATGATGAAGTTTGTTTTACGTGAATTCTGATGTGGTTAGGAGAAGGAAATTTGTCGAACATGTAGTAAAAAATGGAATAACTTGGCCAATCAGAGCGACGTATCTCTCCCATCTTCGCTTTCCATAACTCGCACTGGCCACAGTCCTTTATATGATCTTATATCATCAACATTCTTCCTCATCCCATTTACTGAAGCATCCTCTTGAAACCAACTCGTTTACCCTGAAAATGGAAGCAGAACGTCCCTCCGAAACGTCAGAATAGCTTCATGGTTCCACATATTGCAGTAACCTAGAAGGTTATTTGATGATATATTGTCACAAAAGATTCCAGTAGCTAGCTCACAATACACAAAGTGCAGCCTGTGTTAGAATACTCCTTTGTTTGGAAACTGGCCATTTGTCAACGTTTTAGGAAGACCCGCCATTCGACACACTCTAAATTAAATTTTCTCGCAGCACACAAAGCAGCTGCATTTCATACACTTTCCTTTATACTGTATGAAGAGACGCAAAAAGCGTTGGCACTTTGACGCCGCGAGTCATCAGTCATGCTGAAGGATTGATTCCCTGCTGTAGCAGCAAACACCACGAAAACCTTGCAACAAGTGGCAGTTGTTGCGCATGGTGACGCTAGCAAGTAATTATTGCTAGGAAGGCATCAACTTGTAGCATAAGTCAAACTCTATGACTTTATCTATTTATAGGCTCAATAATATTGGCGTAAATGTAGCCCGCAAGGCATACCACAAAGTGTACATTTCAGTTGCATTTTTAGAATCCCCCCCCAGGGCGTGCATGTTTGCTTGCTCTCTTACTTGTTGCTTCATGTCCTCATGTAATTAAGGAGGCCTTTGAATGGGCACATACGGAGCCCAAGATCCTACTTATTGCCGGTATTTAAGCAGCTCTAGTGCCTTAAAGCTCTTGTAGTACACATTAGCCTATAAAAGACGGGGAGGGACATTTACATTTAGCGCACACTTTAGATAAAACGTGAATATTACATGAACCATGAACGATAAAATTATAAAATACACTGCATTTGTGGGGGAAAGAAAGAAAATTGTGCAGCATATTTTAAAAGTGCACTGAGTGTTCTTGTTGCCTAAATATACAAAATATAAGTTACGGGGTGCTGTTTTACGCACGCCCTGCGTGTGGGACATTAGTACCTTAAAGGTCAGGGATCTTTCCATTGGTAGAACAAGTAACGACTATTCCTATGACAGGATTTCGAAGCAGATTAAAAACCCTAATTTATATACTACTACTATTACTACAACAACAACAACAACAACAACAACTACTGCTACTACTACTACTACTACTACTACTACTACTACTACTACTACTACATCATGACAGCTCAGTCTTGGGTCCTTGCCTCCTCAGTTTTTCTTCCCCATATTTCCCGGTTTAATTGATGCCAAGCTTTACCATCCTGCCATCCTCAGCAGTTTTCTGCCCTCTCGGGCCACTGCATGTATTCCCCTGTCCTTTGGCTTCCCTGCTAGTCGACTACACATATGTTTACTTGGTGTTCTTGACCTGTCCTTCCTGCAGATGTGTCCGGCCCCTTCCAGTACCCTGAGTTCAGTATGCTTTCTCACACCCATATCCTTATATAAAATATAGATATTGCTATTATAGTGGAATCTCCACTGTGCGTTTTCCTCCACTGGCCCATATATTCTTCTAAACACTTCCTGTTCAAAGTTCCAACGATTATTTCCACCTTCTTTGAAATCCTCCAGTTTTTTGTTGCACAGCAGAGGGTAGTTTTGTTTGCGGTTTTGTATGAGAACACGGTAAAACAGTGCACACTTACTACATACATGACCAGATATACTGACCGGTTAGTTATCATGCCTGTTTCCTGTGTATGAAGCTCCTGGGTTCGAATCCTGGACCGGGGACCAGCTATCCTAACGTTTTTGAAGGTATTACTCAGACCTTCCAGGCACGTGCCTTGACAACAACTTAAAGTAGGCTGGAATATCTTCCTTAAGCATTTGTTTCAAGTCACTTTTTTCAGTAGTCAGTATGATGTTTAGATACGGGCCAGACGACCAAGGGATCATGGTTTGATTTCCGGGAGAGACAAACAATGTCTGCTTCAAACCATTCAGACAGACTGTGCGGCCCGGCCAGCCTGCCACTCAATGTCTGCTTCAAACCGTTCAGACAGACTGTGCGGCCCGACCAGCCTGCCACTCAATGTCTGCTTCAAACCGTTCAGACAGACTGTGCGGCCCGGCCAGCCTGCCACTCAGTGTCTGCTTCAAACCGTTCAGACAGACTGTGCGGCCCGGCCAGCCTGCCACTCAATGTCTGCTTCAAACCGTTCAGACAGACTGTGCGGCCCGGCCAGCCTGCCACTCAATGTCTGCTTCAAACCGTTCAGACAGACTGTGCGGCCCGGCCAGCCTGCCACTCAATGTCTGCTTCAAACCGTTCAGACAGACTGTGCGGCCCGGCCAGTCTGCCACTCAATGCATAAAAGAAGCCCTTTTGTAGGGTGTAAAGCGGCCGGGACGTGAAGCTGGCCAGTTACCTCCATGTAGTGCCTAGGTTAACAATGGGTGCAACCGTACTTCTACTGCCCCATACGCTTTAATAGCATGCACAGGGACAAATTTTAGTTCGCTCCATTCTCTTATCATCGTATTATTTGTCTTTGCATTTTCTAAGCTACCGACGTCACAGATAATAAATAAATAAATAAATAATGTTTATACTGCATAGTTAATGCTATATTACAAATGTGTTTAAAAAGATTTTTAGTGTGGCGCCAAACGCATTTACCATTCCCCCACTGTATCGCATTTGCTTGTGGTAAGAAATTGATGATGAACCCAGAAATACAGTCTGCGACATAAAGGGAATCTCAGCATTGTGTTTTGTAGGTCTACGGCTACTTCCGACTGTGCACTGCTTTCTTGCTTTCCACTACATTTTTATAGGATGAAGTTGCCAGAAATTTCATTTTATCGTTTTCCATATTGCTAGATGAGACGATTATGCAGACCCATTGTGACACAGACCAAATTGTTAGTGAATTTTTATTTTACAAATCTCTAGAAGTCTCGGTTGGCGGTATGGATGTTTGTCCGTGTTTAGAGCATTAACTTTTAACGTTACGTGATTTCAGACGGACCGACTCGTCATGTGATGGTTTCTGTGGCTTACAAAACTCCTTAATTAGCGCAGGATTATTGCAGACTCAGAACAAGCAGACCTGACGTCCTACCCCGCGAAAGGAGACTTATTTAAAGTAAATATTAAGAATAAAACAGGGACTTTTATGATTTACGTCGTTTGTATTGCACATTTTTCATGAAAATTAGTAGCAAATCATGTTACGTGGAGTTGAACATAACATGTAAACGGAGGGTGGCTTTCTTATTTTCTTCTGGACTTTTAGAGCCTTGAAAATGAGAAAATTATCTCTCGAAACGCCGGGAAACAACATTTAATGCCGCGTCGCGTCTGTGGACAAAAGTTGGACCTTAAGTAAATAAGTGCGAAAGCTCAAGTACTAGTAAATTTAATGGATTTTTGCGATATTTCGCAGCCCTTATTACTGTATCTGGGTATGAAATTATGCAGACTTAGACGTCTTTCCTCTACGTCTGTTGCGAGGGAATGATGTGGGTATTTAACAAGGTCATATATGGCGCTCTTCCACTGCACTTCGGAGAAAATCGTTAATGATGGAAATAGAGACGGGCAAGAATAGTGTTAGCCTTCTGCTCCGAATTTACGCGGCATGATCCCGAAAACGCTCTGGGCACCGCCGAACTTTCCACATCTGAAATATTGTGTAACTTTGTAAGTTTATTCAGTAGCACTGAGGCAGCCATCTAATTAGTTCGACTAATGCAGTAACAAATTAGACGGTAATGCGAAGAGTAATACTTTCACAGACTTGCTGTGGATTGCAGTGGAAACGGGGAAAGAAAGTAACTAACAACGACCAGTGAAGGGAAGGGCAGAACTAAATCTATGACAGAGAAAAAGCTTATGCAAATGATAGTTACGTGTTAAGCTGAGCAAACAGCTATGTGTTGTGACGGAAATAGGCTGTTTACAAAAAGCCGAATTCATATGGCAAGCAGGGGTGCACACGCGGGTCGCCAAATCACCCGGGCGAAAAAAATTTTTTACGGTGGCGCCTGATATTCTTGGGTCCTCGGTGTGGAAGCTGCTTCACTTCTCCCAGCTTGCGCCTGAATTTTAACGCGGTTCCTAGACCGTCTTAAGATTTGTACATCCCTTCCATAGTGGATATTTAATTGCGCATCAATTTAACTACTTTTTTTTTTACAAGAACCAGTCTGTAGCTTTGTATATGTATTGCATTTTACACGTTACAAACGAAACAATTCCGTGTCCATTATTTTGGCCGCTACTAAGTCGTATTACAGCGACGGGCCCAATAAGGAACACATAACATTTACAGGAACATAGACTTACTGAAGTGCGTTAAATTCATGAACACTGTGCATACGGACTGGACAAAGGGAAAATTATTATGTTGGTAACCCTGTTTCTGTATTTCAGCCAATTAACTCACAGTCTTCGACACTGACTTTTTGCCCTGTCGGAATGAACATTCAACAGGATCTGAAGTCTGTTAGTTCTATAACAAACTGTAAAAATGTATGCTTCCTTGTACCAACATTATTCTGTTTATTTGCGTGGCCTAAGACAGTGTTTCCTAACCAGGGTTCCGTGCAACCATAGGGTTCAGTAGAACGTCGTTAAGGGTTTGGATAAAAATTGTGGAATAAATAAATATAAGTTTTGAAGTGCCACCAAAAATTCCATCTATGATTCGAATTACCTCAGGAACTTTTGTACGCCATTTGGGCATACTAGGCTGTTACCCGTGCGCTAGCAGCTGCCTCGTTGTTATGTTCTGGTCAGTTTGTATTTAAGGTTACATTTAGTTGTAATGTTCGTTTCGTATTTTTAGAGAGCCCCCTCACCAGTGGCTACAGAAATTCTCCCCGCTGTCATCTTTTCTTGGCTTGTCAATTTTTCACATGTACTCTTTCCTCGAGTTGTGAAAAATTGTTTTACGCAAAAACACTAATCACCAACAAAATGCACAAAGAGAGTTTTTTATCATCAATCGTAACACACTCCTACATGTTTCGACCCTGCTGGGTCATCTTCAGGGAGAACTTTTTGTTATCGTTACACTAAGGTTGCACTTTATAGTTGAGTGAGAATGTGCTGTTGACTGTGTACTGCGTTGTTTTTGGTGGCGTGAACTCCCTGCGGTCCCGGCCTGCACTGCAGGCTGCTGCTGACGTGTGTTTGGTGGATGGGTGGCTGGTAGGCTGGTAGGCGCCAGCCTCTCACTGTGGGTTCAATCCCAGGTCAGTCCTTGTGGAATCTGTGGTGGACATAGTGGAGCTGTGAAAGGTATGCCTCCGAGTACTTCACATTTCCCCTGTCAGTCTCCTTCAACCTACGCTCCGTACTCACTCACTTATTGCTGACGTTATGTGGTCTTGGCAACGGACAGCGCACTTAAATAACACACACTCAGGAGCGGATGTCCAATGCCATGTCGGACACCAACTGTGCTGACAGTTCAATCATTATAGCCACGGGCTGCACGGTCTGGGTTTCGAATCCCTTCAGGAGCAATATATTTTTTCATACCCACATCGTCCGGAGTGGTCCTGGGACTCACCTAATTTCCTACTCAATGAGTAACGGTGTTCTTTATCGCGGACAAAGCGGCCGGAACGTGATGTTGATCATTCCTCCATTAGAGCCGAGGTTATGAATGTGTAGAACTATACCTCTGCTCCCGCTACATGCCGTTGGTGGCTGGATAGGGACGACCGTATCTAATTTTACCTTCCTCAGTCTCTGCAGGCAAATTCCGAATCAGTAAACACTATCGCTTCCTTCCCCATTCTCTGTAATTCATTACCCACTAATTATCCCATCATTCGACAATATTTGGTCTGAGCTAGCAGTGACGTCGTTAGGTAAGCCATAAGTAAGAGACGTAAACAGCGCTAGAGGACATCACAGTGCTGAGGCCTTCCTTTATTGTCAGGGGAATATGAAAACCATAGGGGAATGTGCAGTCGCAGTAGGGACCAGAGTTCGCATATTAGTGTGCCGTTAGTGCTAGACTGCCCATTATTGTGCCATCGACTGCAGGCAGTCGGCCTCTCTCCAGTGTCTGAGTCCCACAGCCGCATTGATCGAACCAAGGCTGGATTACATCGCGTCAGTCTAGACATGCTGTAGGCGGCTGTGAATCTCAAAACCCGCGCCAACAGCCTTCATGCTTGACTTCAGTCTGTCCCTGCTCAGCGCTTGAAGCCCGCTGTTATGTCGGGTATAGTTCAAAAATTCTATTTACAACTTCTTTGTCGTCAACTTGTCAGGCATTTACAACGGTTTTCCTGAAAGAGATAATGCTTAAATTATAATTTGTGATTTTCTAATGGTACCTGAAGCGGTGGATTTAATATTGTGACGTTTCTTATTATGAGAAAGGAACCCCACCCTCTGTTTACACGAGGCTTTCCCCAGGTACTTCTACATATTCGCACATTTCTTTTTCATAGCGCAGTAGCAGCTAGTGGGCCAGGCTCCACGATCACACTCTGTTGGACACACCACATTCGGTAAAGCTCCTCTGGACGAGTGATCAGCTCGACGCAAAGACCTCCACCTGACGGCTGCTGTGGAGCGCGTATTAGTATTGATTGATCGGTCCGTCCGTCCGTCTATCCGTACCCTTTTAACGTCTCGAGAACCGCTGAACGGATCTTCATTGAATCTGACATTTTAGAAACTTAATGAAAAGTCGAATCATGTAAAATTTTGTTTAGGTCCGTGACTTTTTAATCACACAAATACTTTCCTGTCTTCCTGCAACCACGAACATCCTTTTCTTTACTGTGCGCATGCGCAGCCTTTGGTCCCATAAGCAAGTTAAGAAAATAAAATTAATCTCTTTACCAGTCAATTCCGTGTAACAAGAAATGGAAATCTGCTGCCGCAGGTGATCCGTATTTCGTTTGCATCCTAGCAACAGCCCTTAAAACAAAGTTAATGGGAAAAGCCCCTTGATTTAACTCTTGCTAATATCTGCGGGTGATTGAAAACGCCACAACATTCTGCTGTGGATACATTTTACAATTTGTTTTCCTTGCTAGTCTATTTGCTTCTCAGCCTCCCTGTTTAGCACTTGCAACTATATTTATTTTTGTCTCTCAACTGTGATGCATATTTAAGGACGGAAACAAGTTGTGGTGTTGGTGGACAAGTCGTATTAAATATTATTGTGAAGCAAGGAGATTTACGAATGTGGGACTGACTTACAGAAGTGAGGCTAGTGTGCCTTCTGCACAAGCACTCTAATAAATGTTTCAATTTTATAAAAGACGGGGATTTTCTTGGCTAGCCGAGCGATTATTGGCCTATTAAAACGGATTCTGAGATTTTTCATTAAATTTCAAGGATAATATGAACACAGGTTGTGATTGTATGCCATATACAGACGGGGAGCCCTCTGCATTCCTACAGAATTTTTTGTGCCTTTAGGTATTATACCTATCTTAACTTATGGCCATATCCAAAAGTTTGAAGGACGCAGGGATAAGGATATCAGTGCAGAACATACTTGCAATCACAGAAATTATAATACTCACATGCCTGTGCTAGCCATAAGGAATTTAAAAAGTACAGGAACGACAACTTGCTACTTCCACACAGTAGTTACTAATACTTTACATAAAAACAAATTTGAAGTTATGTCTTGCACAATATTCTAAGCTGTTCTAAAGTAAATATTTCCAACAATACTCAATATTAGAAAATATTTAGAGCACTTCTTTTAATAACAAAACAGTTTCTGTATGGGATTGTTTTCTCCTGGACTTCTGTTTCATAGCCGCCACTTCAAGAATGTTCATTGATGTGCATGCAGAACACCATTTGTTATTTTCTTTCTCTTCTTCTTTCGTGTAAATTATGACAATTAGTGATTAGTCAGCATGCCTCTTACGACAAGCAGAGGTACTGAGGCATAACAACCTGCTATTTTCTTCAGCGTTTTTATTGTGAGTAATTGTCACACAGAACTGTTTATGTGTAAGGGACCTCAAATTTTTTTCCGCGCCATTTTTCACGTTTGTTACGACAAGCAAGTGTATTGTTAGGTAACAGACCGTTGCCTTTTTTTTATTTTATGTTGTGTCTATTATGGTACTCCTGCGAAACATCACTGATCTGCATTTCGACATTTTCCATCCTCACTGGTTTTAAAAACACGACTTTTCAAAAGCAGAATTCTTTCGTCTTCAGGTGATAATCGTGTGTACTGACGTGTCAAAAACTTCGTTTCTTACTGTCTGATAGACTTCTGTGCTGTATACACTACGAGAAACAGATATATTTATGTGTAAAGGACCTCGTATCAAATGTATGATCTCGTTCTGTACTTTTTCTTGGTCTGTTATGACAACATGAAAAGCAGTTGTACTGATGTGTGAAAGACTTCGCTGGTTATTTGCTTCCTTCCTTTTTCACAGTATCTATTATGACAGTGAGGTTTACTGAGGTGAACGGAACACATGTCTATACGTTTCATCCTGTATGTTTACTGTACCAGCACATGAATCTTATCGGTTAAATGATACGGAATTATTGCGAAACGTGTTTCTTCTTTTGGTGGAAATGTAACAAAATAAATAGGAAAGTAATGCTGAAGCTGACAAGTAAAGCGGTGACACTTACTGACCTCGTCCGAGTGCCAGTACAATATAAGGCTTCTATTTTAGTAAGAGGAGTTTCGTGTTAAAGCCTGTTTACCGGGAGAGATGCAGGCGGACTGTGGGGGGTCAAGTGATGAACAGGTACATACTGATGTGAGACGCCCACTTTTGCGTAAAGAACTCCTCGATTATTTATATACACTTAATATACGAAAACAAATCAGAAAACAGCACTCCGGAAAGCGTAGTAATTTTATACAGTTTCTATTTTTGTAGAAGCAGTTAAAAATGACGTATTTTTAAAAGAACATTTCCCATAAGACAAGTTTTTCCTTTACCGGGGGTTCCATTTGCACTGGCACTGTGTTCAGCACGGTTAACATATGCGTAACTTGATGCTTCTGACGCGGTGTGGACGATGTCTTCGCGCTTCCGAGTTTTTATTTAGCGTTGTTTGGTAGTTAGTTACCGAAGTTTCGGCATAGCTTATCGACTCCATCTTCAAGGGTCAAGCAGCTTTCTTGGGCTGCATAACCCTTGAAAGTGAGGCCTCACAGAATTAGCAGCTTCAGGGTTTTTTTGTGTACATTCATTTGTCTCAATCACTGAAAATCACTGAGAGTGCTTACGCGTCTTAGTGCCCTCTTGTTTTCGGAAATTGGTACTAAAAATTTGTAGGTTAAGACTGGTGACAGAGACAAGAAACGAAGTGGCGTTCTTGTATCCGTACCTTCCTGAAGACAACATTTAATCTAAAATATGTTTAAAACTTTCAGAAAGCACTCTGCTTCTCCACCATAAAGACAAGTGAGTTAATTCTCTTCAGAAAAACAATTGGCTTTTATAGTTAGAATCTTAACCAAACACAAAAAGTGAAAAAAGTAGAAGTTCTGAGAGTTAAAACTTGGCAAGCACAGTAACCATCGTGCGTTAAAGGGTTAATTGCATGCCCCGTGTCTAATAACCTTACGTTGGCTGTGTCCTTTCCAGGGGTCCTTGGCATTGCTCCGTGCTGAGGCAACAGCATCTACTTGCTTCTATGCGTACAGCCTAAACATGCACTGTGGACACATCTACAACTTTTCTTACAGATGATTTTTACAAAATTACAGAATCCTAAATTACGTGGCACTAATATGTCCCCCCTCCCTTCCGCCCAGAAATTTGGTTATCCACCATACTGTTTTTTGTTATAACAACCAGACTCTCATGCCAAGTTTTGTCGTGAATTGCTTCAGAAGAGGAAATGAACGTCAGCCGGACAGTCACAAGTAGAGTACGTACGATGATCTCATAAAAGTTGATTTCTCCTTTCAGTTCTTCGAAGCACAGTGCCTTCTGTGTGTGCCACCTGCTACAGCCTTCAGAAACTCTACATTTCCCTCTTAGAGTCTATTAATCTGTGTCATGTAATAAAGTAAAGGTACACTTTTAGCTGTCCACGCCATGAAGACGTATAGGAGGCGTGGCTGTATAGCTCCACTCATTGTTAACCTTGGCACTAGATGAACGTGAGTGGCCAGCATCTTTACTCATGGAAATGTCGGCACCCATTGAAGTGGAGCTTAGGTGGGCCACAGGGGCGGTCTGGACGTTTTGAAGAAGGGAATGATCTCTTGCACTTTCGGGAATTCGAATTCCTGGCTGTCGAGTCCTAAAAACAAAGAGCAGTTATTTTCCTTACATCGTTAACGGGTTCGCCTTATGATAAGTACGATGTATGTTGACTGTACGGTAGGAACGGTGTTGCTGTAAGGTATATTGTTAGGTCAGATTCATCCTGTGAAGGGTTAAGAAGGAAACTAGAATGATTGGACTTTTTTAGAATAATCTCTTCCCACAACTTAACCGTCCATATCTTTAACAGAGTTTGCACAAAGCATGCAGCAAGATCGTGCTATGTGGAATTGTGGGTGCCGTGAATTAGAATTCTAACCCATCCCTCGCTTTCTCAGCACTGCAGTGTCCCGAGGAAAGTGTGAATAAAGGGCTGTGCTGTAAATATGGATTGCTGCTCATTCATGTAGCGCGTCTGAGATCGATAGGACAGAATATGGTCATCGACCCTTCTTATTTGCTTATTGCTGCTTTCTTTAACGACGCGTTCAGTCACTCAAATTGTACAGCGTCGTATAATTGCTTGGCAGTGAATCAAGTATTGGAATGGATGTAGAAGGAAGCGGTGGAACCGTGATTTTAAGGTACTTTCCCGGAATTTTTCTGCAGGGACTGAGGTAAACCACGAAAAGCCTCAATTTGAACAGTAGGTGTTTCAGGCAACATTCGAAATCCAAACCTCCCAAATCGGAGTCAAATGCTTTACCGAGTCAGCGACGTCGCTTTTCCACCGACGTTTCTTAGGATATTTTTGTTATGACTCATTAAACTGAAGAAAGCGTTTTGTGCCGTGACAATTGGCAGTAACAAGTGCTTTGGGGTTATTTTCTGATTAGGAAATGCTGGGATGGTTTTCATGCATAAGAATTTTACAAATATGTAAAGAATTGTACTGTACAACCTTATGTTGAAGTGGTGAAGGGATTCAACCTCATGTTCACATCTGAATAGTGTCTTAATTTTGCAGGACACAATTAACCGGACCTGCTCCTAACCAGCTGCTGTGGTTCTGAAGATATGTAGGTGAGAATAATAACTGAACACTGAATAACGTGACGTAACTATTACAGATTAGTACTGTTTCGTTTCGTTTCGTAGTCCTTACCGCTTCTGCCTACTCACAAAAGGTGTCGAGGTTGTTTATTTTCACTTGATCACACTCAGACACACACCACAGTCGGTAGGACTCCTCTGGACGAGGGATCGGTCTGTTGCAGAGACCTCTACCTGACAACACAAACACTCACAAGAGACACATATCCGTGCCCCCGGTGCGATTCGAACCCACGATCCCAGCAAGCGCTCGGCCGCAGACCTACGCCTTAGACCGCGCGGCCGATTAGTATTGTGTGACTGGTTATTACTCCCACCGCGCACTGCTGTTGACCAACATTCAAACACTAAGCCAACAATCTCACTTGTTATTTTATTTTGATACCATAAATCACAAAATAAGATAAAAGGGTACGTTTTTTGGTTTGTGTTTGTGTAGTACTGTGCGGTTTGTCTCTTATCGATAAACTACTTTTGTGGTTATAAATTGCAGTGATAAATGTTTATTGTGCTTCTTGGTTACTACTTTTTATTTATTTATTGTTTCTAAGAGATTTTTGTCTTACTCAAAATGTCCAGACGTGCCCTGGCGCCCGTCCAGCCCCCTGCCCAGTGGGTACCGGGGTTCTGTCTTGGGGGTAGAGCGGCCGGGGCGTGAAGTCGAATAGTAACCGCCACGCAGAGCTGAGGTTCGGAGGGAAAGGAAGTATAAATCCACTCTCCAAGATGCCTTCATGTCCCGGATAGGGAAACCTTCCCATCACTCGGTTCCATTCACTGCAGTTAAACCAGGCTCCGCTGAATGTTCTGATAGACGGAAGTTAAATTTAAGGCGTTTAAATTATTTAAATAAACACACAGTCCCAAATTTCTAATTTCATAAGACGCCGGAGTTGATTATTTCGGCGACAAAGTGTCTGGCTTGCGGTTTCCAAATTTAATTCCTTGCGGAACACCGTCTCCTGTCTTTACGGTTTTGTGAACAAAATACAGACAGTCCGTATGCGTTACCGTCACTTTGTTTCGAAATAATTCCAGATTTATCATTCATAATCATCCTGTAGTTTGAATCAATAGTAAATGACATCCCCTATTCATACAGTGTATTTTCCTGCAACAAAAATTTTACAGAATGATTAATGGATTGTTAATCTGCTGCCTAGTATTGGCCGAGCGCAATACATCAGAAGATAATTAAGGCGCGACTTTATTACCAACCGGTTAATATGCATTAAGTGTGCAGGCAGACAGTCATTTAATTATTCTTTGTGACGAATTATGTTTATGACCTTTCCGAAATGTAGGGTAAGTCCGCGTTTATATACACCCAAAAATATGCTAGAAGTGTCTAATTTAGTGTATCTACTGCTCAAGCCTTCAGTCCGTCATCTGTAACAAATTCGCTGTATATTCAGTTGTACACTTGTGTTGTGACTAGAAGGTCCTGGGGTCGAGGTTCGGCCATGAAACCAGCTGCCCTGGCTGACGCTACAAAAAGGATTGCGTTATCACATTATTCGCCAGTCATATACAGATTTCTCGCATTTTGTATCACAGTAGCATACCCATCTAAGGAAACGTTGTTTTATAAAAACTCATGCTTTATTAGTGGCCTTGGATTGGGTCATTTAACTACGTTGTTTTTGGTGTTAAGTTTATTTACTGCGTTTCGTAATGGTGGAAGTAAACGAAACGGGACGAAAGGTAGGAGAAAATGGAGTGCCACGAAAAACCTCCTCAGCACCTCTCTATTAAATTCCTAACACGACAGGCGTTCTGGTTCATATAAATGATCACCCTGCGTATGTTAATGATGACGATGATATAATAATAATAATAATAATAATAATAATAATAATAATAATAATTCTGCATTTTTAAAATTTTCCATAACGCTATACAAACAGCAGCGGTATCGACTACATCCCACATGCGTCACTCAGCTTGGCAACCAGCGCTATGTTTCGCCAAGTTTTGGCAAAGATAAACACAGACAACGAAGCATAATGCAGACGGCAAGCACAATATGAACCCTGTCCAAGCACGTACCGCAAATATATGAAACCTATTGTGCTTATGTTTCAGTACACTACAGCTGAACCTTTAAACCCCGATCATCGCGCTTAGAAGTTCGTTACTATTGTTTATGTTAAAGAAACTGTAAACAGAATTTTGCTGTCCATCTAGTTTAATCGTGCCTCAAATGCATCTCGTTCCGCAATGCGCATGTGTATCGCGCGTCCCGAACGCAGCGTCGAAATGCATCGTAGGAGAAGCTCACAGCGATCCGTGTTGACACAGGTCAGGGAAGCGTCGCTCAAGTTAACATCACAGGAGGCGCCAGTGTTGCACTTCCGACTACCACGACAGTCTCAAAAAAATTCAAATTTTGTATTCAAGACGTAAGGTGTACAGTCTGTATTGTATAGAAACTGTATTTCCATATAAGAGTGACATTTGAAACAGCCGCCGGAAAAGAATATCTGCCAACGTTTGCTTAACAGAACGAGCGCTCTCTCAGAGAAGTTATAACAGGTGAGAATAAGTATTATCACGGCCCATCCCACTTGTTGTGCGTGATGCCACATTGTGTTGTTTAAACTGCCTTCACAGGCTTGTCAGTCGCTTCCTGCAATTTGCATGCCAACATAAATAATTACAGCATTCCACAGTTACTTAGTATTTGTTCGAGAGTATAAAATAATATTAA
Organism: Coptotermes formosanus; assembly: GCA_013340265.1. NCBI lineage: Eukaryota > Metazoa > Arthropoda > Insecta > Blattodea > Rhinotermitidae > Coptotermes > Coptotermes formosanus. The sequence goes on from BLKM01003049.1 coordinate 1,335,572, forward strand.
ATTTTATGATAAACCTTATAATGCCGAAACATATTAGTGTTCAGTTATTGTTAGAATACGCACGCTGTTGTAAATTTCTCATACTTTTTCAATATAAAATTCATAATTAATTTGTTCTTATTTCTTGACTCTTTGTAAATAATTTTTATTCACATAAAAATTAATTGCATATTCCTAGTATTGAACGAAACACGTATGAACTAAAATGCGTTCCAAACAGACTGGTAATTAATTTATAATTACCACATAATATATATGTTTTGACTGTGGCACCAACAAGGATACTGTAGACTCTTTGACTTTTCACGTTCAGTGATTAACTCCAACACTACACGCTCTTCCTTCAAGATATATATCTACATATATATATGTATGTATGTGTGTATATATTAAGAACATAACCTTCTTGTTTTTCTGAGTGTCTTTACTAATGATGATCTCAGCCATTTAAAACTTCCGTTTATTTTTTCTCGGTGATCTGTGTTAAAGTGCATAATGATGTTGTCCTTCTTGCAGGACAGGGCATAGATTTTAGGTCAAGGGCTGTATAGTGTGTATTGATCTTTTGTGTGGGACGGTGTTTGCTTTCAGATCTTCGGTTACGTAATTTTCATTCTAGAATGTAATTTTGCTTCTATTTTTTACTTTAATTTTAAAATGTTGTCCTGTTAATAGATTTTACGTGAGAAAAAACAAATCATGTGTAAAATTCCTTATACCTAAATTGAATTAATACCTCACCATTAAAATGAAATTGCAATATATAAGTGTCTGACAAATAATTTTACAGTAACTAAATTGGATGCCGTAAGATAAGTCATGCAATCTGCAATTATTATTAAGCTTTTAAACCTTTGACCGACGCAAAAATTGTTACAAATATTTTGAAAAAATATCGCAATGTCAGGACACGGTGTAACTTTGCAGGTTTTTTAGTATTCAGATGCTTTGAAAATTTAAAAATTATGGAGCAAAAATGTGTGGGTTACATTACAGAAGAGAGCAGTTTAAAGGTTCTGGTAACTACAACTTTTATTGTATGAAGGCGAAATTATCGATGCGAAATAACAACGAGTGGCTCGAATTCGATGAATCACTCTCTTAAATGTAAGAATTTTGTGAGCGTTTTCGGGTACAGTAAGGGCGTCTGTAGGTAAATGCAAGAATGTGGTAAATTTCTGCCTGCAGATCCATTATTTCAGATGAATTGTAAACAAATAATTTTATTTATTTTATAGTTGCATTTCGCTTAGGTTATGTTTAGTGATCTCATAATATAACGTATTTTATACTAAAATATCGATGTGAAATAATAACAAGTGGTTTGAAGTTGATGAATAATCGTCTGAAATTTAAGATGTTTGTGAGTATTTTGAGATAAAATAAGGACGTATGTAGTTAAATGTGAACACTGTAGTAAATTCCGCCCAGAAAATCCATTATTTCAGATTAAAAGCATACAAATAATTCTATTTATATCATACCTTTCATTTCGCTTAGGTTATGTTTAGTTCTCTCACAGTATAAAGAATATTGCACGAAAGAGAAATTGTATTTGTAATTAAGTACTTCGAATATGAATTGTAACACTCACCAGCAATCTTTGGACAGTTTGAGTTGAATGTAGGTGAATCGAAGAAAACTGGGTCATTTTCCGTGCACTATCACATTGCATACACAAATTTTTATTCCAACACAACTATATCTGATTGCTTAAACACCCTTCTTCCCAAACCATTCTTGCCCCTTCGGTCCATCATTTTATTAAACAATGCCTCCTCCACCTGCATTTCGCGAATTTTATTTCCTTACGAATTATTGATCGCTCATTACATATGACCGAAGAATCTATTACAGCCGCCATATTGTCCAAAACAGGCGGAAATACAGAGTTGCAGACTGTTTAAGTTTATATTTAGTCAAAATTTATTCGAAATATGTTAAAGTTATTGAATATTTAAATATTCTTTATCCAGTATCCTGTGTAAAGTAATGGAATTTGTGTGTGTCCTGGAGACATCTTGACACATTATTAGCTTTTCGTCCTCTTCTGCCAGGTACGTCGGCCTAGTTTTACGTATATTCATGTTATTCTAAGTGTTATGATTGGAGCATGAAGATAAGTTTGAAATAACCAATTAACAAATATGGAAGATCGTTTTTCGACAGGAGTATGTTCAAAACTCACTATGCTGGGAAATTCTGTAAGTAGGTCATATTTTGAACTTGTGAATAATTAGAACAAGATGGCTTCAAGACGACGTGTTTGTGTGAGAAAGGAAGCGGGCCGAGTGTGTGTGTGGCACCTTTCTTTCAGTATATATATTTGTTTGACTAATTTTGTTTCAGTTTAAACTTAAATTTTTCTGCTTGTAATATATAAATTATCGTCAATTTATCTCGGATTTTACAGTTTTAATATGCAGTGATGTTGACTTGATTGCAGCAGGTGATAAATTTTTATCGAATTTGTTCGCGTTATTGCCTGATAGCGGCACGGCTACAAAAATATGAACATAGTAATAGTAACGAACATGCAGATTGTTAACAGTATTCGTTCCTGTCATTTAACTGCGGTAGTTGCTTTACTTCATACAAAATTCTTGGGTGGAGTGGAATATGTTGTAATACATTGAGGGATACAGACGTTGACTTGGCACGGGTCCAGCAAGTTTCATATCTCTGCCATTATAACACAATGTTTATGTGTAAAAGGTAAATTTGTCCGTATCCGTGCCATGAAACCGCATATGGTGAGTAGAATTATAGATACACTTGTTGTTATGGTGTTAATGTTTCTAATTCCTAACCTTATTTCTCTATTATTGTTATTATCATTATTATTATTAGTATTAATTTTACTGTTATTCTTTCCTGTATTGTGCAGTTTTTTAACTCCGAAGTGTTCGGTTGAAGTACATTATTGATGCCTTATTGAATTATAAATAAGTTGCCGTGATGTCATGTAGCATGACAAGGGGTTGGAAGTGTTCATGGTTATTCCACTGTAATCTGTTCTTCGTTTCTAGTGCTTTTATTTTGCTTGTGAGCAATACAATTCAATTCAATTCAATTCAGTGTATTAACGTGCAAGCTTAAAACCCCACAGCCAATTACAAAACCCAGCACGAGTATAAGTATAAACACAAAAAATACTTAGGTATAACACAGATACACAAAAGAAACAGAAAAAAAAGCTGTAAGTTAAAGGTAAGTGTCAGTACTGACTCAGCACCCTACTTAAATATTTTGGGTTTCTAATGCTCTTCTAATACAAAAATAAGAGTGTGCAATTTGTGGCCTATTATGGTTAATTAATGCAAGTGTGCAAAAGCCCTGGGCGCCAGGTGGCCCGGGCCACGAAGTTTTGTACGGTATCGCCCAATGTTTGTGGGCCCTCAATGTGGTACTTGCTTCATGTCACCCTTCTGGCGCCTGGAATTTTGAATTGGCTCCAAGACTTTTGGAAAATTTAGGTTTCCATGAATTTCTTGTAAAGTAGTAATTGATTCTCTGTGTATGTCTACGTCTCTGTAGACCGAGTCTGCTTCTTTAAGCATCTAGTATAAGAACAGTTTTTTGAGTAGCCGAAAATATGTGGGGACTCTAATATTACGAACTAGTACAGGGGGACCAGTGATATCAAGAAATGAAGGACAATTTTCAGATCGGTATTAATATTCATCAATATCATGTCGTTTCACCTGAAGGGCCTGAAGTTTTAGACGCTGAAGTGCGTCGTCATAACTAAAATTTTCGTGGGAGAAAAATAAGGTTTTGGCGCAAGGATACAAATTTTAGCTGATGCGTTCAAGGGTTTGGCGTCAGGGGAAGTAATGTAATTACAAGCAAGAAAAAAGGCGTTGTCAAGCTATAGCCTAATTAAGTTGGAATACAACAACAAAAACAAATAATCTGTGGCAGAGAAAGAATCTGTTTTGGTCGAGAGAAGCCTAATAACCTAACCGACAGAGAAAAAATGTAATCAACTCGTTGATGAACATTTATTTTTCAATGTATTACGTATCCCAAATTTTGATGGGACCTGAGTAATGTGTGAGTCACAGAGTATATAAATATATTTGAGATCCTTTGCTTGCTAGTGACAGCGATGTCTCTCGTTTTGCCATTGTGCAGATTCATTTAGTTGGCAGTGAACCAACGTTGTATACAGTTGATAACGGATTGTATCAGAGTGCAATTATTAATTGAAATTATAATACGGGAAGTTTTGATATCATTATCAAAAAGAAGATACCTAAAATCTATAACAATATTAGGAAATTCATTAAAAAAACTTCGAACCTTAAGGGCCCCAGGACAGATCCTTGAGAGACTCAGGAATGAACTGCAGTAGGTAATTAAGTAATATCCAAAATACTTACAAATGATTGCCGGTTGGTACGTAGCCGCGAAGCTAGTTGAGAAACCGTCGCAAAACCCGAAGTCACATGTTATTATTTTTTCCCCAAAATAATAAAATGCTGAACAGGGCCAAGTGCACTGCTAATATAACAAGAAGCAGAATCCACTTGAAGCTGAGGGGTCAAAAAAGGAGAATGGAGCATTGATACATTAGGAAGTTTGTAGCTGTGGGTTAAATTTAACAAAGCCATGCTGACAAGAATTCTGATTAAGTGTGTAGTAATGTTGTGGGTGTTCCTGTATCACAAATGCAAATAATTTTTATAATTCGCTAAGAAGGTAAACAGGTCTATAATTACCAATAAAGGCACTGCTTCCTTTCTTGAATATAGGCAAAACGGCGACTCGAGTCTGTGGCTTTGCAAAGATGTGGCAGTGATAAGCTAACACTAAAAACCTGTTTAAGCACAGGTGTGCTGGTACCTGGTGGTACACAAGCTAGCCCCCAGGCTTTTTTAAATTTAAACATAATCATCTGTTTGTTTTTAAAACCTCTATAAAACAGTTTTCCCTACGAATTTAGTATCTTGAATAGGAAGGCAATATTGGAGGCAATTTCAATTCTTTGATGAGTCCCTGTGGTTCCTCCAAGACCATGCCTCCTATGTGGTACGGCTGGGGCTGCAAACCACGGAGTCCCGTGTGACGCTATTATAAAAGCTGGTACCATAATAGTCAAAATGAAAATTGTACGGAAGGCCGTGGTCATCTGCAACAAAGTCACGATAAGGAATCTCTTGAGTTTTGGGTAGAATTCTAAAATGACAAATGAATGCCTATGATGACGGGAGAATGATATGCAACCGGTCTGAGAGTACCTGAATCAAAATAAAGGAATTCTTATATAATTAAAGCTAGAAAAATTAGGTCAAGCACAGCAGTTGTCTGCAGCCTCAATAAGGTCCTTTAGAGCAAGTGAACACGTGCAGGTGCACAGTAATTGTAACAATGACCCGCTTCATTCATTAGACATCTTAGCAACAGCCAGTTTATAAGAGGCAAGCACTTAAAATGAAGTAGGTGTGTACAAAAAGTAATATTTTTCAATTGTGTTACTTCTGAAAAGAGTTAGAAAATGAAACGAATTTAAATATGTTTTTATCAGAAGAGCTTGCACACAGTCCGGCCGAAGGACCAGGCTTACAGCATTGTAGTAGGAATACAAAGGAATTGCATAACTAATTTATTGAGAACAGAAAGACCAACTATGTCCATGACAACGTGAGTGTGTATTCTGTTCTTGAAAACAAGAAGAAAAGCGCACGGTAGTGTGGGATTTACTGATTTTAAAGGCTTCCGGGTCGAGTGGTGATTAGTAGCAATTTTGGTCCTTCAGGTATCAAGTAAAGCAAATTTCAATTTTTCCAAGTTGTAGCCTTTGTTTGAATATGGCCAGTGGAAGGTTATCCAGAGGACCGACACAGGCTCAGTTCGTGTTATGTACAGACACTTAAGGCGGTCAAGGGAAATTTTCCGTTACAAAATGAATGGATTCTACGATACAAAAACACTAATCGCCAACAAAATGCACAAAGAGAGTTTTATCATCAATCGTAACACACTCCTACATGTTTCGATTCTGTTGGGTCATCTTCAGGGAGAACTTTTTGTTATCGTTACACTAAGGTTGGACTTTATAGTTGAGTGAGAATGTGCCGTTGACTGTGTACTGCGTTGTTTTTGGAGGCGTGAACTCTCTGTGGTCCCAGCTTGCACGGCAGTGCAGTTGAGTGAGAACTGCAGGCCGGGACCGCAGACAGTTCACGCCTCCAGTACACAGTCAACAGCACATTCTCACTCAACTATAAAGTGCAACCTTAGTGTAACGATAACAAAAAGTTCTCCCTGAAGATGACCCAGGAGGGTCGAAACTTGTAGCAGTGTGTTACGATTGATGATAAAACTCTCGTTGTGCATTTTGTTGGTGATTAGTGTTTTTGTATAATATAGTGCACGGACATGGAGCACATTAAATTTGGATTCTCCGATACTTTGTGAACGATAGGTAATGCGAATAGCATATTGATGAGCATAGAAGATCCTGCCAAGCATGACATCGGGACCTTATACAGAGACAGAATGCAAAATGGAAATGTTACAAATATGTTAAATGACGTTTGTGGTGTTACTTTCTTCAAAGTCAGGAAAACAGATTGAGTATGGAGATTCATATAATTGTAAGTTAACCCCCTTTGTATCGAAAGAGCATCCCTTTCTAAATACAGTCAAACTCGGTTACAATGACATAGGTTTATACGACACCTCGCCTACAGCGTCATGTGTTCTGTGGTACCAATTAATTCCTCCCCGTTAACCATAACATTATACTCCTCGGTTATAACAACACTCGTTTATAACGACATAAAATATTCAGTCCCTTTCATGACGTTGTAACCGAGTTCGACTTTATTTTAAATCTTCTATAGACTGCTGCTTGACAAATTTTGAGAATGTAAACACAATAAAATTCAATTGATGGGTCTTTATATAATAATAATAATAATAATAATAATAAAATGCGAAACGAGCGTGGAACCATATAGTACTTCATAAAATGTACGTACTGGAAATAATGCTTTTCGATAGAATCACACCTAAATGCTATACGGAAAGAAGCATTTGACTGAGATGTGTCGCATCCTTTTCACTTTGTCTAATAAATATGGAAGACATGAAAACTGAGATCACAGCAAATGGAGTCAATCTGCCTTTGTCATTCAAATACAGGCTTCGCTGTATTTAAGTAAGCGTTTAGAGTGCTTACGGTTGGTTTGGACTGATTGCTACACGGTGATATTGGTGTAGTTATACTGTAGACTATAACACTCAGTTCATAACTAATAGTGCATATAAAAAGTTCCTAGAATTATTTAAAATTAAAATAATTCTGCTGTTACTCACAAGGGAGCCGTTACATAGCTTGCAGATGGAGACAACGAGTTTTCTCTTTAGTGTCATTTTAAAGCAGGAAAAAAATTTCTCAGAGCTGCTTTTGGTTATAACACTAGGGATATTATCCAGCTGACGGGTGGTGGTGGTGGTGGTGGTGGTGGTGGTGGTGGTGGTGGTGGTGGTGGTGGTAACCTTAACTACGTAGTCCGCTGTAATAAGAGAAGGGAAGGGACGCTATTACTAGTATAGCAGTGTCTCTATATCGCAGTCTGTAAAGAACGCATGAAAGAGAAATCTCAGAATATATAGAAACGGCTGAATAACTCATGTAGATGTGTGAACTGAACACGCCCGCCTACATATGGGTGTCCACTGATTGTCTCGGACGCCAATATCACCCCTCGAATTCTCACCAGTAAACTAGAGAATTTAGAACTTACGTAGGCCTGACTGTCACTGTCAACAAAAATCAAAGCTAGTGATTACGTGTTATACACACACAGGTAGCAAGGCGTTTTGTGACGGTCTCGTTTCAGTTGTAATTATAAACGAACATACATTAGTAAGTCATAATGGTGATGAAAATATCAATAATAATAATAATAATAATAATAAGTACACGTAAATTTGTATTGACTGATATACGGATTTAACACCCCAGCGCTCAGTTACGTTGTCACATTTTGTAGACACGAAACAACGGAAAACAAAGGCAAGAAAGAGAGTAAGACTTAAAGTTCGGCCACTCTGCTGATTGTGAGCCGAAAAGCGCAGTTGTTACAGCGACTCGTTACGGACTGGACGGTCCGGGGATCGGATCCCGGTGGAGGCGAGATTATCCAGACTCGTCCAGACCGGTGCTGGGGCCCACCCAGCCTCTTATTAAATGGGTACCGGGTTGTTCCCAGCGGTAAAGCAGTCGAGACGTTGGCCACCCACCCCATCTAACGCTGAGGTTAAAGAAAGGGTAGGTCTACTCCGCCTCTGGGCCTTCATGCACGTCATAGAGTGAACTCCGCCTTTTTACTGTTACTCAGATCATTAACGTTTTAAAGCCTAGTGGTAACTTTACGTACCACCAGGTTTAATATTAAAAAATTCTACGTGGTACTCACATTGCGTTTATGTGTTTTGTACGGATCTCAGAACAAACAGCAACTTTTGCCTTATAAAACATTAAGAGACTGGTTTTTATAACCGAAGTGGAGAGTGTTTACAGCGCGGTACGCACTGGGTCCTTATATAAAACAGATACGCTTGGTCTTTAAAGGGTTAAAGACATTTACATGGAAGCGTAATGTAACAATAAATCAGGAGACGCAGGACCAGGTTTAGCCCTTACAAGAGAGTTGTTAATATACTTGACAACATCTGTAAAATTAAGAAATCTCTGTTTTGCCTGAACAGTGGGTCTGTATGTCCGTTACGGTTCTCACACTAACAACGATTACTTCCTTATGCCTCGCTTGCTGTATGACAGAAAGTCAGGTAGAAACTGAACGTTGTTATGCAAGGCAGATTGATGTCTCCACCGATAATTGTGACTGTCCTCAATGTTTAATCTGAGGTCCAAGTGACTCTGCAAAGAACTGTCTGTTGCAGAGTAATTTGGGCTCAGTCTGCAAAAGGTTAAGGGCATAAATACATTTACGAGACTCCCATTTACTGGAGGAAATATTAATACAGGCCAATTGTGGACACCCCTAGCAGGCTAAGAATTCGTTTTGTTTCAAGCACGGATGTAAAATATTCAGTGTCTTTATAAACATATGCAAATACAACAGAGCGTGTGTGCTAGCCGTATTTCGTAAGTATTTAAGTATTCGAACATGTCGCCACTGGTAGGGGGTAAAATGAGAAAAACTGTTTTGGCAAAGCGCTGCAAACTCTCTGTGTATGTGTCTGAGTTCATTAGGGCCAGTATTAATTACAAAATTCTATGCGTCAGAAACATTTTCAAGCACAGATGTAAAGGATATGAGGTACAGCGTCAAAAAGCTGCCCGCGGTGGGGGAAAAATAATATTTTTAATTAAGTCAAAGAATCTCAAAGCTTTGGGAAAAAATAAAATTGATAATGAAAGTGGGATTCCCAAGGTGTACAGAAGCCTCAGACGTTGATAGAGGCGGTTCTGATTTTAGGAAGATTGCAAAGACTGGGTACATTGATGAGTCAGCGTGTCCGACCGGAGGAAGCCAGCGGTTGTGGTCAGCGCTTCCTTACAGAAGTGACAAAGTACGGACAGAGGTTACCACTAATGTTTTGGAAGCAGAGTTGTTAGCTTTAGGAGGACAAGGCAATAAAATGTATAACAGTTTGGCGCGACTGTGTTTTGGAAAACTTCCACTTTAAAAATATTTTACCTTATTTTATAAACTGCACAATGTATGAAAGGAGAAAAATTACACTTTTCTGGTAATGCCGTCTTTTTTCACGTACTACTTCTGCTAATATAGCTACCACCACCACCACCACCACCATCACCACCACCACCACCACCACCACCACCACCGCCACCACCACCACCGCCACCACCACCACCACCACCACCACCACCACCACCACCACCGCCACCACCACCACCATCACCACCACCACCACTACCACCACCCCCACCGCCACCACCACCACCATCACCACCACCACCAC
>BLKM01003049.1:1345849-1390707 GCA_013340265.1 Coptotermes formosanus
CCACCGCCTCCACCACCACCACCGCCACCACCACCACCACCACCACCACCACCACCACCACCACCACCACCACTAACACCACCACCACTACCACCATCACCACCACCACCACAACCACCACTACCACCACCACCGCCACCATCACCACCATCACCACCACCACCGCCACCACCACCTGTACTGCTGCAACTTCCATTATTCCATTAAGCACGAATGTTTTCAACGTCTCTGAATTCATATATGACTTTCAATAAAACAGATTTAACGCTATTCTAGCGTCATATAAACTACGATACCACTTAAGGGCATTGACGTCTATAGATGTGCTGTGTATCTGTGCACTTAACTTTGAAATTGTAATGCAGGGTTTAGTTTAAGAAAGTTCGGTATATTAACCTACTTTTCGCAGTTTATTCTTGCCTTAAATTTTTCAAATTACCTTCAGCACGTATCTATAGGTGTACAGTTAGGAGCAGATGTGAAAAAGAATTTACATTCTCATAACTGTAGGTTTCCTTTATGAAAAGAAATTTTCGCAAATGTGACAGGAATAACCATGTGCAGATGTTACGGCTGTTTAATTATATTTTTGGAATTGTGAAAAATTATTCCATTATTTTACTTTAATAGGAATACCAGTTGATATGAATATGAACAATATCGTATGTGCCTGTATTGTTTTATTAGTTTAGGAATATTTAATTTGCCACAATGCCTGAGATTCAGTTTGTTCCTAAACTTTATATACTGCTAGCAAGCAACTAATTTGAACAATTTAAATCCTATGAAACCTAAACATTTTCTATTGAAGATAGTCTTCCTGAGATAGCCTGTCACATTTGTTTGTGGTCTGATTCTTACGCGTTTATTTAAGAAAGTATTTAAAGTTAAGCTATTATATAAGTAAAAATAAATTCTAAAATTTCTCTTCAAAAAGGGGCTGTTTTTTAAATAAACACAAGGCTTCTGTTTCAAGCAAGTTGAAAACCCGCATTGGATTCTGAATTTGCCCTAGAAAACCAGATGTACATAAAAATCCTGTTCGAAGTTTTCTTTTGATTATCGAATGCTAGAAGTGTAGCTACAGTGATGTTCCTCTTGCAATATCTCACGCTAGCGTCCAGTGTTTCGACACTTGGCGCGGTTTGAGTTTCGCGTTGGGGACAGTGAATTTAAGAGGCCCCTGAACACACACACTGAACTTTCTGCAAAGACAGCTTGATATGATATGACAAGTAGCATTCTTACCTAACGAAATTACTTCCTGTGACAAATGCCGAGGCTGCAGTGCCGATCGAGTCATAGTTACCTTCCGCTGCCGTACATTGCTGACAGTGTTTATTTACTTTTACATATTAGAAATAATGCAACGTGAAAAGTCAAAGAATAACTGACAAAACTGCCTTACTTTTATTATGTAGAGACACTGCGTTGTTTGGACACTTGGTACGTAAAGTTTATTTGAACTTTTCCCTAACTCGAGACAGGCTTTGCAGGTCTTCAGGTGTCCCAGACAGCCCTGGCTACAAACACTTGCCTTAGCCTGTACAGTGAAACCGTTGCGCTGGAAAATGATTTAACATGGATGGTGATTGGTTAATTTGTTCATTTTCATTACTTGTTCTGTGTGATGAATACTAATGAATTGAGGCCAAGCATATATACAGTGTTCAGTACAGGCTAACTTAAACTAGGCTGCTTTTCGTCCTGTTTTCCTTTTTAAAATCTGAAATTAGACTCCTCTTTCTGGAGTAAACGCAGTCGTCAGTAGAGATTATGAAGGCAACGGATCATTCCATTTTTCAAATTTGTCACAGTTTCACATTTCACGTGAGATTTACTACCCTGGTCAGCTTGGAACGAATTTCTTTTAGACGATAAAAATCGTAGATTTTAACTGTTTGCCGTTTTAATTACATTCAAAATTTATATCGCTGCCGTTTTTCAATAATCTTTCCCTTTGTTATTCATAAATTGATTTACTCTGCCACCCTCCTCCCGGCCCCCCGCCCCCCGCCCCCCACGCTCTACTTCAGCATACCTGTCGTCGAAGCTGTTATTTACGCCGAGGCAGTCTTTCGTTCCCTTTTAGCACTGAGTTTCAAGATTCAAAATTTTGTTTCAGGTTTATTTGTTTTTGAACAACGTCCATATTTGTATGACAAATACATAAAAAACAACAAATGTGCGTACAGCATAACACTGACGATCTTAAGAATTTTGCTTTGAAAATAAATAGCATTCCCCTAAATTATAAGATCTTGGTGTACAAGGTAGAGAAAATGTTTGTTCCTTAGCAGCAGGAGGATTTCTTGAAGGGCTGAATGGCCTGTTGACTGTACAGTGACATCCCTACACAAAAAATTGGTCTCATTTTTGCAGTACTACTACTAATTCTGCTGCTGCAGTAAAGCTCGGGGAATATTTTACGGATGTTAAACACCTTAGAATGCAAATAAGCACAGCTAAAACTTTGACTAGTTAATAGAAATCCTATGCATAATACTCGTTCATTTTTAAAAATGTTACAAATATTTTACTTTTCTAGAGCTTATTTAGCGATATTGTTACTAACTCAATTTAAAAATGTTACAAATATTTTACTTTTCTAGAGCTTATTTAGTGGTATTTTTACTAACTCAATTTAGGTCTGTAGTGTCGAAATGTGGAGCTATTAATAAATAATAACGTAGTAGGTACGTAGAACGAATTCGTCGTGGCCTTATTTGAAATGTTATCCCCACATGCCTAGATGCACAGATGCCCGTATATACCCGCTGTCCCGGCTGATTTTCTAACATGGCACCTCCAACTACAAGCGCAAAGTTTTTATCTCATGACGTAAACTTGCTTGATAACTGTGGGTGTTAGCAGCAACACAAAAAAAGTTACGAAACCAATCTACTTTTTTTGTTACATGTGACGTCACATTCCGTTCATGTCTTTGTCAGTACTTCGATTGCGTATGTCCAAAGTATCGTGCTGGCGTAGTCAAAGATTGCTTGTAAAAACGCGACGTCTTCCGTCGACTGTACAATGAGTAGGAGGTTAGCAACACGATAAGTCTTGCTTATGGAGTGGTACGTCTGTCTGGATTCCTGGTGTTGACAGACGTCCCCGATGCTCCCACATCATAAGCGATTTTCCCCTCAGGGGTGGTTGTAAGCGCTATGCTCATAAAGTTAACTCGGTATTCAGGTATATTTTTCTAAGCAATTATATGCTGTCAACTTATGAAAACTTGCACACAATAAATTGATTTGCCTCTCCATATCTCTTGACACAGTCATTTATTTTTAAATAACTAGTGCCTATAAAAGATCCATCATTTAAGGATAACTGTCAGTTACACGTTTGTCAAGTCGTAGAATTTGTCAATTTCATTACACTAACACAGCCCACTCTTAACCATAGGTGTCCGATCCTACCATTGCAGCGTCGACACAAGGAGATTCTGATTGACAAGGTAGCTTGGAGTCTTGGAGACGACGAAATTACAGGACTTAACACTGTAGGAGGCATTACCTTTAAAAAATTAGTACTGGATTTTCCATGGGTCTCCAACTCTCGACGCGGGGGCTGCATGTGTCCCGCCAGGTTTTATTATGCGGACGGCGGCCACATTTTTAAATTGTGTATATATTATAAAAATTACACAATAATTTAGGCCGTTGTTACATTTCTACGTGCGGCCCGCGAACCAGCCCACAGTAAAGTGCGTGGCCCTTTGCCATAAAAGTTTGGACGTCCATGGGCTAGGTGACCTGCTAGTTCAGGATAGTTTCCTTGCAGGAGCATAGACTTGTCTTGTCTTGGGGGCCGTCCTCTCTACTGTTTAACGCCCCTGTGCGTGGGGTTAAAGCAGGGGGGAGCTTGACGCTGAACACTGACTTTCATCTAATGACGAAGTTAAGAATACTTGGAGCTATACAACCACTTCCACATACTTGTTGATGGCGATATGTTGAATTAATCACAATGACAGTTTTACCTTGATTTTAGTGCAAGGCGTCAGGAAACCTTTCAAGCCTATGTGTCAAGGTATAGCCTGTCTGCCGCACTTTGGTTTCGGTTTTGCTGTCTTTCTCTTATAATCTCACACTCTCAACATTTACCTCTTCAGAAAGTGTTTCATAAAGTCTGGTACTTTTTTGTCACTTTTTGTGGTGTACCTGTAACACACAGCTTTATATTTTTCTAATTATAAAGTAAAATCTGTGATAATTAGATATCTAAATTCGCTCTAGCTAAGAAACTCTCCATTACCTTACTCGTGTTTATCGGCGGTTTGTTTCTTTATAAACAGTGTGCAAACACATCATACGCGTTTCAGGCTTCCTCCGCGGGGTAAATGAGATCTTCGCTTTTGTGGGACTTTACTCAGCGTAGATGGGTAGTTAGTTAGCGACGTTTCGGAACAGCTTATCGGTCCCATCTTCAAGGGTAAAGACTGCTTGACACTTGAATATGGTACCGATAAATTATCCCGAAACGTCGCTGAACAACTGCCAATCTACGCTGGGTAACATCCTAGAAGAGCCACGATATCAAACACGTTATAACTTCAGTGCATTTCTTGCTGATACGTACCGTGGAAAAGTATTCTCATTCTGGAGATTTCAAACGAACAAATATCGTTTATTTTAACAGGTTGGTAATTCAGTAATGGCGTTGACAGCTCACCAGAATACACGATGCCATAACCTCAGAATAACACATATGAAATGACTAGTAACAGGTTTAATAATAGCCAGTTTTTTACCAAGTGCAGTAAGATGATAAGAAGGCGTAGAAAAAAATTTAATATCGTTTCCTTTTGTTGTCTGGACTAAAGAATCGAATAATTCAGTATTACTTCCTGTTCGACATTTTGTGAGTTTCATAAATAATTTTAAGGGAAGGTTTACAGCACTTCAAAGATTGTTTAAACCTACCGAAACGACCTTGCAAGTTCCCATGAGTTTGGTAAATAAACGTGTGCACTGTTGATGTTCTTGTGTGCATAGTGGCTGCGTTTTTAATCATTGGACTGTGCCAACTCCAAGAGCTTAACAGTATAAACGCTGAGTTAAACATAGACACAAGGTTACCAACATTGCGAGAGAGAGCGGACTTTCTCTCTTGCTCTGTGACCTTGCTCGACTTGGCTCTTCTTCTGAACTATGACTGACATCCAGGCAACAGTGACGTATTTAGAGTTTGCCTTATGTCAAAATCGAATGAACTCGCCGATGGAATTAACTGGCTGCCCCGGCGTAATTCCACTTAAAATTTAAGGTCAAAAACTTATTGTCATAATGAAAAGAACGCTCTTTGTTGAAGTGTTTAGCATAGGTCATGGTTAGAATTTCCTGCTTAGTATGCGAGACGAGACGCTGTGGAGAATACAAAAGCTTTTGCGGGCAGAAAGTTAAGCAAAAAAAAAAAAATTTGTATAGTGTGGTCGAGAAATTTTGATATGCAACTCTTGAGCTCCTCTTAACCTTTTAAACCCTAGCAGTAACTTTACATACGACAAGGTTTAACATTAAAAAATTCTACGTGGTGCCCACATTGCGTTTATGTGTTTTGTACGGATCTCATAACAAACAGCAACTTTTGCTTTATAAAACATTAAGAGATGGCTTTTTATAGCCGAAGTGGAAAGTGTTTACAGCGCGGTACTCACTGAGTTCTTATATAAAACAGATACGCTTCTTCTTTAAAGGGTTAAGCAGGCATATTAGGAATGAAGAATTCAACTCTTCTGGACATGTTTCGAAATCAGTGCTGTAAGGTCATATAGATTAAATGAAAATTGAATATGGAGACTGCTTCTTATCCGTTCGTCCATTTCCGAAATTACCTACGTAAAAGTTTTTTGCCGAAGATTTTGGCAATCTGAAATTAGACACCTTGCAAGTTTCTAGAGAGGCAAGAATGTTTCGGAATAATGTACTGCTTCCATCTTCAGATAACGTTCCAAAAAAGTCTTCATATACACGTCAGTGAGAGCCTCAGGTTTTATAACCACATGATACACGTTCAGAACACCACACTAAAACACATTAAAACAGTATCATTTAATCAACACCGATTTGTTCCTCTCAGGTTCATCATTATTATATCGTGCACAGTATTGTTTTTGACCACTGCCTTGTACTTTTGCTAATGTATCAGTAACTGACGCGTTTCGACGTTATCCTGCATCAATGTCAGTGTCCAGAAATTCATTTTTTGGTTTGCTGTCTTTGGATAATAGTGTTACCTTGTAAATTCGGTTCTTGTTCATCATTTAGGTAACTTCCCTTCAAATCGCAACGTAAACGTACATAAAGCAGAACAGACCAACAACAAGCACAACTGAGCTGCCTTGCCTGCTCGTTGAAGATGGTGGCAGCAACAATGCTAATTGGATACCGAATATCTTTCATCGCATCTTTGGTCACTAATATTTGTCACTTAAAGAGAAAAAATCTTGTTGCCCGCGTCTGTTGTGGTCTGAAGTATGTATCAGTTTATGATATAAAGGACTGATTTACATTTAGAAATCTTCGGCCGCATTTACAGTTTGAAGGGGTGTGTAGGCTGTGTAGAAAGACGTGAGGTCTTAAATGCTTCCCAGTTGTAATTATCAGAAACAAGTAGGCGTTGTGTTCCATTACTTCTCACATTCTCTGCAGAATAAGCCCGTTACTTCTCAGGTTCTGGTCTGGGATGTTTTATTAACTTACTGGACTGACAGTTCCTAGCAATCTACAGATCGCTTCCTGCTATTCCTTTTGGGAATGTGTCTTCCAGGCTGCTGCATAGAAAGAAGTATACCTCTTGTTTTGTATGGTTGTACAACTTGGTCGTCAATGTAAGAGGGCACAGTTTCTAGTTGATAAAAATTTATAATAAAGAAAGGTATGTCTCTTTTATAGTGTCCTTGAGAATGGAAATTTTACGGCATAAATGCCGACATCCTCCTGGGCATCCCGTTACAGCTGCCCTGCGTAGGGCACGATAAACGGGACATCTGTATCTAGTCCGAAAGTAGGTGTAACGGGTGGCTGTAGGAACACTGACAAGGAGGAGCTTCATAAGTCATTGTTTCACCAAATACAGCTGAACTCGGTTATAACCTCATGAAAGGAACTGAATATCTTTTGTCGCTATAAACGAGTGTTGTTATAACCGAGGAATATAATGCTATGGTTAACAGTGAAGAATTAGTCGGTACCACAGAACATCTGACGCTATAGGCGAGGTGTCATATAAACTGATGTCGTTGTAACCGGGTTCCACTGTATTATTACAGTTACAATATGGATGAGGATGAACTTCACGTTCATATGGGACGTACGGGTGATATTAGAAATTAATAAAAACCTTCAGTAGGAAAACTTGAAGGAAAATACCACTGAGATGCCTTGGATTATGATACTGAAATGAGAAAGAAAGAAAGAAATAAATAAATAAAGAAAGAAAGAAAGAAAGAAAGAAAGAAAGAAAGACAGAAAGGAAGAAAGAAAGAAAGAAAGAAAGAAAGAAAGAAAGAAAGAAAGAGAGAGAGAGAGAGAAGGAAGGAAGGAAGGAAAGAAGGAAGGTAGGTTCCTCTGAAATGTTGACTGATCCCTACCAGATTACACGGTGTCACATCTTTTAAAACGGTGATCTTTATAGTAATCGCTATTCGAACCTGAAGTACCACACTGCCAGTTTTTTCTGTCTTTTGTCTGTAACTGCTGGCACCGTAATATGGTAAGTCTTTGAATAGTTGTTGCCACAGAAACGGAAATCAGTCTTTACTGAATCGGTTCCTATCTTGATTATTTCTGAACTGAAATCCTTGAATGGCTTGTGAGGTCACTTTTAGCATGGGATAAACACTTGACTACTGCGCCTGCTCGATGGATTTATTACTTACGTCAGTGTTGCACGAATCGTGTGCAGCATGTTGCACCCGGAACAATTCGACAGACTGCAGTTATACCGGGTCGAACGCTGCCAAAATCGGACCAACCTTCCTACACTCTCAATTACAAGGCCACGGACCGAGCGGGCTTCACATTTAGACGCGTTCAGTTCGCTTTCTGGCAAGCGCGAGTGGACGCTACGGGCTACATGAAGTTGCATAATGGGGCCTTCATCATTTGTGCTCTTTGCCAAATATTGTTACAACAATCAAACCAAGGAAAAGGGGATGAGCAGGGAAAGTAGAATGGCTTGCAATACTTAATGATTTACACATGACGTGCAGTCGCTCTATATATGAGTATTCGCTACCAACCACTGTACACAATTCTTTTTACTTATACATGTTTCGTCTACTCGTCGTAGCCATCATCAGGGAGTAGCTTTTCACAGACATGCGTAGCGTGCAGTATGTCAATGAATGGTAATACGTACATTAAATACTTACAGCAGTAGTTGCTGTATAGTACCAATAAATTGGTAGGTTAAATTATGTGATGTTAAAATATAGCACGACCTTGAAAATAGCTCCTGTTTTGTTAGAGTGGAGACCAGGGCTGTGGAGTCGGTGCACAAAAGCTCCGACTCCGACTCGTCGATTTTTAAAACTCCGACTCCGACTCCTTCATAAAAGCTCAATATATATTAATAATGGTAAACCTATAAGACGTTTCATCGCCACCACGTGAATCATCAGGCTACTTTTTTGACTTATAACCTATATTTAAGTATAAGTTTAATGATTACTGTAGCTATCAGGGCTCTGGGTTTGGAGTATCTAGTTAAGATTTTAGACTGAGATCGGCGTCAGAGTCAGTACATTTTTACTGACCCCGACTCCGACTCCACCTTAAAATTCCTTCCGACTCCGACTCAACCTAAAATTCCTACCGACTCCGACTCCACGACTCTGACTCCACCTAAAAATTCCGTCCGACTCCAACTCCACCTAAAAGTTCCTTGCGACTCATACTCCGACTCCACCTAAAAATTCCTTCCGACTCCGACTCCACCTAAAAATTCCTTCCGACTCCGACTCAACCTAAAAATTCCTTCCGACTCTGACTCCACCTAAAAATTCTTTCCGACTCCTACTCCGACTCCACCTAAAAATTCCTTCCGACTCCTACTCCGACTCCACCTAAAAATTCCTTCCGACTCCGACTCCACCTAAAAATTCCTTCCGACTCCGACTCTACCTAAAAATTCCTTCCGACTCTGACTCCACCCAAAAATTCCTTCCGACTCCGACTCCACAGCCCTGGTGCAGACCACAGGTTATGGTATCCAATGTTTATTCCATGAGTAATATTTCTGTGCTCTACAGTAGCCATTGCTATTCCGGCTTCTCTTGGAATTTATTTCATAACGAGTAAAGCTCAGATACGTAATTTGAAATGACGTAACATCGAAGCAGTAGCCATTCGTAACAACTGCATGAGCTGTTCATTGAAGCCTTTCATATGTGTAGCGATCGAGGTCAGGGGTCAGAATGGTGGCAGGACTGTAGCTTCAAGGAATGCCAGTCTGTCCGCTTAAAAACATTTCTAATCCGCGGCTTATGCATGTATACAAGTCTCAGTAATCAAATATTCTATATGCAGGGTTCCGTAATGAGTTCCAAAAAAATTTTAAACAACAGTCTTCTTCAGGACTATTCTGATTCAGAATTATTTCTGCAATTACATATCTTTTAGACCCTAGATGGGATAATTTGCGTGAGAGATGGGCCTATCAGGAGACTCATATTCGCAAAGAGCAACACAATACAGAAATTTGTGGATAAACAGCTGCGTCTAGAGTGAGATTTGAAACATGAATCCGAGTGTTTTAAATGTTCAGAAGAGGACGAACATAAGAAGGCGCTGTTGTGGCAAAATGCATTTTTGGAATTGTAATGAAAGCGTTTTAAAACATTGGTCGATATATGTTTTGCAGTTCTTAGAAAGAAAACAGCCTTACTGGGCTGAACTTAACGCTGTCTTGTCAGTGGCCTCTGAATGACGCTAGGGAGCGTGTCGATCTTAGAAGCTATCAGTCCCTTGGCCAGTCAAGGAATTCCCGCATTTTGTGGAACCCGAAGGCTCATTACCGCGTTCATAGAAGCCAGTCATCTGTCCCTATCCTATCCCCCCCCCCGCCATTCTGTTTCTTTAAGATCCATTGGAATATTTTCCTACCATCTATGCCGAGGTCTTCCAAGCTGTTGTTTTCTTCAGTTTACCATACCGAAAGCATGCATGCATTTCTACTTGCCCCACACACGCTGCAGGCCAGGCCATAATGTTCTTCTTAATTTGGTGACCTTCAAAGTATTTGATGTGACACACAAATCGTGAAGCTTCTCATTAGGCAGTTTCTTCCAGTTCGTACCTCTTAGGTGCGTAGAGGGTCATGGTGGGGAAGTATGAGGGAGACAGTCCACTTGGAAGATCTAGACGTAGAAAGGAGTATGATATTAAATGTATATTTCAACAACGGTGAAATGGCGTGAACTGGAATCATCTGGCTCATAACAGGGATAAATACGGGGAATTTCTAGAATAGCAGAGGAAATGTCGGCTTCTCTAGAATCACTCTGCTCCATGGTGTTAGTTAGTTAATTTAGTGGCTTCGTTCTTTCATTCGTTGTTTAGTGATAAGTTTTGGGAACCACGTGTAGCTACGTTGCGGAATGATGTGGGTCTCTTGACCCCAGGTTGTCGGCTAGTTTTGTTGTGTAAAATTGCCTTAAACTGACAACACTTACTAAGAATTTGCATGTTGTAAGGTAACTTTACTTTGTACTGAGCTCACGGATATCAAGTGGCCTGCCGTACTGAAAGGTTGTAGACTGAACGTCAGGTCAATCGATACAGACTAACAATAGTGTTATGAGGTACGGCACAACAGAAGTATCGCGATATCGTGCCAAATCTGTACAGGAAATTTCTGTTATTTTCTTCTGTACTTCGGAATCTTCGCACGTAGTAACACTGTAAAGTTAACACTACTGGGTCGAGATTACATAGTATTCCTGCAGTGATGGTAGGATCTGATATTGTGAAGTAGATATCGACACCAGAAAACGTATTGTAGCGCACATACAGTGATTCGATCCCGTCAGGCGGAAGAGACTGTTCTCTTCTCCAAAACGTCGAGGCTGGCTCTGTGGTCCACACAGCTTCTTATTCAGTGGTACCGGGGTTCTTTCCCGGGGGTAAAGCGACGGGGGCGTGAAATTAACCACTCACAACGGTCTAGTGTCGAGGTTAAGGTTGAGTGGAACTGTACTTCTGTTCCTTCAGGATCTCTCCATAACGTAGACCGAGAAGGAATTTACGTTTTTTCAGGCTCGTTCGCAAAATTGTGAGAAGCGACTGTTAGTTTCGTCATATCTGTCTGTCCATCCGTATGCAACAACTCGGCTTCCATTGGAATGATTTTCAAGAAATTTGATATTTGAGGATTTTCTAATATCCGCCGAGAAAATTCAAGTGTCATTGAAATCTGACAAGAATAACGGGTACTTTACCTAAATACCTAAGTGTATTTATGATAGTATCTCGCTGAATACTTCTTAGAATAAGAGATCTTTTAGGCAAGGCATCATTATCAGGGAATCAAATCAAAGTAAAACCGCACAAAAACAAACTAGCAACTTTGGCATACCGGAGAAAGATGTGAAAAAGTTAAACAGTTAAAATGTAGGCGCTGCATTGATGTACAGTGAAGTGGATCCTGGTGTACATATCTCGGAGGCAGCCCACGTACTTAACGAACGGTAACACAGCACATTCTTGTTTACAACGAAAATTCTTAATTAAATTTTAGAGTAAAAATCGCGTTATATGGCTCCGCCACTATCGTCCCCACAAACCTGACCCCTGATGCGGAGGGCAAAGCACAGTTCATTGTTCGCCAGGAACAGCATCTGCTGTAATATTCTTCTTCTATTTCCTCCTACTACTTGCTTTTGC
Organism: Coptotermes formosanus; assembly: GCA_013340265.1. Taxonomy (NCBI): domain Eukaryota; kingdom Metazoa; phylum Arthropoda; class Insecta; order Blattodea; family Rhinotermitidae; genus Coptotermes; species Coptotermes formosanus. The sequence goes on from BLKM01003049.1 coordinate 1,357,747, forward strand.
GTCATACTGCCGTCTTTTGTCGTACAGATGGACCGATACATTTATTTTTATTACCAGGAAATGCCCTTTCTCTGTTAACCTCTCCACATTTCCAATCGAATTCATAAGGTCAGTACGGAATTTCGTTAGCCACGCCACGTCAGGAAAACATAACCGGAAATACAGATTCTTTGCGTCTGGCCGACAGGTGGAGCCCAGACCTGTCTGTCGGCTATTTGAGCTCGGTTCACACACATCTGAAAGCTAAATGACTTGTTTTGTAAGACAGTTGAAGAAAAAATTTCGTTCGTAGTATCACCGCTCTTTATTAAGTTGAGGATAGAGGGGCCGGTCTCCAGGTATGAAGGGTAGCTGCGAATATATTGAGCAATCAATCGTGGACAGCCGACAAGGGGTTGTCCTTCAGCTTGAAATTTGGGTGAATGGCTAACTTACTTAATATGTTACGAAGGGGTTTAAGACAGAGATACACCATTAAACATTTCGCGGTAGCGTCAGAATGTCGTGCGCTTCAAAAAAGAGACGTGAAAACCAGCAGAAAATAAGCGTTTGAAATATTTCCAGTTATTTGTTATAGATGCAGTAGGTTAGGAACTAGAAAAAATGATACTGAGTAGACAGTTTAAATCATAGCGAAGTAAATGTCTCGGTAAAATTAATGTATGGATTTGACATGCACATGAAACTGGGTAGATTCATTAAAATGCTTCTAAATGGAATTTATAATAAACCCCACACAAAGAAATCTTTGTATAACACGTTACCAAAATAAAATATCTGAAATAAGAATGGTTTCAGTTAAATGATTTGTAATATGCCATTAGAAAGGCTCGAGAAATTCAGGTAGAACTGGAATGTAACGAATCAAGTAAACTTCTAGTCTACACTGATAATGCTAATTCACTAGGCAGAAGCACCGTAAATACAGATTTTCTATTAGGAGCTGATAATGAGGTTAGCCTGGAAGTATATGCAAAGCAAAAGCAGTGAAGGGTGTACTCATATCTCATCAACAGAATGAAGGACAAAATTATAAAGAGGACGTAGCTAGTAAGTCCCGAAAAGTGTGGAAAAAATCACAAATTTAAGAAAGAATAAACATTACATTAGTGAATAATAAAAACCAAATTAATTTTGGAGAAACCTTTCTACCATTAAGTGCGGGGTATGTTATCTTCTTGCATAAAAAATCTAAATTTCAAAAGGAGGAGAGTCGTGACTTGTACTGTTTGCCAAATATTAGTAGAGAAATCAAATATTAGAAGGAGATGGGCCACGGATATAACGCATTGAAAGAACAGAAATGCATGCAGATTCTGGCACCGTAATTTTAAAGAAAGAGACCGCTTCGAAGAATTAAGCGTACATTGAAATATAATAATGAAAAGTATCTTAAAGATAGGATGGCGAGCATTGACTGGATACATCTGGCCCAGGCAGGGACAAATGACAGATCCTGTAAATTTTTGGGTTTCATTGAATGCGGGAAATTTTTTGAACAACCAACGAGCTCTCAGTTTCTCTAGAAGGACTCTGTGGCATGAAGTTACAGATAATTGGTGGATAAGAAGTAATGATTACAATATAGAGGTTTATACTACGTAGTTGTTAAAATATGTTGTTTTCCTAAGGCAAGAACATATATTTATGGTGTTCAGAACAAACAAATAGTTGAGGGAAATATTTGGACCTTAGAAAGAGGAAACAAATGGAGATGAGAAAATTGAGTTGTTGGTTGTTCCTAATAGTCTTTACCGTGCACTGTTGTGATGGCCAAATAGAAAATTGAGTTGTTGGTTGCTTCTAATAGTCTTTACCGTGCACTGTTGTGATGGCCAAATAGAAAATTAGTAATTGTGTTGGACATGTATCAGTCACGGTGGTTGTGAAAGAAAAACTTACGGTGTTAGATGCAGAACCTGAAGGGAAGGTAATAGTAAAAATTACTTTTAAAACCGGGACTTCCGAAGTAAGAAGCCATCAAAACCTGCAGTGGAACCGATTGCAGTTTATAATCTTAAGGAGTTCTGTCACTGTTACCCTTCCTATTGATCAGTAAGGAACGAGTGTGTTGCGGAATGATTAACTGTGAAGTTTATACGACGGACTTGTCTGTAATGCAAGCCATACCTTGTTGGAATGTGAGTAGCCTTTACAGTGTTAATGTTTTATTGATCAGTCTGCCAAATCGTCGTAGAAGTAGGCCGTCATGAGTTAAGGACAGACGAGTTGAGGTAGGTTAAACAGCCACTGCTGCCATCTGCTGTAACATACAGATTTTACAGCACGTGAATTTTTGCACCTGAAAGTGTGTATGGAGATCATGTGCTACAGAACAGCCGCAATGTTTTCATACCCCTACGTGCCTACTTGTATGATGTGTACCTGTTTGTGCACGCTGTGTACCGATACGTGCACCCCATGTGCATGTATCGGTACACACAGTGGGTTGGTGTAGGCGACTTCGAAGTCAGGTATATATATCAGACAAAGCGCAAGTATTGAAATTACGATAAAACTAATTTTGTTTAACTAAAATGAACCCAGATGTAGATAGGAATATTTATTTATGTATCTGTCTGAAGCCATGTTGCCTTTTATGCTGCTGCTCTGGAAAACCATAACATTAAGCTCTGGGCAATTACATCTTTTCCTTTACCTATGTATATTGACTGTTTTCACTCTAATTTAGCGTCACGTTACGATGACACTTCCTAAAAGAGATAAATAATCCTTATTAAATTACTATAAGTACAGGAGCACAATTAACTCGACGTTTCGGCCCACTTTACCTTTCGGAATCTAGTAATGCACCTGAGTTTCTGTTAGCTGGTGTTTTGAAACACACAGTATCTTGTTAGTGTATTCCCGTCGGTATTTTTCTTTGTGTATCGGCGGAAAGACAAGTGAATTACTGTGAGCGAGTCCGCTACCGATTTTACATCGAAATAGAATATATCGGTGAATTCTGGGTGGGGTAAAGCCGTGTAACTTTGTTTGCTCTGTTCTCGTTCTCTCCGAATGAGCTCCAACAGCAAAAAAATTTGTGAGCGTGAAAAAGTATTTAACTTAAAAAGTACGCTTGAATATTTTAAGTGCGCTTATTGCTTCGCGTTAGGCCATGGCTTGTTTCGATCTCGTTACGTGTGTCATGCACCTAGTGCAAGGCACTTTGTTTTCAGATTCCTTTTGTCTCCCGTAATCCACTTACCAGACAAACCCCACAGGCAGAGAAGAAAGTCTCTTTCTACTCTTCTGACTTCCTCGTTTTTCTTCTTCTTTTTCCTCCTCCTTACTTTCTACGAATGCTATCTCCTTTTAGTAATTTCGGCAGATCTGGCATCTTATGTGAAACATGTCAGTGTGGTTACGATGATGCTTTATAAAAGATCTCTTACGTTATTTTATGGGCTGTTTTTCCCACCCTGCCTTTCTACATTCATCCAAATTTTAACAGACTAGCGGGATGGCTAACATAACTATTCGTGTTTTCAAGGCTCATTTATTGTCACTTGATGGAGTTTTAACTTCTGTAAATTTATTTTTGTAACAGTCATGTATGTACGTACATTGCAGTCTAGCATACTTACACTGATATGCGATCGGCAGTGATGTTCCGCTATGTGTGTATTTTTCATGAATGTGAGTCTTTTGTTGTGGTTAAGAACAGAACTAAAAATGTTAGCAATAAGCAGCAACGCATCAGCCAGTGTTGCATTCACGGATTTTGCTGAAGAAAGCAACTTAACGTGCATATTGAGTGAAGTCCTTATTTAGTGGAGCCCCCAGAGTTGTAGCAGTGCATCAATGGAAGACTTATCTCTTGAAATACTAGCTGAATGTGGAAGTTGTTAAATTTTCCCGCCCAATTCTCAATAACGTTTCACTGATTACTTAATTATGTGAAGTCTTGTTGTTCCAGTGTTTCAGTCGGAGGCAAAGTACGGTAATTGCATTCAACAAACAATAAGTACGCCTGAGGAAGGCAGCAGTGTGTAAATAAAGTGAGAAAATGAAATAGTTCAAAAGCATATTAGTGTTGATTCACAATAAATATGAAAATGTAGCATTCATAATGTCATCGTCCACTCGTTTTGCTTTCAGTTGTTTTCCTTTGCCAAGTGTTGGCTGCTAGCGAACGCTGCTTGGCACATTTCTCCCCGCCTCTTGAACCGTGATGGGTCAAGGTGTTTCCAATTCTGTCCTTCCGCTATACGTGGCCGTGGAACTGTTGTCTTTCCTTTGCCCCAGTAATTCAACGAAGAATGTTTCTTAAGACGTATGGTTCTTACGTAACAACTTTGGAAATATCTTTTCTGTCGTTTTGGACGTGATTAGTTTCAGCGACGCTCGCATCATGTGAACGGCAAAATTGTTGCCATTTACTGATAGATTACATGCCTTTTGGTTATTAAGGAATCATGTCAACAAATTTTGAGTAACCGGCTTTAATTAATATGCGTGAATTTGAGCACTTAATGCTGTAAGTCTGAAGAAATAATGACCAGTCATTTTGAAAGTGATCAGACAAATACAGACAGTCATTTTCCTGTCTTGCTAGCAATTCCAGTCGGGATTGCTAGCAATTCCAGCCGCGATTGCTCCATGTATAGTTCCTAGGCTGCTGGCTGGAAGATCGAGGTTTCTTTTTCCACGAGGGTAAGAAGAGATTTCTGTCTGCTCCATAACACGAAGAACGAGTGTGCGGTCCAACGCTGCCTCCCTTCCATTGCATAGGCGATTGTAGCCTCCAGGGATAAAATGAAGCTCACAGCTTACCCCTATCAACTGCCGAGGCTAAAATAAGCTGATTTAGACTTCCACCCCCACACACGCCTTCATAGCATGTACAGAGGCAACTGTACATTTTAACTTCACTCATTCTGATTAACATCGAGCCGATTGCACACGTGTGAAACGGTGGCAGCGGCGGCGACGGCGGCGGCGGGGGGGGGAGACAGAAGGGTAAAGGATAGTTAGATAATGCCTGTAATTCTTTAATTTCTGAAGCAGTAAACACGATTTAAGCAAACTTTCTGTGCATGTCGTGGTATTCTAGGCAATTCCACCTGCTCACATTTTGTTTGCCTACAGCTGATAGAGAAGGCTTCTGTAAATTGTGACGTGGTAACTCTGACGTGAGAAGGGAATTGCCGTGTGGCTTTCTGTACTGCGAAATTTGCCGCTACATTCGCCGTTCCCGAGTATTTCGCAGCGACCTTGTACATCAGCTCGATCACAGATTCTCCCCTTCCCCCTCCCTGCCCTTTTAACTTTTCGCTTTTTTGAAGTCAATATGTATTTCTTTCCACTATTAACACGATCTGGTATAAATAAACCAGTTTTCGTTTTGTTTTATCAGACCCAAGACGAAAGAGTTAACATTACTTGATGGTTGTATAATTTCAGAGTAAGTGCATTTGAAGCCCCTGTCACCCTGTGGTGCTACTTTGTCAGCAACACTTGGCAGTCCAATTACATTGCGACCGCGAACCTGCCTCTACAATTCACCAATGTCAACATTTAAAACGTGAAACCCGCTTGGCTAGCAAGCTAACACTTTAGACCAGTATATTTACCTTGTAGGTAGCTGAGATGAATGTCAGAGGTTCTTAAATCACTTCCAACCTAAGCAACAACATTTTGTTCAAACAAAATTGCTTAAGGGAACTGCGATTGCAGAATGTGGCAGGAGATTCCTACTGCAGAATTTCTCGTTTGAGAAGTGATAACAGTCAAGATTGCTACTATAAAGAATGAAATCAGTCGTATAAATTATTTTTTATGAATTTGAGGAAGAAGCGTTGGAAAGGTATTAGAAAGGTATTAGAAAGGTATTAGAAAGGTGTTAGATTTGTATTATTTACACGAAAGTGTTCGTCACATATACGACAGACAGTTCCATTGTGTTACCGGCATAATGAATCAAAAGTTTGCCACAAGAATTTGGAGAATCGTGTGATTGTAACAATTTATTATTTTTTACTTATCAGTGCAGTGTCAACAGCGGGGTAGAGTGGTGACTGACGTGACGACACGACGTCGCTATGATGTTACAGTCATGAAAATAATAAAAGTGGTAATGCGGTCAGTATAGTGACTAGGCTACGGATTGGACGGTCTGGGGCTCGAATCCCTGCAGGAGCGAGGTGGTCTAGACCGGCTGTGGATCCCACGCATCCTCCAATGCGATGGGTACCAGCGGCTTTTTGTTGGCGGTAAAGCAGCCGGGCGTGACGTCATCCACTCCCCTGCACCTAGTACCAACGTTAATAAAGAATGGCGCCATATATCTACTCACCATACCTGCCTTCATGGCGTGGGCAGGGACGAATTGTAACGTTAACGTCGTCTGCCTAAAAACAAAAAGCTTCTGGCTTGCATTCGAGAGATGGTCGGTTCGAATCTCGTTGGGGACACCAAGTATACTGACTTAGATCTTTCGTGAATTTCCTCAGCCTCACCAGGCTCGAATTAGATTACTGACGTCTTCTTCCGCCTCCTTCCCAATTCATTATTCACTAAGACCGAGTTACGGACAGTATCGTTAAATAAGCGATAAATAAATAAGTTTCACTGGGCAGTCCTTTGTTCAACATGTTTCTACTTTCCCGTTCTCACTCACAACTTTTCCAATGCGAATACGAATATTGCTGATGCAACTGTCGAAGTGCGTGCAGATAAATGCTGTCATAACATGAGATTTGAATTTAATTACAGCTGCAAAAGTGTAGACTGTAGTCCGCTGAGTTACGACGCCTTAGGCACTAATAGCGCCTTCTTACCAGATTACCGGACGTCATGTGCCAGTGTGCCCACAGTCTTAATTCATAACGCTGCAGTGTGGCAAAAGAGCAGACACACATTTAGAAGCACCGTGTGCATTATTCTTTGCGTTCAACCTAGAACAAGACGATACATTAATCACGTCACTACGGGAACCAGGCAGTAAGAAGTTATGTAGCAGTCAGCTTTACGGGAGTCATAGATCAAGGTCCTGGCTGCCGCAGTTCAATTCCGGTGCCAGCGCTTTCGGCACTGACCTGCCACAGTGTCACGTACAGTGGCCGTCATACTGGTACTGTGTGTGCGCTGCTGTCTGCACAGCTAGAATATACCCAGCGCAGGAACAAATAAATAAATACGCCGTCGACATATTTACTTGTTTATTTGCTTATTTATATGTTGGTATGAATGCAACACAAGGGAACAGAAAACTTAAAAATTTACCTAATCTATATTTTCATACCTTGTAGCATTGAACATTTTGGTTCTAAGTCACCAACAAGTAGTGGCCGCCAAACACGACCTTTTTTCGTTATTAAACACAATCACGGCTATATGTTTCTGCTCTAACCAGACCACCTTGCGGTTAAAACAAACACAACAATATGTGTCGGCTCTAAGAAAGCCATGTTGAGACCTGAAGATGGCTTCCTTACAGCAGAAACAAGTTCCTTGTGATTCTGATTTAGCAATAAAAATGGTACGTTTGGCCTTTATATATTAGTAACTTTTCACATAAAACAGAACGTCAAATCTTGTGTTAAGAAGCAGGTCGCTCGAATTTCGGTGCCGACGCTGCTACGTATACAGAACTTTCTTTGGCAAGTGTCAAAGCTGTAATGTCGATCAAGACATCGGCACCTTACACTGTCGTCTCTTAGTGCTACTTTCTGCGTCTATTTCTAAATATTAGCAACACTGCAACACAAACAATGCCCAGTGCTCTCTTAAGGAGACGTCCTTAATTCTCTGTCTGTATATGCTTCTCAACAAATAATCATCTAACAAAGTTTTGTGTTCGCCATTATGGTAGTTTTTCTCTCCTAACAAATTAATACCAGCATAATGCAGTGGCTGTTGAGTTACACAATTACCTCTGTTTCACTTTATTCTAAATACGAAATGCATCATAGACTTCACTGTAGTATTTCTCCAAACCTGTTTTTTTTTTGCCAAGCAATTTTCTGCTAATTCCAAGCATAATTGAAATGTTGTAAAATACTTAGAAGATATTTATGAGATAATAAGCCTAAATGCGTGTAACGTTTTTGTATGCCCTGCTACAGAAAACTGTACTATCAACATATGTCCTGTACACTTATTGAAATCCGACTGCGATAAGGGTTAAAGCAAATAAGAAGTAAATATATTGCGATTGTGATCTGTGATTATATTAAAGTACGCTTTGACATTTTGCATTCCGCTTGTGAGGAATTTCATGTTTACGTTTCTATTCTATTGACCCATTACATGAGGTATTTTCATATCCTGATTTTAATGATAAAATTCCTTTAAGGAACATTCTTAACTTAGTTTTCATTACAGACTTTGATCGAAAATGAAGGAAAAGTCAGAAGGAGGAGAAAAACAAAGACAATAGGAAAAGAAATAAGGCAGTTTACGCTTTCCAATTGGAGCGAAAAAAATACAATTTCCGTAGTTGGAGGTAAAAGATTGTCCTTCACGACTAAACTTCTGATGTTAGGAATCTGAACATTTGTCATTGCGTCTCGTTGGACTTAAAGTGAATCATCTCCATACATTATAAATCACCACAAACTACTTTACTGGAACATCATTTTTCTGCCTTTGTCTCTTTTTCAGGCTAGCGTATTTCCCATAAAATTTATGTTTCTTTTCTTGTTTTTCGCCGTTTTTCTACAGATTGTTCCACCTCAGATATATGACAAGTCGACAGGGACTATAAATCGTGGCGTTTCTTTTACTGATAACTTAAAGCACGTATTTTGCAGAACATCCTTAGGCGTTCTAAGTAGCAGTTTATGTTTACATTATTGTAATTCACATTCTTACCTCACAGTAAAGAATATCTTACAAACACAAAAAGCAGAATTTTTGTAATGTGTTTTAATATATAATTTTGTGTAAAATTGAAAATGCGGGGGCATATGTCACTTTGAACAATGCTAAGCATTTTGTTAATCCTTTTATATAGCTAAAGATGCTCAAACTTTACGACGTATGAAGGACATCACTTCCGAAATTATTAAAAATATTTACAATGAGATCTTAATTGTATGGCGATACCCACCTCTTGTCTCCCATTTATTCCCCATTATAAGCTTCACACAGTCCGTCTAGGTGGTTTCAAGTCTCTCGCACGTTTGGTCTTTGCTTTTCCATTCACTAAGGCGAAGCGCAGAAGTCGTCACGATTCAACTGGGTAACATGAATCGATAATAAAACAGCATTACCATTACCATGCGTCTGTACAATAACTCATCTTACATATTTGAGGCTAGCAGTAATATAAATATTTATTTTTAGTTCCTGGTGGTCAGTCTGAGGCCTTGCATTTGTTGGCATTCTGTCAGACACGAAAGTAGCAGTGGTACCAACATGGAAACAGACATTGCTCTTGTGAGACTCCCATTGACATTAATTGTTCTCAGACTTCTCCCCCCCCCCCCCTCTAAACACTGCGTACTTTTTGGAATCATGACCTGATACCTATAGCGCACACTGAAATATATTTTTTTACTTTAGAAACAGTGTTGCCAACATAAGGAATTATACATGTTTAAGAAATAAATGTGTAGGATCATGACTTTTTTAAGCATTGCGCATACGTAAGAATACTGAGAGCGTATTAACATTAAATACTTAATACTTAACCTCCTTCAGACCCACTTCGTTTACAAACACTGCCGTTGTCAAATTAAATCTCACAGAACTAACATGAACTTAAGAATTGCAATATTATTTCAAACAAACGTGACGTCTTGAACTGAACACAAATTTTAAGAGACTTGTGCAGTTTCTTGTTCTGTCCTGTTTCAGGAAGACGTTTGTTCTGTTGACGTCGTGCCCAGAAGCCCAAGGCACCATGACGACAGAAATGGTTCCATGGAGGAAGTAATTCGCAGGTGACATCTATCGGAAATTTTCGGCCATGCGTCAGGTAGGCAATGCAATGGCTGTTCCTTTATTGAAACTAAGAGGGCTGAGCACATGTGGGTGTCGGTATTACAGCTTTGTTTATAGAAGCGCCTAGATACAATGTTCTCCCTTCCTTAATTTCTATTCTAAATCATAATGAAAAAACACACGGATTAAATTTCTTAAAATGTCGTTTAAATATACGTCTATGTCATTTTGACTTCAATTTTGTATGTATAAATTTACCATAATCTGAAATTAATCAGAAAATGCAAAATATTGTAAAGTGAAATGTATTACAAGAGAGATATTATTAAAGTTGTGTGAAAATACATGTCAGGCAAGTTCGTATTTTTATTTAAGAGCGGTTATTAGGAAGTAATTTTCAGTGGCATGTAATTTGTTAAAGAAACAAACTTCAGTGTTTGTGATTCTGCCAGGGGAGTTCACCAGCCACTGATTATCAGCCTTTTGGAGCGCTGATACAAAATCTTGGCAGCCACAAATTTAAAGATGATCGCGAAATGGAAAGAGACGTGACAAGATAGCTCCTAACACAGCACACGGACTGACATCAACAGGGAAAGGTCTTACCCAGTGGCATGATGAATGCCTCACTTGTAGTGGAGGCTGTAAGGAAGATTATTGGCGTGACAGTAGAATCAAATATGAAAGACTTTAAAGTAACTGATACAAATATATTCATTGTAAACTATTTTCCTGACAGATTTTTGTAAATAAATTTTCTCCGTGCTCGTAGTTAAATTTGAAAATTAGAACAATGTGTAACACAGTTGCTATGACAGTTCAGTACATTTGAGTATAAGCACAGTATAGTTTTTGCCGTATTCAGCAGTTGTTATTCGTGGTTACGTAACTTCTAGAATTTTTAAAGAAAACTATCATCATTGTGGTAGTAAAATTTTTTCCGTACTAAATTGAATGTTTATATCTGCATGATTCAGTAACCTCCAACTCATTTACACAAGTTTGTATATGAGTTTTTACGCTAAATTTCGTCAATGGACGGTCTACAATTTATTTTCTTGTGAATGGTATGGAGCTCACCTAAGGCCTAGGATCAAATTAAATTACAATTTTCACGAGCCTTGTATTGTTTAGTACAAATAGAGTTTACGTCTTTTTGTGGAAGCTCTCGGTTTAAAGAAGTAGTTTTCGTTGTGGACGAAATTGTGGCGTGATGAAAAGATGTTGTCCTTGTTACCGGGTAAGAATTTTTTATGAATCTTTGCTATAGTTTAGAATTTTAAATTTGTTACTTTACGGTAGATTTTGTGCTCACTTTTTAGAGAGTAAAGTTTCCCATATTTTATACATTAACGGTAAAATTTGAAGCACCAGTTGGCAACGTGTTTTCTCTCAATACTTAAAACAACAATTCTTCTAATACCTATCTGTACGATAGTTAGATGTGATTTGCGTAGGAAATATCCCTCAATATTTATATTTAATTCGTCATTGTTATTTACGTCTTTCTTCTTAGGGTACATTTATACCTTTCAGTTCTCAACAAAGCTCCACCCCTTCGTTCGAAGGGAAAACTAAGGCTGCCAACATATCTCAATGTCGAAGTTTCAGGAGTCCCAACTGCCACCAAAAGATGTCAGGATCATGCAGAAAGCTGAATTTTGGGGAGATGGTAAAATTAATCGAAATTTCAGCAACCAAGCTGACCTATTTTAACAGCAGAGTCGTAAGTCCTATTGATTACATTTTTCCCTTTCTCAAAAAATTATGTCGTGTAAAATTAATATTCAGTTTACGTATACTAGTCTGCATAAAAGTAAACTTTCATTTGTAACGGATTTTCTTGTGGCTGTGATATTATGCAAGCGTGATGTTTGAGTCCGTTTGTTACGTTGTAACACTGTATAATCACGATTTGTTACATTCGTTTTATCACAAAAGACGGACTTCTAAATAGGCCGAACATTGCATTTGCCTGTAGAAACAAAAGGAGAAAGAAAACTCACTGAGTCATCTCCAGCAACCTCAGTGCGACCAATGCCTTCCATTTCCTCAGGACTTCAGTCTTGGTACTTGCTTCGACGGTTTTCTTATCGTTCGCAATATTCTGTCCATTTAGTCTATCGGTACGCAATTTTCTTTGCATCCAATTGCATTTATCTGTGTATTACTTTTATTTCTGTGTTACGAATCGCTTTTTCTCTTACGTATTTTGCCCCCTAACTGCAGGACAAGAAACAAGGTTAGACATTGCTTGCCATCTGCTGGGGACAGACACAAGTTTGTGAATTTTGTGGTGAACTAGTTCCCGCGATTATCGATACTGTAACGTCGAAGAAATGTATTTTCTAAATTAAACGTTTGGCTTTACTCCCAGAAATAAATATTTGTGTCAGGCTGAAAATAAATTATTTTTCCCAAAACTTGTGCTACCGTATTTACCAGCCATTTTCCGTCCACTTTACTAAATTTTTGTATTTTGCCGTGAGGCAAACTGATGACGTAAAGGACACACGTCACTTTTAAATACATGAAGCAGAAAGTATGTAATTGCTTCAGTGTTGTAACTGAAAGCAGAGTTCTTTCGCTTTAAGAGAGTCTGGAATAACTGGTGGATTGTAATACACAGCTTTCTAATAAATCTTTCGATTGTGATAAGTTTCAAAGGGTATGAAATGACAGTAACATAAAAATTCATTCTCACAAAACTTAGAGACCTTTTAAATTAGCGAAGGTTAGTACAGAATATTTTGTCTTCCGATCTCGTGTCTAAGAAAGATGACGAAATATCATTTTACATACTGTTTTGTGGGGGTATGAAAATGAGTCTCTTACACTCGGCGATAAATTTAAATTTAAGGCACTTTAAAACAGGGTTCTGAGGAGAACACTTTGAGCTAAGAGTGAGGATTTAAGGGGAGACAGGGGAGGTTTTATGAGAGGCGGCTTAACTGCTTGTACAACTAGCAAATATAATTGGAGCCATCAACTCAATTAGGATGAGACTTAACCCCGTTATATGAAAAATTATATTGTGTTTGTGACATGAAACACTGTTGATGGTGCTGTAAGCCTACAGAAGCTTTTGTCTGTCCATTAATATATGGAGCAATGTTTTAGTAACTGTTTGTTTATTGGAGCAGTACACGTGAATGCTTAAAGACGGGCGCTACGTGTGGCGTGCACAGTACAAGTGATAACAGCGTGCGAGGAGGGGGGGGGGGGGCTCCATTATGGGGCCGTCTATGAAGAACTGTCAGAAATAACTATAGGAAATATTCTACTTCTCGTGGCGAATTTAAAGTGTCGTCAGTGGCACAGCTAGGTTTCTTGTGCCCAGGGCGAGAAGTCACAATGTCTGCACAGAATATAAATTTTGAACTTCAAAAATCGTAATTATTTATTGAATTTCTTTTTGGCTCAATAATTTAAAATTTGTTTAGCGTAGAAAATCATTTTTTAATTTAAAATATTCATTTGGCCCCCCTCCCCTGGATCCTCGCCCCGCACTAGCTACGCCCCTGAATGTCGTTCAATGAAATAATGTATCCTACAAAAAGGGGTGCGCTCATCCTGTGTATAATTAGTAGCATTTTACCCCCTGTAAAAGGAAGAAATAAAATAGATACTATCAGACTGGCTGTTGTGCAGAGCGGAAGGCTGCAATACCAAAATTCTTGTCGTCTGTTCTAAGTCCACTTTCTTGCACTAGTAACGTTCTTATAGATAGGTGGAATTCGGACACAGTTAAACTCGTGGCAATTCGTGGCGGAGAGTTTAGCCTTCATGCTTCATATTCGGAGGTTCCGAATTCTACTGTGGTACAGGAGGCCTGTTACCCTGAAACACGTCTTTCACAGACCTCCATTGCTACAGCATGATGGCACATGAAAGCCACAACATGGGTCGAGACCACCGTCTTTCACATCCCTTCTAATTAATCCGTAGCGGCTATACTTCAGATTCTGTTTAGCTTAGGTGGTTCCATAACCGTCGATACGTGAAGAACAAAACAAAAAGGAAGGACAAAGTCAGAACTGCATTAAGGCCGCACGCTAGATTGTCGATAGCTGGGAGAAGCGAGTGTTTCTGTACACATCAACTATCACAAACCGAGTCTTGTGTCCACTTTGCCACTTCATATGGTAAAGTTATCCAGGGTTAGCAATAATAACAAGATGAATACATTTTCCATGTCATGCTACTTCGGGTAGAGGAGTCAATAGAAACGTAAACATCAGTTACCCTTAATTAACAGAACTATGCTATTGGAAAATATTCCGTGTGCACCGGTCGGGAGCAGCATGTAAGTTAAAGAACGAGACACAGTGTATGTACAGCACTTAACGGTTACGATAGGCGGTTGGGTGGCCTCCGCGGCCATGTAACAGGGGTCACGTATGATATAGGCTAGAGTGGATGCAAAAGCGAATGCGAAGTACTTACGGTTACTGTAAGTGCTGGGAGTGGCCCCAAACTGCTTGTGACAGGGGTCATGTATGGCACATAAGTGTCTTATTTGTGGGAACTTTCCGCTTCCGGCACACTGCAGCACCATTCCTTTACAGGTCCACAGGGACCTTTACTTCACTGCCCAGCCAATGTGGTTTATCTTTGGCCACAGACCTACTCTCCATCAGAAGGGGCACTGGGCTCCAAATTGGCTTCCTTTTACTTATGTGACACTTATGTCGGTTTTAGCGTTCATTTCGATTTGTTTCTGGAGCAGAGTCGGTCTGTTCAGATGTATAACGGTGTTGCAGACGGCGCGCTCCGTGACGTGACGTACACAATTTGCCAGGTCATTCTTTACTTTCAAAATGTCTTCATTTTTGCAGTACACGTGTCAATGTAATTTCAGTTACACTGTGAAGAATATCACGACCACCCCTAAGTTCATAATCGCCCAGCAGCGATACCTGCAGCTTCCTTATACCGAATTTTACGCAAATCGTATAATAAATGTTGCAAACAGGCAATGAAATTTCATTCCTTTCAGTAAAATGTGATGGCGATTCCAGGGGCCGCGCGGTCTAAGGCGTGGGTCTTCGGCCGAGCGCTTGCTGGGTGTTTTGGGTTCGAATCCCACCGGGCGCATGGATGTCTGTCTCTTGTCAGTGTTTGTGTGTTATCAGGTAGAGCCCTCTGCGACTGGCTGATCACTCGTCCGGAGGAGTCCTACCGAGTCTGATATAAAAACCTCCAAAAGGAGGCACCCTAGGCCCGATTTGGGCTGTTCCGCCACAGGAAAGGAAAGTAAAATGTGGTTT
This sequence comes from Coptotermes formosanus, assembly GCA_013340265.1. NCBI lineage: Eukaryota > Metazoa > Arthropoda > Insecta > Blattodea > Rhinotermitidae > Coptotermes > Coptotermes formosanus. The sequence continues at coordinate 1,372,911 of BLKM01003049.1, forward strand.
CCACTGCGCCAGTTTTCATGAAATTCCTGACGACATAATAAAGGTTTATGGACATTTTCTGTGCCAAATTTTATCTGAATCTGAAGCAAACTGTAAAAGAAGCGGGTAAGGTTGCCTTCACGCTTGTAAGGAAAATACAGCTTTCACTTTACCGAATTTCAGAGAACTGACGACGGCTTGACGGCACGATGTGGAGACGTACTTTGTCGAATTTTACCAGAATCTCTCAAGACGTATTGAAGATATGATAATAGGTTTATTTACGCCAGTAAGTAAAGCGTAAATATCACTCAAGCTTGCTCAGAAATTCTGTGTAAATTCCCATGCCGAATTTCATGAAAATCTGACAAAGGGTTAGCCACTGGCACTGGGACTTAGACAGGCGAACGGGCGGAACAAAGGGACATGATCTACAAAAAAGGCGTTTTCGACTTCGTATAGAAGGCCTGATAATGAAGATATATATCTTACCGATAATGTTTTAATTTCGTACAGGTTAATACGGGTTGGGAATACAGCAAATGACTTGTGGTTCGTAGATATTCTGCTAAAAATTTACACAACATTAACCACGATACATGTTTTACAGACATTAGGGAAAAATAATTGCTGTGATTGGGTCAAAAATTGGGCACTGTGCTACAAGCCGGAAGGTCGCAGATTCTGTTCCCGATGATGACATAATCCTGTCTGTCGCACTGTGGCCCTGGGGTCTACTCAGCCTCTAACATAAATGAGTACCAGGAATATTTCTTGGGTGGGGGAGGGGCTAAAGGTGGCCGGTGCGTAGGGCTGACAACCTTACCACCTTCATATGCCGACTGTCTATAAATTCTGGGAACCTCAACCTGCTGGAATCCTCAGGGCTTGCCGAGGCCTGTACAGGAATAACTTTACCTTCAGGTCCAGAATAAGGAATGTAGGTTTTTCTAGACTGGATATCTTTTTTATTCGTAAAATTAATTTTATAAAATTCTGCGCTTTTTCCTTGTTTACACAAACACATAATTGGAATTGCTCACATTAGGAAACTAGAATTCATAATTACTTTAAAGGGGTTTAATTTCAATTTAAACTTGAGGTTGTAAAGCAAACAATATGGCGGACTCTGCAGCTCTGTAATCATAAGCACAATACACTGTTCATTGAGTGAAGTCACAGATAACTAGTAGTTACGTAATGAAACGTCTAGTAGTATCATATGCTCTCGCTGAAGGGTAAATGTTTGTACAGAACTTACGCTAGTCACTGTATCAATATATACTTTAACTGAAGGTTTGCGTGATCATACCCCTACGGTTCCGCCCCGTACCTAGTAATGGAAGCTACTCATTAGTTACCGCATTTCCCTCATCACGTCCGCCCACAGCCCATCTCACTCAGGGATGCACAAACTCCAGCGAATATTTGCATGAAACTCTGAACTTTGCAACAATCACTGAGACTACTATGCACATATATGTCGTGGTTTCTGTACTCAGCTTATAGTGACTAGGCTGCGGGTTGGACAACCAAGCAGTCATGGTTCCATTTCTGGCAGGGACAATTTTTTTATCTTGTCCGAGATATTCAAGCCGGTGATGAAGCTGACCATTGACCTTCATCCAGGGCTTAGGTTAAGAACGAGTGGATTTATACTGCTACTCCTCAGACATAGTGTTGAGTTTTTCGGAAATTAGAAAATGGAGAATAGATTTTCTAATTAAAAATGTATATATATATGAAGGATGGGGTAGATTATAAGAAAATATCAATGTATTGTGATAAAGCACTTGTCACGCAACTAGAAAAAATTAAATATTAGTGGTTTCATGACATTCAAGATTCGTAAGTGGCCTCTGTACATAATGAAGACGGAGCTAGTCCGTGAAAATCAGAAGTTTATAGAAAGATTATCCCTAGAAAGGAGGGCTGTGCCCAATATATACTGCACAGGTACCTTCATACTGCCCATATGCCTGTATAGCCTACCCAGGGACAAATTTAGCTTTATTTCTTACGTAAGTAAGTCTCGTTATATCGCGTCCGGTGCCCACAATAAAAAATTTGAACCAGTTTTTCTGTGTAGGCTTTTAGATTTCCACGATCAATGTTTAAGTGACGGTCTTCTTCTTTTGCAGTGTGTAGTACAGAGTTTTCCGACGTTTCAGAGGAACGTATTGCCTCTCAACACATTCCTTCGTCCCAGTGACATATCATCAACCTGACCCCGACTCACCCACCCTGAAGAAGGAGACTGCCTGCCACAGAGATTTCAGAATCAACCCCTTTTCTACACGGTCTAGAAAACCCAAAAAATACCATCGTTTGAAACCGTTACACGATGCATATTGCACTTGGACTGTGTGTCAGTGCCTTTTGAGTTTCCCATAATTCATTATCTTTATTGTCATGTAGTTGGTAACACTGGTCTGATAGCCTTGTTATTCTGTAAGTTGCAAGCATAACTAAAATTGTATTTGACGTTCAATTCCAAAATTCTTAATTCTAGATTGTGGTTGATTGACTTATTTTTGTGTAGTATTCTCATCAGTATGGCTGACTTGAAAGCACTGTAATGCGGTCAATCAAATGGGACATTAATCAGTACATCATAATGAATTTAATGGAGAATTCTAAATTATATTTTTCATAGTGCTTGAACAGCAACTAAATAAACAAATCCATGTAGCAGAGTCTTCCTTGAGAAGCGGCGATCATCAGGTAGTTAACCAATTCTCATTTATGGAAAAGAAAGGACCTGTTTTCAGCCACAATCATCTAGTCCATTGTCCATTTTTCGTGGTTAGGTTTCTGTTTAATATTACCCTCTGTATATGCCTAGCTTTGCGAACTGATTCGTTTTCTTCAGACTTCGTGGCTAAGATCCCTACACATTTATCATGTATTTCATACGTGTTCCACTTTCGGCGGGTCTCACCGTCCTTAATTTGACTGCTTTAATAACATTTAGTCAAGAATTGTATCTAAAACTTTGCAACAGATAATTTATTGCCGGTAGTTTCAGTACACCTTTGTCACTTTTCAGCGTGCTGACAAATCTACCGCACACCCACCATACGTACTTCTAACCCGTGCTCATGGCTTGCAGTGCCTGCAGATGCACAATACCGTGCCAATCTTTTTTGCAGCGTACAGTTTTTCATTTGACACACATTCTTTTACCTTAGAATTTTACGGACTTCAACTCTTTAAAGACGAAGCCTATCTGTTTTATATAAGGCCTGAGTGCGTACCGCGCTGTAAACACTCTCCACTTCGGTTATAAAAGCCAATCTCTTCATGTTTTATAAGGCAAAATTTGCTGTTTGTTCTGAGATCCGTACAAAACACATAAACGCAATGTGGGCACCACGTAGAACTTCTGAATGTTAAACCTGGTGTTATGTAAAGTTGCCGCTAGGCTTTAAAAGGTTAAATACTTCATATTTTGTCATGTTATATCAAAAGTTTTTGCAAGTAATTTCAATAAGGAAACAGCGAGACTACCCTTTTGGATTAAGGCTGTGATTGATAATTGTGTATGCCTTTTCGCCCTTGTTAGCGTACGTGGGAACACATGTTATGCCCAAAACAAAAGGAATTGTGGAAACTATATGGCCTAACTCTGTCTAAGTACTGGTCTCGAGTGACTGAAGAAAATCACGACAACCACATTCAGGATAGCAGTTCTGTGAGTCAGTATCCGAACCCTGGGTCTTCCGATTAAGAAGCAGTAATGCCAACCACCACGCCAACTTCAGTCTCTGGCTACCAAAATATATAGACCTCGTTGCTATTCTTACTTGCAAAGTGCACTGCCCATGTAATTAGTGTGGGTCATATTATAGCTGCCACAGGTATGTGCGTTGTGGTCCCTCCTTGTACTGTAACGGATATTCAATTAATTATAAGTCTTGGTAATTTGTACGGTTCCCTTAGTACGAAGCTCGCGCTAATTCTTCCCTCCTTTTGTGCATTTTCTCAACGGGGGGGGGGGGGGGAGGGGGTTACGAGAGTCCACTTAGCCAATAAGTGGCATTGTGTTAACAGAACTTTGATTAGCAAAGTTTCCTAAGAGATTATATTTCCAATTTTACTCAGCTTTGCACGGAATCTGGTTATTAACGATCGATGGAAGACTTTGAATTATGCCTTGTTTAAACTTCTTTAGTTAACTTACAGACTCTGTACTCTTCATGAGAACGTCACGTTGAGAATCTTTGTGACACCCTAATTAATATAATCTCGTAGAAAGCATAGTCTATCATAACTGCCACATATATTTTATGTTGCAATTATACCAAAGAAACAACGCAACTGAAATATATTTTTGTTGTCGAAATTACAGGCTTCAGGTTCTTGGTTCTAAAATAGTGCGTTTTTCTGCCCCTTACGGATCTTTTCAATTAACTCCACAATTCTAGGGATTACCTCTCTTAGTTAATGAACAGGAATTCTCTGAGGCAGTCTGTCCCACTACAGATCCCTACACTGTGGGTTTCCTAATGCCAGGCTGACGATGAGCTCTGGTCATAGAAACAAAAAATATACATGCAATTAGGCATTAATAAAATTCGCAGTTGAACTAACCCATATTGCAACCTTTAAACATAACAAGCTTGACAACGACACCAGGGAAAAAATTCCCTTTTTAGAAGCTAAAATTCGGTCACATGTTCAAAAATTCGCCACCGCATATGAAGCCAGGATTCTTTTACAAGAAACGGCCACTGGTCCCGGTATTTTCCAGTTCATCGCTTTAAACATGTATTCCAATACTATATTTTCATCCACGCTTAATCCTTTCAGATGTTCTCTTCACTGCAGGATTTACAAACTCTTTGTTATGTTTAAAATACTCGTTTTATGATTGTTTTATTCTTTGTATGGTTTGCTTGTGTGCTTTGTTTGTGTATTGTCTTGCGTATTGTTTCTGCTTATGTATACAGTTGTTTCTTTGATATTTGTGTATAGTTTACGGACCATTGCCACTGGATGAAAATCCAGTTGCAGTTAGTAAGTACCATAATGTATTGTATCAAACTTTTTTTATTGATTTCTCATTTCTGCTACGCGTGTTACACGTCCCACAAGTCGGTTTGTTCATAGCTTAAGACTAACAACAAACAGATCACGTGAGGTTTCTGATAAATCAATTTTTTTTCGTTTTCTGGACATCTGCGTCCCGTGAACTTGCTTTCTTTTGGTTTTAATTGGATTATATATATATATATATATATATATATATATATATAACTGAAAGACTAAATTTACACGAATGTCTTATGGCATTCGTGTGAATCTTCGGAGAATTTCTTGTCTAGCTAAGGAAAGATTAGCTTCTCAACCATAACTCTGCTGCCTGGGCGTAGCTAGTTTTCTACCAAAACCCTATGCGCCCTTATGTTCCATCCCATACATGCCGCATGCCCCAACCCGTTTCATCCTCCTTGATTTACCAACCTAATAATATTCTGTGATGCGCGAAAATCATGAACCTCCGCGTTATGCAGGTGTATCCACTCTCCTGTCGTATCTATCTCTTTGGAATCTCAGGGGTTGTGAGATATGTAAAAACCGCTCTCGTATATTTTTAACTTTGGTCTGGAAGAGTAATTCACATATTCACTTCCGGGGTTCCCTGTTTCATTTAGAAGCAAATTAACTCTGTGCAAACAAAAGCGTTGAATTAAAAAAAAAGCAAAGCCTAACTTCATCTACAAACTCAACTGCCGGCGTGGGGTTTTGCAGTGCAACATGTGGTATAGCTGGGATGCGCCACAGTTCTCGGTACTGCTGTCCTACGCCTCACATGCTACGTAGCTTACAGCGTCATGAACTTCCGTACAGCTCTGTTATAACACGCACACGGCTGGAGTCGGTGTCATCCGGACCCGACGCCAACCATTCCAGGAAACGAGACGCAGTTATTTCATTTCAGACATACTTTGAATTCGCGTAGTTTTTTGCACCACCATGCCGCCTGCACGACCTGTAAAAGTGGACGAGCTGTGTTGCCATAGGTACAATTTACTTCACGTTATTTGCCCTTTTTTGGAGAAAGTACATTTTTCCAATACTGTTTGATATCAGAAAGAATACTGTTACGTTCGAAGCTCTCCAGACTTTGTCGGCATCTCATCTTTCTTCTAAAAATTCTAAAATAACACCCACTCATCTAACTGAAAAGTTCTCAGAGCGTTAATAAATTTCATAGACAAGCATTAAATGCGACATTTAAAATCATGTACAATGCCTTGCCGTTATGTGTTGACTATTTGCCTATTACTAACCAATTTATCATAATTCTTTGTCAAACACTAGACTTTTTCTTTGTTTTAATCATTACATTTTACCCGAAATGTTACGAAGCAAGTGGATAATTTTCAATGTATCATATTTACACAGTTATGCGGATTCACAGCGCGTGTTACCGGTTGCACACCACACACATGCTTTCAATCCTAAATAATTTTCTAAGTGCAGGGCCCTTGCGAATAAACCAACTGGCTCGAAATATGTCCGGTGAAGTAAAATGAGTGATCTCTAAGAAAAAGTATTGTGTTTGATAAAAGACTGAATGAGTTTGAAACTGAAAATAGAAATTCTGCTAGTGAAACAGCATTTTCCGCTGTTGAATTACGTATTCATTTCCAGCGCCACACAATTAAAAGCTGGTCTGCGTGTTGTGTAGGTTTGCTATTACTGAAGCGTATCATTGATCGCCTAGTAACCAGGCAACTTGTTCTACCCAGGTGTCAAGCATACTGCAGACGATAAAGTGATCCTGCTGTCTGTGATTGAACTTCGTACTGATGTGCATGAGATTGAATACTATCTAAACGGAAACAGACCGGGCACACCTTTGAACTTTTTGGGTGTTTCTTAAGAGGGTGAGTGCGCTTTCGTGGTTTTGAACTGACTCTCCAGGGAAATGCTGAAATATTAACGTAAAGTACTACTGGTTCCACACTACTTCCAATTCATCACACTCGTCTTAATATTTGATGTCATATAATTAACTCAGCTGAGAAAAATGCGTTAAGTAAACCCAGACAGACTGCATACATCTAAGGGTACTACAAATTTAGAAAACCTATCCTTTGCATTAGTTGGGTTAAAAGACGACTGCTTTTCGCAGACTGGCTGTTTATTATACCAATTACAGTTCTTAAGGGCTAGTTACACAAATGGGAGATAAGGAAGTGCATGCAGGGTTCTCATTGTAAAACCCGAAAGAAGGAGACATCTTGGAATGCCTAGGACTGGCTGTGAAGATAATATTAAAATTGATCCTAAAGAAGTCTAATAGGAGGGTGTGGAGTCGATTTATTTTTCTCCAATCAAGGAAAAGCGGTTGGCTGTTGTGAACACGGTTATGAACTTTCAGAATACATAAATATGCAGAATTTTCTCATCGGATCGTAAACTCGTAGCTTCTCCGTCATGACTCCGTTTCATAGGCTCAGTTACTTAGTTAAAGTGCGGTTTCTTTTATTATATCCCGCTGATGGGGCTTGATGTTTTGAGTTTCCGTATTCCGTGTAGAACCCCCTTTCTTTTCCGGCAGCAGATATTACTGCCACCTGATGGTTCCAACTTAATGGGGACCACATTATCACTCTGAAGACGTAAACGTATTCAGCGTCGGAAACGTTGTGTTTCTTACCAGAACGATACGACGGACAATGTCCAGTTCGTGTCAATTTAGTACAGAGGTGCGACTCAGCTGTGTACTGTGGCACTTAATGTTGGTGAGTTCTCAGTACTGAACTTACTTCACGTTTCCCTTCCGGCACGTTTTTCTTTTTTCTTTCTTTTTTTTTTAGAAAATATGTGCGCCGCTGGTTTAGTAGGGGTGTGTGTGTGTGTGTGTGTGTGTGTGTGTGTGTGTGTGTGTAATGTTACCTGTTGACCCGTGTTTGACCCTGTTTATGCAGGATGGCTGGAATTTGTGCTGGAACCAGGGAAACGCTTAATTTAAATTTGTGTATTGCTTTACATATCATACCACGCAAGCTTTGTTATTAGGCAGCGAGTTGCTTTTGTGATGCGCTGCTGTAGGCAGTGCGCCTGCAGCAGGATGCAGAATAAACAAAAGAACACGTGCCAAAGCGCAATATTGAGTGACAATTCATTTGCCGACTTCTCACTCTGAACATGGTCAAATAAAATCGCAAATAGAATTACGCTTGTTTTTAAACCTTGTTCGTAATTTATCAGCTGCAGAGGATCTGAATTTGAAATTACATTTTTTGTCAGATTTTCTACAAATAAGTAAATGGCAACGGGAAATCCAATATAAATTCAAGATGGAATATTTTCTTTGGATATTCTTTCTGCCATAGTGGATTGAAATCTCTATTATAATCCCCACCCCCACCCCGCCCCTGCTTTCTTCGTAATTCTGACTTCTGCTACGTTAAACCTCTGTATTAATTGCGTCTGTATCCTTCATAGGGCACAGTTTCAAGGGTCGTGTTTGTCTGTGCATATAACCCTACGTCAGAAGCGTACGTTTTATTAGCATAACGCACATGATAAAAGATACACAGCAGTCACAAACATTCCCCTATCTTATAGGCTATATAAATGTGTTGACCTGCAGGACTGAATCAATATTACTGCGTCTATAACAAAATTTAATGCGCTTGACTGCAGACTACAGCCTGTCGCTGTGCAGTACATCACATTATGTTGCCGTCTACACAGAACCAGCTGAGTCTGGGCAGCAGATTCCTTCTTCAGAGTGTTCTGTCAAGCAATTCTCCGCATTTTATGGAAATTCACTCTTCACTTCCGTTGTAATCTTGAACGCACTCATTAAAAACTTTGACCTCTCTGACTGCAATGAGCAATATACTGTCACAGAACACAAAGACATTATCAGTCCTATATTAATTATTCAGTCATTTCCGATAACTTGAGCCCAGCCCCATCATATAATATGAATTCGCTGATGACCGGCCTAGGGCCGAAGCTTGTAGGAAAACTTCATGTAAATTCACGAAAAATATATATTGGTTTTCTCTACTGCGATGTATTGTTAGTTACATTTGATTAATGTATTTACAACAGCTACTTGATTTTCCCCATCCTGAGGAAGATAAATCCAGTCTACACCCCTCACCTTTTGTTTTTAAAATCCATTTTAATATTACCTTTACATCTGCTCCTAAATATTACCAGTGGTCTTTTTCTATAACATATTGTGCTGTTAAACATGTTTTTGTGTTTTTGATTATATATTACGACATAAAGCGTCTAAATGTGTTTTTGTTGCGGAAGATTAACCTATGCTATCGGAATTATGCTTGAGTGAGGGCAGAACGCGCCACGCTAAGGCGTATTGGAGGGCCTCAAGATTTGGGATCGAGAAGGTGGCCTCCATATGCAGAGGGTCAATAGCAGTACATTACATAATGAGATGAAGGCAGTAGGTAAACAGTGATACTCCAGTTTAAGGATCTGGCAGAACGCCTGCACGTAAGTAATGAAAATATTGCGACATATTCCATACTGCCCCGGAAACTTTTAAGGAAAAATTAACGACACGTCATGCACCATAGAGACAGGAAGTGTCTTGACGAGCTGACCAACTCACACTGTCTGATTTAGAAGTAGTAGTAGTAGTAGTAGTAGTAGTAGTAGTAGTAGTAATAATAATAATAATAATAATAATAATAATAATAACACGAAAAGTGTAAAAATTTATTGATACAGACCTGATAAATTAGGATGGCTCGCTACATCACAACGTGGTTGTTACCTTAGTCAGTGTGAAGGAAAGGCTTCCTTAAAGCTTTTTTCGTGCATAGACGGAGATATTAATGTGTGAGTTTCAGTGTGCATGCGGGGTTGCATAATTATTGTTTGGCGTTAAATCTAAATTATTGAAAGGGGGAAGAAAGTTAAGATATTTCAAGATATCGTTCGATTAACGCGTTCAGAAATTTTCTGGAGCAGAAAATTATTTAAAATCCTTCCTTCTGTTCCTGAGGAATTAATCCTGACGAACAGATTTTCAAGAAATTTCATGTTAGTGGCTGCTCAGAAAATTTATCGAATAAAAGTAATTTTGTTTCTCTCGTCTTTTGATGAAAAATTTTTTTCCGTGGCGCAACAGCCCCTAGTGGTCCAGGCGCTCCTTATTATTGAGGCTTCATGATCACACTCACACACCACATTTGGTAGGACTCCTTTGGGCGAGTGATCAGCCCGACGCAGAGACCCTACCGGAAAACACACAACACTCACATGACACAGACATCCTTGCTCTCGGCGGGATTCGAACCCACAATCGGCGGCCGAAGACCCACGCCTTAGACCGCGACCACTGAAACCGAAGCCATATGATGGAATACCGCTCCAAATATATTGCGAAAACTTTTAACATATTTTCAAAGTAGAATCTCAGATTAGTCTCCACTTTCTATAATTATTAAATTAAAGCCCTTGAGAAAATATTTCTTTATCCTACCAGATGGAGCGCTGACTGCATATTTACATCTTATCGATTAATCACGCTTATCGCTCTAGTTTAATCAAATCGAGAAGAATGAGATAGGCGGAGCATGTAGCACGTACGGCGGAAAAGAGAGGTGCATACAGGATTTTGGTGGGAAGACCTGAGGGAAGGCGACCACTTGGAAGACCCAGGCGTAGATGGGAGGATAATATTAAAATGGATCTTCAAGTAGTGGGATCGGGCATGGACTGGATTGAGCTGGCTCAGGATAGGGACAGGTGGCGGGCTGTTGTTAATGCGGTAATGAACCTCCAGGTTCCATAAAATCTGGGTAATTTCTTGACTAGCTGAGGAACTGTTAGCTTCTCAAGAAGGCCTCTGCTCCATGGAGTTAGTTAGTTAGTTAGTTAGTTAGTTAGTTAGTTAGTTGGCTGGCTGGTTGGTTAGTTAGTTAGTTAGTTAGTTAGTTAGTTAGTTGTTTGGTTGGTTGGTTGGTTGGTTGGTTGGTTAGTTAGTTAGTTAGTTAGTTAGTTAGTTATCGCTTTAGTTGCAAACAAGGGATTTTGCGAGGCACGGTCTGTAAAGAAGTGCTGGTGTAGTCTGCTTATGCATCAGGCTGTATCATAATATGGTTTATGCTTTGTAAACGGTTTGCTGCTTTGTATTGTAACATATTGCAATATCCTCTGTAATCACACAGCTCCGCTTTGCTCGAGGCAAGAGTTTGGATTACAGTATAAATAAATACGATTACTGAAGAGTTTCATAAATGACATGACTAGATCTGTGTAATGTTAATGCGGTACACTGCTGATGCTCTACTGCCCCTGCAAACATGCAACAGCTCGAGCCGACTAGGTAATATGAACGTGTATGCATTAACATTAAATATTTGACATTATTGGTCTTCAGAAATGGAATGTTAAAATTTGGTTTGGAAAGCTTGTTTAATCATATGTGCGCGGTAAAAATATTAAGTGCAGGTCGTCGCATTTAGTTGCAAATTGCCAGTCGCCAATTTTGTATTACTCCGTATTTCAGAATGTAAAATCTCTTACCCTTCCTTTCTTATTTGGAAAAGAGTGTGAAGCTTCTCGTAGGGCCGGAAGAAAAGCGCGTATCATCTGGCCAAACTTAGTTTCCTTCCTTAAAATGAAAAAGGAACGTTCCAAGCTTATATTTATGTTAATTTTTACGTTTACCTACCTATTGCTATTTCTGTTATTATTTATACTTCTGAAACGCTTTAAATGCGTTTTCTATAGAGACCTGAGTTAAATTTGTCGTGTTTAGCCTGAAAATATTGCATTTCGCCTTACTTGCAGTTATTGGCTTAAAATCCTCTTGCATACAAAATGTGTATTTCTGCGGTTGAGCTAACCCTTTGACAAAGTTCACACGCTTGCATTTTTGTAGCTCACCTGTACGAGATACATGCATGCGTACGTACATAATACATACGTACATCCATAAATAAATTTAATGTGTTCCATGTCCGTGCACTATATTATACAAAAAACGTTAAACACCAACAAATGCACAAAGGATTTTTTTATCACTTGTAACACACTCCTTCATGTTTCGACCCTGCTGGGTCATCTTCAGGGAGCACTTTCTGCCGTGGTTACACTATAGTTGCACTTTATAGTTGAGCTGTTGATTGTGTCACAGCAGGGTCGAAACATGTAGGAGTGTGTTACAAGTGATCAAAAAAAACCCTTTGTGCATTTGTTGGTGTTTAACGTTTTTTGTATCCATAAATAAATACATACATACATAAATACTTACACACACACACGCGCGCGCGCGCCCTTACCTATTCGCGCCACCCACAATAGTATGACATACTCTTTGCCTATTAAGTGCCCAGAATTTTTATGTCTATATGTTGTGCAATCTGTAGCAGTGTCCAATAAAATATCTGTGAACCGACACCGGCCCAAGGATAGAGTCTTATTAAAGATTTTTGGATTCAAATTACTTTCGTAGCGTTAAGATGCCAACCGTCCATATTGTCTTCTTGTGAGACGCAACGCAGAGTTCTCACAACAGCAATACGCATGCACAGTGCTCAAAACTGTGTGCGATAAAATTCTAGCTATGCGTCTTGCAGTTTTTTATTCTTTTACCAGTAAACTCAAGGCTTAATTCAGCATCACCGTACTTGGTTCTAATGAGGGGCGTGCCTTCAGAAAATTGGTGCTGAAGGAGTAGTTGCATTGTATTGGTTGCCATGTTGATCCTGGGCCTCAACACATGCGTCGCTTTGGCTTTGTTGTTGGTCTGAGCGTGTGGGAGGGCTGTAGCGATACCCCTGGGCATGTTATGTTGCATACAGCGTGTTGAGCTGCACAAACAAGAAATAACTGCGCAATTAGGCTTGCTGAGCCTGCTACCCTGCTGAACGTGTCCGATTCAAATTTTGTCCTGGACGCGATACTCCTAGGTTTCTCGTTATTTTCAACTATCTTGCATGCTACACGCTCTATGAGACATGTCATCAGCCCGTGCACAAGTTTCCCAGTACAGACCCAGCAGAATCAAAGTGCCACAAGAGTATAAGGATTGTTAGGCAAACAGGTTTCACCCTAAAATAATACATTCCTATTTATTTAATTATTTATTTATTTATTTATTTATTTATTTGTGGTTTATTGATAACCCCACAAAACAGAATCATTTTTGACAAGCTAATAGTTTTTCAGCTAGTAAATAGATTCCCTGCATTTTGTGAAACCCGGAGATTCTTTGCCGTATTTATGACAGCCATGCACCAGTCCCTATCCTCAGTTCACGCCTGCTCCTGTTTTTTGAACATCCGTTTTAATATTATCCTCCATTGTAGCCTCTAGGTCTTCTAAATGATCTCTTTCCCTCAGGTTTTCCCACGTAGACCCTCTATGAATCTCCCTTCTCATCCACACGTGCCACGTGCCCCACCCATGTCATTCTCCTTGATTTGGTCAATCGAATGATATTTTCTGAGTAATGCAGAGCATGAAGCTCCCCGTTAAGGAGTCTGCCGCATTCCCATGTTATCGCGTCCATCTTAGGCCCAAATGTATGTCTGTCTGTCTCAGCACTCTGCTCCCGAATGGTTTGCTTAACGATACTTCCAGTACCTTAACTCTCCACCCCTTCCCCCCCCCCCCAGTTTTCTAGCTCTAAGGGCCCCGATCTTTTGTCTGAGCCATTCTGTCATGCTGCGGAAAACAGCTTTTCCTAACGGGCATTACAGAATAGGCAGCGCCTGCGACCCGTTCGTTTTACCTGAATACGGACAGACAGCCTTCGCCGAAACGTTGCATAATTCAGAATGTGAAATCTCAAAACCTAAACGCAAATTTTTCAAACACTTCTGTAATCCTGTAATCATGAAAGGTTTTTTACTTACGATTTCTGCGTTTCTCATTCAAACTTTCTAATAGTCATATAGACAGAAAACGTTGATAGGGCTGTCTAATACAGGTATGCCAACTGCACACCGTAATCTCACTCCATGGAACGTTTTTCTTCAAATCCCAGTAGTAGCACACGTGATCAAGAAACTCCCTACATTATATTTCCTCACCGTATTCACAAAAGCAACCATGGGGCACACTACTATCAGCCAGATAAGCCCAATCTACATCCTAACACCTTATCCTATTATCCTCATTACACCTGGTCTTACCTTCAGGTCTTCTCACTTATTTTATACGCATTTTTCTCCCCCTGACGCCTGCTGTCTGCTCTCACATGCTTACCGTCTCTGTCATTTGTGTTATCGTCGCTTACAGCGACATAACTGTGGATTCAAACAAAGTCAATCAACCATTTTTAATTTTCTCCTATAACACGGAAAAATTGCCTCTCTTTGACGATAGTTATTGTCCTGATCTGAAACCTGTTACTCAAAATTCTACAATATATAACACAGTATGTTTGACAGGGAAGAGTGCCGTATACTGCTGCACTTAGAGCAGAGCCTTGCTGCTATCAATAGCACAGGGAAGAGTGCTGTATACTGCTGCACTTAGAGCAGAGCCTTGCTGCTATCAATAGCACAGGTGAATTGCAGCCATATGGTACCCACGAACGCAAACAGCGTAGGCGTGTCATTTGTGCGACCTACTTGCTTTTCAGTGTAATTTTAAATGTATGTAGAACATTGATTAACTGCTTGGCCTGGTTTTTTTTTTTCGTAATCTTCGTACGAGAATTACCATTTATTTTGAAAACTCATTGCAAAGGTCTTGCTTCTGCTTCCACAAAGCAATAAGTAAAAAGCATAATAAGCTTATCTTTCAGACAACTTATTGCTGATACTTTCTCCTATTTAAATGAAAGAAGCGCACCTTTCTTAACTTATTCACATGCACGGCTATTTCTTTTCCTGTACACCAATATATGAATACCGTCTTAAAGAAAGTTAATACAGGTAACAAACGCGAAATAATGGTTTTACTTTGTGCTAAACACTACGCCATGATAGGATACAAGGAAAAGGGCCATAAAACTCCATACTTTCTCAGAGTTGGAGTTTCTGGTAGGCTCGCAAATTAGACTGGAGGCTGGGTAGAACCCAGGGTCTGTCTTGACATAGCGACAAACAGGAAACTACGTTCGGCTAAAGGATATACATTGTTCAGTAATTAGCCACTCAGTTACTCTAGGGAAGTGAGTTCGGCCTTCGTTTAGTTTCCATAAAATTCCATATTATGATAATCACTTTACGTATGTGTGTATATGTCTCTGTGTGTGTGTGTGTGCGTGCGTGCGCGCGCGTTACTTTTATGTGGAGTGACAAAAAATATGGTCACCTTGGGAATGAGGTTTGATTTCGTTACGTGTTAGGCATTCCAAGTGACATTTCGCTTCAGGTAACCCAGATACTTTCATGCATGCTTCAGATCTCCCATGCGTGCTACATGTCGATCATATCCCATTCTTTCTGATTTGATGTGACCAGGGCCGGTTTAAGAGATATTTGCCCCCAGTTCTAAAATTAATTTTGAAATCCTACCAAAGCGTATTCCTGAAGTGACAGTGCGGATCAAATGGTGTAACAATTTCACGTGTAAAATATGTTTCACATAAAAACGTGAAATGCAAAAAGCTTTTTTGGTACCCCAAAAGTGGGGCCTCATGCAGCGACAGATCCCTTAATAATATGCGGTGAAGATGAAGAATTATGAATTTATTTAGCTAACTAACTCCTTGATGCAGAGTCCTTGTTTAAGAGTTATGGTTCATCAGCCAGTCAAGAAATCCCCGCATTTATTGAACGTGAAAGTTCATCACCACCTTCACAACAGTCCGCCACCTGTCCCTATCCTGCACCAGATCACTCCAGTCTACGCCATTCCAGCAAATTTTCAAGGTCAGTTTTAATATCGTCCTCCCATCTACGTCTAAGTCTCCCAAGTGGACTCCTTTCCCCCAGTTTCCTTACACATGCCACTTCCCCCCCCCCCCCAATTCTTCTTTATTTGATTATTTGGTGAGCAGTAGAGATCATGAAGCGTCATATTATGCAGTCCCCTCCAGTCCCGATTGCCTCGTCCCGGTTAGGCCCAAATACCTTGCTACTTCAACACCCCTCACCCTGTGTAATTTCTTCAAAGTGAGAGACCAAGTTTCACATCCATACAAAACAAATGGCAGAACTGTAGTTCTGTGTGTTTTAATCTTTATGTTTTTGGAAAGCAACGGGACGCTACAAGGTGCTGGATCGCAAGGTAGCAAGCATTTCCGGAGTTCAGTCTGTTTTTACTCTTTTTCATGAATTCAATTTCGGTGACGCTTCTCATTGCGTAATTTCCTGCAGTTTTCTGTCACAAAACATGAGGTGATTACCATGCAGGTAACGCGTGCGAGTCCCGCAGTGCGTCGTCCTCGTCACTCAGTGCAGAGAAGCAACTAAATTTCAATAAAAGCCGTCTAGGCTGGTCATCACGTGTTGTAAACAGCAGAACGCTGTGCTGGTATCGTGTACAGATGCGGCCTTTCAAGTTTACAGCTCTTCTGTTCAGTAGAACAAAAATGGCAACCGAAAGAGACAAAGCGATAGTGAGTGAGAGAACAGATGACTGGGGCATGAGTGACAGAGACAGAAAATGGGTCAGTAGTGCCGAGTCTAGTCTAGTTATCGACCGGTGCCGCCAGACAGCGGGCTGTTATATGCAAGTCTGCATACAATGTGAACGGTGCAAGTGATGACTACCATAGCTCGCCGGGGGCCAAATGTTCATGTTCTCCCCTCAGACTTTATTAATTGTTGCTACCACATCTGCAAAAGTTATTGCTGGAAGTCATGCAGCATTAACCAAGGGATGATTGAAGATTTTACAGCTTACCTATGTTTTATTTATTTTTCTGCACACGTATATGCTTCCTCGAATTTCTGAGATACATAGTGAGCGTATTTTACTGTGACATGATTACTATTCCGAGAATTCTACTATACTGTAATTTTGGCTGTCACAAAATAGCATCCAGAGTGTGTAACACATTGTGCAATTTTAAAACAAGCTGCTACTTAAATAACAGGCGTGTTGGGAGGAAACCGAAGCTTGTTGTCGATATCATGACGTGAACTGGGGCTCAGATAGCCCATTTCTTTTCAGTTACATTTGTAATTAAAGAAACCATAACTTAAAGTCGTAATAGCTGAAACTGGATTCTTTACACCTTCCATACGCAAAAATCAGTCCGCTGTAACGCCAGTTTTAACCCCAGTAATTGTATTCTAAAATTCTGCTGTCGACTGTACTGTAATTCGGGGGTCAGTAAATTTTAGACAAATCTGGAAACTACCTCAAAATCTCAGACGCCGCAACGGTGAGATGAGTCAAGTTCCACACTGAAGACACACACATATCAGGCACCACCTTACAAAATTTAGTCGTCGGGGATTTTTGCCTCCTTCTTTAATTTTCGAACAATACTTTATAGCGTCTTTTAATCCACAGATTAGCCAGCATGGGCGTAATAACATTCCAGAAGGTGAGATTGAAGGTTCTTACAGCGGTGTCGCTGAGGATTCATGTCTTCTGGGATATAACGCTGTGTCGTTGGGTGTGTGGTGCCCGACGTTTCGAAGGGACGTAGTACCTTCATCTTGTTTTTGAACTTCTTGAACCATGAAGATGAAGGCGGTATATTCCTTCGAAACGTCGGGCACCACACAGCCAACGACACAGCGTCACATCCCAGAAGACATGAATCCTCTTTCTTGAAGAGCCCCAGCTGTAAAGTTCATATAGTCATACTGTCCCTTCAGTTTCCCGCTTGGGATTTCTCACTGCGGTTACTAAACATAGCGACATTTCTGGGGGTCCAGACTCAATTTAAAGACTTCTCACC